>JAPTHA010000005.1:2003132-2044543 GCA_029814585.1 Gymnapogon annona
ATCTATCTATCTATCTATCTATCTATCTATCTATCTATCTATCTATCTATCTATCTATCTATCTATCTATCTATCCAGTATGTAGACACTGAGATCAGATGTGGATACTTACTTTTGGCGACGAGGCTGGTCACAGAGTCCGAGTCGTGCAGATCCGGGTTATCTTGAGGTCCGCTTTCAGGGGTCCTGGTCCGGTACTCGGTCAGCATGGTCCTGTAGAGCTGCATCATGTACAGGGGCAGCTTCCCGGTCTGCGTCCTGGACACGGGCTTCCTCCCGCGGAGCAGCAGGTCCGGGGGCATCCTCAGGAAGAGCGGAAGCTGCTGTTTGGACCCAAGAACCAAAATCAAATCCAGCAGCAGAGAAAAGAGCGCAAAGGCCAGATAGTCCATTATACAGGTGGTGTTTGCGCCCGTGCAGGAAGACCCCTAATGATGGGAGTGGGGTTTATAGACCCAGTGGTCCTCATCCACCCGGATCTGACCTTTGAAGGACTCTGTCAACGCTCTGATGTGTGTGATCCACGGGGGAGCTCAAAGGCTCAGATGGGACACGACTCTCATCTACCGAAACCCATTAGTCTTTGATGTGGAAAGGTGTGACCCCCCCACCCACCCCTCCCGTCACTCCGGGTGCCCTTGGTATTTTAGAGATTGCTTGATAAGAGTTCGTGACAATAGTATAGGTTAAGGAGATTATGAGCTGCACAAATGTATCGTGATTAATGGGAAATCAATACAGGAGTTAATCAGGACCCTCTCTGACTTCCCCCGGTCCAACACAACTCGGATTTATCAGGAGAATACCTCATAACTTCAGTTTTCACACCTCTTTCTTCTTCTTTCCATTTGTGTGGAAAGATTTCATCCAAGCATTCTTGATGCTTGGATGAAATCTGTATAAATACTTGATCTGCTGCAGAGTAAATGCATTTAAATGAAATTATATTAAGAAAAAAACTATTAAGGCATTGTGACAGACCATGCACGTTTCAATAAACGGAATAAATGTTAGAAATAGCAAATAAAGTGCTTAGTTCTTTCTTGCCAGATGTATTTATAGATATATTTCTGTTACTTGTAAAAAATAAATTCGTGTCTTTACTGCTAGACATGAGCTTTACTTATGTGACCCAAATATATTTATTATTGTGACCCAAACTTGAGTTCAGTGCCCAAAATGGCTCGTGGGCTTTTTTTGATCAAGGTGTAATACAGCCAGATATTATTAACACAGAATATTGTTTATCTAGATATTTCTATAACCTCTATATAGCATAACTTCTGCTCCTCTGTAATCTATTCAAAGCTTCTAGGACTTATACAAACCTGGTATAACAGTACCTTATTTGGCTCAGTTTGCATTTATTATATTCTGTATATTTTGTCATCTTTGAGTTCTTGGGGGGGAAAGTGCATGATGACGTTTCTATGGATAATGGAGAGTGCATCCACGTGGAATGAAAGCATTTGCTCCAGTAGCTTCAGCTCTGAGCTCCTGTAGATGACTACTATGATCATTAAACACACGTCACTGATGGGATGTTCTCCTGCTGAGTGTTGGCCATTCATCAGACAAACTGCATACTTGACCTTAAAGGACTAAACACAGCTCTGACAGTCAACTATAAAGACAGGGATGTGTTTGATGTGAATGAAATGAAAGCTAAGAGAACGGAGCCGTTACTTCTTAATGTGACATCAAACACTCTTTGATCTCAGTGATTCACTCGTGACTTTGTTTTGTCAGAGATTTAAGGAGTGCACTGCGCAATATAATAATAACAACAACAACAATAACAACAACAATAATAATAACACTTTGTTTGTTTAGCACCTCTCATAGCCCAAAGTGCTTCACATCAGTTAAAAACTTACAAGGAATAAACATATCAATATATGATTAAATACTAATGAATAAAAGTCAAAATAAAAGTCCAAAAATAAAATCAAGTTTCAATAAAAAGGTTTAAAACAGGCGTGACACCCTGATTAATAAAAGTTCGACAAGATAAAAGTAATAATAATAATAATACCTCAAACCTATATAGCGCTTTTTTGGACACTCAAAGACGCTTTACATTAACAGACAGACAAGCAATGAAGTGGGAAAAAAGAAGAAGAAAAAAGGGGGGAAAAAGTACAAGAAATGCCGTAAATTTCACGTTGTGTTTGAATGTGTTGTTCAGTTTAGTCCCTCTGCCATATTTAACGTTCACAATACTAATAACATTCTCTATTAATGCAATTGAAGCAACTGAATTAAATTGAATTGCGTAACATTTTCGAGGACAACTATCTTTGCAGATCTGTCCTCGCGCCGCGTAAAAGAGTACAAATGTTAACACTGAGAAAGAAAAAAAAAAGATATTTCTAATGAAACCAAACTATAATTTAAAATGAACATTAAAGTACAAACGTTTAGAAAAACACAAAGACAATCTGATCCAAACGCTGATGTCGATGGTGAAGATAAAACTCCTTCCTTTTTGACAAAACAAAATGCGTCAGACGAATAAATGAGTGAGTAGAGGGATTTCGGAAACAGAAGACAGGAACGAAAAATAAAATACACTTGTATGAGGTGTACTGCGCATGCGCCGCGCACCTGCAGCCGCCGCCGCCGCTGATTTAAGCGTTTCCTCACAGGTGAGTCCGTTTTCCCCGGTGAGGCGCCGGTCGACATGGACCTCCGCTGTTTGGTTTGTTTAGTGTTTTTAAATAGTTTGACTCCTTTCCCAGGTAAGCCCTCTTAGGCTGTGGGTGTTTCTTGTGTGTGTGAGTGCGTGCTGAGGGGTCTCGACGTTCGTGAAGCCTCGTGGTCCTCCAGGGCGATGGGGAGACCCCGGTCATGCACGCGCTCACAGTGTGTGCGTCGAGGGCTATTGTACTGAATTCCGTGCTGCTGTCAGCTACATGTCTCACTCCAACATATTTATTTTTATGTGGCCCAAACTCGTGGTGTCATGTCAGGGGGCATTATGTAGCACTAATAAGATAGTGTATGGAACCATGTTTCCAATTAAATCGGATTGAAAGTGTTTGTCCACTGCGTTCGCCTTTGCAGAGATGAGTCCTCGTTTCAACATGAAGTATTAAAAGTACAACGTTAACGCGATTTAAAGGTTATCGGAAGACAAAAAAAAATGACCTGAAACAGACTTTCACGGATTGTTTTGACATTGGAAGATAAAAATGTATTTCATGCCATACTTTGTAAGTTTGGGTCTTAATGAAACTTCCCATTTCTTACTCTAGAGCTGAAAACGTCTGAGACCCAGTGGTTGTTACATGTTCCAACTGAAGGTGTAGTTTCTCTGCACTCATCTCAGGTGTAATGGAACTAATATTGAGTCAAAATGATCCAACGTTATGAGCTCGTCCTATGAAGCCTTCTGCGCGTGCGCTGTTTTTCATCCAGCCTTGATGATGAAAGCCTTGTGCAGTAGTTAGTGCCTTGAACCTGCGGCTGTGCTCCTCCCTAGGCCAGTCGGTGCTCTGTCCTCCAGGCCAGTGGCAGTGTGACGACAGCAGCTGCATCCCTGATATCTGGAGGTGTGATGGTGATGGAGATTGTCTAGATCGCTCTGATGAAATGGACTGTAACGGTGGGTGCATCTGGGAACTCATTCAGTTCATTCAGTTTTGTTTATTTCAACTAGGTAAAGTATCAATAAGAGAATGTACAACATATCCAGTCTTGAAAATTCAGCTCAGTGTGTAAAACCAAGCCAGACTTTCAGATCATTTTAACTTTTTGTTATTTTGGTTCTGGGTTTAACTGGGGTCATTTCTTACCCGTCTATGGACAACAGATGCAAATTAGCATTTTATTTCTGATCCAGTGTATTTACATCTGATCACCACAGATGTTCATTAGTGTGTATGATTTCTACTAATCAAACCAATAGACATGAAGAAAACTGAAAACTTGGTGGCCTTTGGCAGCCAGACTGCAAAGTTTTACCAGATGTGGAGACAGACTTTTTTTTTTTCCTTATATATTCTGTGTTCAGTGTCCTGGGAAGCTTCAGGTCTCTGCATTCAAATCTCTGTTTGGATGGTTAGTTCATGTTTCCACTGAGTCTTGGCTTTGTCTTTCCAACAGCCTACACATACAGTATCTTGTGCTTCTGAATATGAAAAGGTGTGAGTGTATGTGTGTATAGTCCACAGCATGAATAGGAATGTAACAAACGTCCTTCTGCTGTCTTCTCATCTAGGTGCCTCTGACTGTCCACCGGGACAGTTCTCCTGTGTAGACTCGGTAGACTGTGTCGATTCGTCCGCTCGCTGCGATGGGAAAAAACAATGTCCCACTGGCTTTGACGAAGAGAACTGTGCATTCACCTCAGGCTGTTTGGAGTCGGACTGGACCTGCAGAAACAAGCTCTGTATCCCAAAAGGGCTGCGCTGCAATGGACACAACGACTGCCTGGACAACTCTGATGAAGAGGACTGTGGTGAGGAAAGGGGAAGACTGGACACTGTCACAGGGGGGCAAACAGCACCCGTGTGTGGAAGTAAAGCGAAAAATGTGTTCTTAAAGGGAAGAAATTGAAATATCCCATGAATTATTGCTGTTGTTTTTTGGAAACATTTGTTCTCAACAAGAGGTTTCTGGAGTAATTTGCTTTACTGAGTAAGTCGAATAAGGAACCAAATGAGAGGCCTTGAATACCAGCACATCAGAGGCATGAATGAAATGTATTTCTCTAAAAAGCAAAACGTGCCTAAAATATCTTTGTGCACCAAAGTGTGTTCAATTAAAAAAGTAAAGATAAGTAATGAGCAGAAACAGATTTTTGGTGCTGCTGGTCTGTGGTCTTCCAGATGTGTGTGGTGATGGTAACATCCAGTGTCCTGAGGGGTCGTGTCTCCCCGCTGAGAAGAGGTGTGATGGACAGATCAACTGCTCAGATGGAAGCGATGAGCCCATAACCTGCGGTGAGAACGACAGACACTACCTGACTGTAAAACACTGGATCAGTCCGACATATTTCGGACTCTGTATCACCACCATATCTGATCATGTGGTACTGTCTGCAAATGCTCCACTTCTGCAGGTCGTGTTTGTTCCAGAAACAACGGTGGCTGCAGCCACATGTGTGTGGATGAACCGTGGGGAGCTCTGTGTGACTGTCCTGATGGGTATGAGCTCTCTGACAACGGAGCGGACTGCAGAGGTACAGAGTCTGGATCTTCATTCTGTCTTTGAGAGTCGTCTTCTAGATGTAACGGTCACTGTGTCATATTCCACTCTTCAGACGTGGCTGAGTGTTCCCCTCCATTTGCCCCATGTATGCAAGACTGTACCAACACAGACGGATCCTACTACTGTCATTGCAAAGAGGGATTCACACTGAGGGAAAATTCTGTCTGTGAAGCAACAGGTACAAAGAACATCAGTCAACTTACATTGACCCTTTTAGTTACCTGAAGATGACTTGCTCATTAAAAATGTTCCTAATGGAAACAGGCAGATTTTGCTAAAACTCTAATTTTTGATGAAAAGCTTTTGTGCTGTCAATGCATGTTTTGCATATAGCAAAATTTGTACATGGCACAAGACTGCAAGAGAAGAGTTTTACAAAAAGCATGTGTGGGGACACACCATGAAAGCCAGTTACTGTACATTTGAGTTTAGTACAGGATAGAGGGGTAATATCTAATAAATGTCTCAGGACAGCTTGAATAATGTACAAATCACACTTATGATTTTAATCAAAAAGTCAATATTGCATCTGTTATTTGGACATTTAATAAATATCAGTAAAGTTTTGCACGTGTCAATGGAATAGCCATTCATGATGATGCTAGCCATTCATGTAGATGGACTGAGTTAATGTGGTTGCCCTGAAAGTCAGCAGACTCTTCACAAAGCCCCTCCCACCAATGTCCCTCGTCCAGTCTGTTTGCAACTGCAGTTGCAAACAGATAGTTGAGCTTCAGGTCCATTTACAAATGGTTTCACTTAAGATAATATGAATTCCAACTACAGCAGATAGTTTATATAACATAGTTCAGCATAAGTGCTATATAGTAGTTATAAATTGGATAAATAATGAACTGATCAACTCTTCAGTGCGACAATTTCAATGGCATTGTTGTGGAAGACTCATGTATCTTAAGGAGAAATGGGTCCTTAAGTGTCTTGTGTGTTTTCAATTCACTTCATTCACATTAAATGCAGTCTTACGGTCTACAGGTAATGCCACTAGAATAGTGACTGTGCAGATGACATCTATTGGACTCCTGACTGTGAAAACTCAGCAGTTTGAAGTTATTCAGACTGCAGTGTTTGATCCGGTGGCCTTGACCTTCGACCTCTCCAGAGGCTTGTACTACTGGGCTGATGGCCAAGGCAACATTCACAGCAGCGATGGACAGCAAAGCCTGTTGATCTATACTGGTTAGTTCAGCCACAACACCTATGACTATTACCTGTTAAAAGAAGCCATGAATCTTAACATTACTTTTATTGGGTTTTAAATTTGTCTTTTAAACTTGTGCTTTTTCTAAATGACTTCTTTGAAATTCCAAACAGGAGAACGTGGAATCAAAAGTTTAGCTTGTAATTGGCTAAATGGACAACTCTACTGGACTAATCAGGAGACTGAGTCGATCTATATGCTGACTGCCGATTGGAAAAGTCACATCACGGTTCTGAGCAAACACATCAGGCCATCGGAGCTGGTGCTTCTGCCTGTGGAGAGGTACAACTCATCAGACATGAACAGACTCCCTTAAACCGGTCTGTCTATGTATCTGTCTCTCTCCTCTGCCCCCCAGCTCCATGTTCTGGATCAATGTGGGTCCGGGTGACACAGAAACAATAGAAAAGTCATGGATGGATGGATCTGTAAGAAGCTCTCTGCTGGTGCTCACTGCACAGGCTGCACACGGCCTCACTGCCGACGTCGCCGCCAGGAGGTTGTACTGGATCAGTGACTTCAAAAAGGTGAGAGAAAAGGAGCAGCAGGAAGGTTTTACAAAGAGCATCAGGCAGAGTTGTGGCACAGAACCAGGCCACCAGGTGTTGTATGCACAGACATTCAGATAAGACCAACACAATAATGGCACTAGAACATATAATATAGTACTATTATTATACTTCAACTGGTGGTCACACAGGTGCCTGATCAAATATCTTATAACATTTTTACTACTGATAAAATATCGACTTTAAAAAAAAAAAAATTAAGGCTCACATTGGGGAGAAATCTCTCTATGCCTGATAAATCAGTATGCCACTAGTTTGATTGATCTTATCGAAGGTTCTTGTGTTCAGTCCATAGAGTCGGTGAAGGTGGATGGGACTGGGCGTTACTCCCTCAATGGTCTGTTTAGCAGAGGAGCTCAGAGCCTCGCTGTGTTTGAGAGTTCCTTCTATTGGGTGGACGATAAAGGTCTGTGGCAAGTCCCACAGAACCGACCGAACCAGAAGAAGTTCATCTGGAAGGGCATACTACCTCTGATAGGCATTTACCACGAGCTACAGCAGCCGCAAGGTGTTTGACTTTATACTAATGTGCAGCCTGAATAATTTCTTTGAAATTCAGTTTCGACAGAGTTGAATAATCTTTGCTCGTGTTCTTCTGCATCAGGTCCATCAGCTTGTACTGCGGCTTCCTGCGACCTCTGCCTGCTGACAAAAAACAGCCCCATGGGCGTCACTTGCACCTGTCCAAAATTCAAACTACTCCTGCCTGATGGGAAATGTGATTGTAGGTTTAGTTTTACAGCGTTGCAAAGATTCAATCACTACTTTTAAAGAAAAGTGAAGAAATTTGATTCATTTTATACCGCTTTAACAGTAGGTAATCGGAACCTTTTCATGTCCTATTAAACCCATTTGCCCCTGTCAGCCACTGCCTGCGTTGCTGTCGTAATGCTACACAATGCTGGTAGCGCAATGTACAAGTGGTATATGTTCACGTAACTGGAACAATATCGGCTAAAAGAGCACAGGGTTATTTGCATTTTCTTTGAATAGCCTATTTTATGGGGAAAATGAGCAAATGTTGAGACTTAAGATGCATACACTGCGAATAGAATTCAGCTCTGAGGTCCAACCTCCATTACAAATGGACTAGAGGTTTAGTGTTTCCCAGTTGATGACATGATCAAAGAGATGAGACACAGAATGTCTATGAACCAGTCTTACATTTGCCGTTTTCTGATTATATCTTAGTTTTATGTGAACGAAGTGTCTGCTGTTGGCCTAGTGTTGCGTTGAAATGATTCCCACTAGAAGCAATTGACCCTGGTTTTAACAAGTCGGTTTAGTTTTTAAAGCAACACATTGTACTTTTCTACCCAGTGATATTTTCAATAAAGGCTAACGAAGTCATGTAATGCCATTGGAATCTGGCCTCTGCTGGTTTTGGATTCTGACAGGTTTACAGATTTCTTTTTAATTACTTGTATGAAGCACAGAAGAACTGATCTGAAAGCCTGGCTTAGACCAGCTCTTTAAGTAAAGTGCCTGGAGATAACTTCTGTTATGATTTGGCGCTACACAAAAAAAATTGCTTGATTTTGTGTTTCTTGTTCTTCTGTGCACCCGCTCCAGACCCAAGGTTTGTCTATGCGACATCCCACACCATCAACCTGTTGGAGTTCAGTGACAGAAAGTCCAATGAAGTCCAACTGTTCAGCAGTAGTGACAGTATCGTGTCATTTGACATCTCCTGGTACAGACATTGGCTGTATTGGGCTGACGAGAGGGGCCGGGTTCGACGCACCAGTCTGACCCAGGTCAAGACGGAAGATGTCCCAACACCTATACCAGGTAAGTCAGTTTGTTCACTCATAATTCATCACCTTTTAAACTCCGTTACACTGGCAGCTACAGTTCCATCGCTGTTGTCATGGTAATGTTATGCAACATTTCTGTAAGTCCACATAACCAGAAGAACATCAGCTTAAAACTCAAGAAATCTAATTTTCAGAAAACTGAACACAACTCGCGCAAGAGGCCCTTCAATGAATACATATTCAAACCTAACAGTCTGAGACAAGTGAATGTCATTAATAACCTCATAAGAGACACCAATGGGACAAACTTTCCAGTGCTGATGCTAAACACATTCAACTGTAGAGGTGTTATTTCTCTGCCACTCTGCCATTTCTTGTCTTCAGTGCTAAATGCACTGAAGACAAGAAATGGCAAAAATAAGGTCACATTATGACACAATGGTTATGAAGTTTTTCTTATTTCATGATTTATAGTTTAGTTTTAAATGGATGAACATCTGCTGTCAGTTAATGCATTGTGTAATGTTGCATTTAAATGTTTCTGACTATAAACAAATGGCCCAGGGTTTTACAGAATATTAACACAACCTTCAGAATATTCACTCTTCTGAAACTTTATCTCTGTATGAACCTGTGGTACAATTTGATTCAGTTGCTGAAATAATGTAGCAATTTAAGTAACACGATGTCTGTTCACGTTATCTGACTTATCATTTTTTGGCATTTCCTAATTTTCCAGGTTTTTATGTAACTATAAAGTACTGACTTGACATTTGAGGTGTTGGCACATTTGTAATGACTCCTGCTTTTCCTCCTCAGTGTGTTTGATAAAAGTCGACCAAAGGAGTGGAAGCCTTTACTGGGTGTCATGTGACCAGATGATCATCGGTACCGTCGGGTCTGATGGTCGTTTCCCACAGAAACTGTATGAGACCACTGCGCAGATTCAGGACATTTATCTCAACTGGCTTGCAGACGAGCTCCTCTGGTTGGAAGGAGATAGAATCTTCAGCATGAGAAAGACTGGAGGTGCCACTAGACAGCTTCTGCGTCTAAGGGAAGGAGTCACTAGTGGCATCGCCTTTGACCTCAGGGCCAACAGTCTGCTCTGGATCTCCAAATCTGCAGGTCGGTCACAAGGTCAACTCTTCTGGACAAGAATTTCTTTTGGATGTTGAAGCAATGCAGCTTTTTAAAAAATGTGGTGATGATGATTATCCTGACTGATTCCCTGGATGTTGAGTTACAATTTCAAATGCAGGACTGGAGAGCACATAGTAGTAATGACATTAACTCAAAAGGTCAAGCTGTATTTAAGAAAAAGACGAGTCAAAAACTACACTAGAAAAGTCAACCACTAAAATGAGTCGACCAAATGTCAAATTGGTCCACCAAAAAACCAATGTAGCCTGTGAATTGGTGAAATGTAAATTCCAATGAAGAAATTAGCAGTCAAAAATATTTAAGTCGTATTAATTCAGGGGCAACATACAACCCAGTTCAACTTAAAGTGGATTAATGTATAAATGTCTCTGAATGCTGAAAATGAGATCATTATAAAGAATTACTAATGACATTTTGCTTCTGTCTTTACAGGTTTAATAACCATGAGTTTGCTACAGGAGAGGAGCCACATAGCAGGTAAAAGGTGGAATATTTCAGGGTCGGTGGCAGTGGCATTGGAGCCGTTACTGTTGACTCTCTCTGAAAATGTTCTCACCCTCTGGGACCGACGTGACGGGAGCCAAATGAATGCTGCAGTTGTGAAAAGGAACGCATTCGGTGTGATTCCTGCACTTAAAGAAGTCAGTCCAGGTCAGAGTAAGATCCACTGCAAAGCAACAATCCTGAACTCTAACATTTGTCAGAATCGATGAGTTTTTTAATTTTGGGGTTTTCAGAGTGAATTTCAGAGTGGAAGCAATAGTAAGAGTCAGACAAAGTATTTATACTTAGAACAGAGTCAAATAGAAAATGTAATATCTTCTTAACACAAGGCATTAATCAACATGACGAATGTCAAGGTGCTCTTCAGGTCTGTGCAAATCAAACTGAATAGGAAAACGTGTACTAGATCATAAAATAAAACTTGATGAAGACAAATAAGTGGCTAAACAAAAATTCTTGTCAATATGTACTAATGTAAAAAAAAAACCCAAACAAATGTATACCCACAGATTAAAACTACATATGGAAATAAGCACTGAGGTAGTTATGTAAACACGATGAAGAGAAGCTGGATACTTATGATGTCCTACTTTAACAGAAGTAACTCCACCTGTCCCTTTTTTTTATAGTTCCCACAGTTCAGCCCTGTAAGAAACCATCGTTCTTGTGCCCAAACACATCAGTATGCCTTTCACAAGACCAGCTGTGTGACGGGAAAATTCACTGTCCCACTGGAGATGACGAAAGGTTTTGTATTACAACTTGTCCATCCAGAGGTAAGACCTCAATGTCCTCCTGGGACCTGGCAAAAGTATTTTTGACCTCTGTAGGGGATAAATTTCATGCTTTTACTTAAAACTAAACAACAAACATATCTAATCGCTGTTCTTTGCAAAGAATGTTCCATAAAAACAATGTAAAATGCATGTGCAAAAAGCATTACAATTGTAGTTTCCAAAAAAATAGGCTAAAACTTTGACTTTCCTGGGTTTCAGAGAATGTCCAAATAAATTCATGGATTAGATGGAAAATTATATGTAAAATGGATTTGAATGAACAGATAACTTTTTTTAAACAGACAAATGAATAAACTGGTTGGCCGATGTTTAATCTTTTATTTCCTAACTCAAGGAGACTTCAGGTGCATAGACCGCAGCGACTGTGTACCACAGAAGTACATCTGTGATGGCCGCTCCCATTGTCACGACGGTTCAGATGAGGTTAACTGTCCAACACTGGCTCCTCATGCAACTCAGGCTAAAGTCCTGAGGTGTCGCAAAGGTTCTGTGGCCTGTAGAGATGGGACTTCCTGTGTGTCGTACACACATGTGTGTGATGGAGAGGTGGACTGTAAGGATGGATCGGACGAAGAGGGATGTGGTAAGTGTCAGGGTTGGTTGTACAAACAGCATGAAAGACCGGAGGGGCTCTCCTGTGTAACAGATTTTCACTTGTCTGGTCACAAAAGTACTGTACTACTAGTTCAGCTGAAAAGCACCCTAACGCCACTGTTGGCAAATTAAAATGTATCAAAACATTGTGGTAAATATCAAGTCATTGAACAGAGAACCTGTTGCATTTGTGTTCATTTGTGTGTTGCATTTTAATGCAGTAGATGCTCTTTTGAATTACTTCATATACTGTTGATGGTGGAATAAGGCAATCAGGCCAACCAAGGAAATTACAATACCGCACTATAGTTTCAGTAAGTCTGTTCCTCCTGTTTTATTAATGTCTAACCCAAAAATATTTTCATGTTTACTCAAACATGTTTAAAATGATCATACTTCCCCACCAATGTTCTACCTGTGCACTGATTGTGTATGTGATGGTCTGACCACAGAGGATAATGTAAAAACCACAGCAACTTCCTGTTCATGTAGACCCAAAGACCAGCTGAGGCCATATTGCCCCACCTCACTGAGTTGATCTTGTTCTTCTGTGAGAATCACTTCAATCAGATTATGCAAGTTTAGTTTTATTGTGATCAAGTAGTAGGAGGATGGAAAATGATAATCAAAGTAACATGAATTTCTCAATTGTAGTGCAGGGAAAAGTGTAGTTGCCTCATAGAAGTATCAACCATAAACTCTGGTTAGGGCCTACCAAAGGGTTAATCAAAACTGTGCTGTTTTTAATGTTTTAGATGCCACGGTAGACAAGGTGACTCCTCCGACACAGACTTCCACCCAGACGACCACACCACCCATCCAGACCACCACTGCTACCACTGCTGCCTCCACTATGCCTCCATGCTACAGCCCGTCCATGCTCTGTCCTCATACTTACCTCTGTATTTCCCCGACGCACATCTGCGATGGAGTCACAGACTGTCCCGATGGTTCTGATGAGAAGAACTGCATCAAGAAATGTCGTTCCAGAAGTAAGACCTGAGTCCATAGTGTATGTTCATCTGCTTCCATTTATAGTGGTCAACACCAAACCTGCACCTCAAGTCAAATGGTGGAAAGTGTCTTGAGTTTAATTCAGTGTCCACGCTGTCACTACAGATGAATTTCGCTGTAAAGACCGCCAGAGCTGCATCCCAAAGAATCTGGTGTGTGACGGACACTCCCACTGCTTCGATGGCTCAGACGAGGCCGACTGTACCAGTGTCACTCTTGCAACGGCTCAGGCCAAAGTCCTGACTTGTCGCAGGAACTCCAGAATGTGTCGAGACCAGACGCAATGTGTCCTCTACAGTCATGTGTGTGATGGAGAGACAGACTGTCGGGACGGGTCAGACGAGGATGAATGCGGTGAGTTGGTATGAAAAATAAAATGTTTGATGGATCAGGTGAAGACGCATGTGGTGAGTGTCCGGTTAATGCTGTACAAATGACCAGCATGAAAGACTGGAACACTTGTGATTTGCAATAGATATGAATTTGTCCAATCACCACAAAAAACATTTCCACTACTTAATCCTTCAGAATCTAATCCAAGTAAAACTAAATATGAAGTATTGAACAATTCTTCAGAAAACGATCATCTGTGTGTGTATGTGTATATAATATATACATACACACAATTGTGTTCATTTTCTTGCAACATTAATCTGTATATTGAACTTGAATACTAGGTGGTTTTGTGCTAGTGGGTATGTTTATGTATGTACATATACACATATATATCACAAAGATTTTGTTGTAACTGCTTTCAATAATTCTACCTGTTTGTGTTGTTGTGGCACTCATTAGCCAGAGCATTGCACCGCCCCTCAGCCTGAAAAATGTTGAAATTGTAGAACAGATTTCTGACCTTTTCATTGACATAAAAACTTTGGTGATGGGTTTTCCTATAGGGTATAGGGCTGAACACAAGTTGAGGTGTTTACAGACACTTGACTTTTTAAAAGTAGATCACCAACCTCAGAAGTTGTCTAACCTCTGTACACGATGTAAATGTTTTATCAGATTGATTTTGTTCCGTAATTGGTGTTTTACAAGATGTGTCACGTGTCAGACATGCTGATGACAGAATGAAAGGATGAAAATGAAGTGTTCTTCAAAGTAACATGAAGTTCTCAAATAAATGTAATGCAGGGAAAAGTGTAGTTATTTCATAGTCGCATCAACCATAGTCTGACCAAGTCCTACCAAAGGGTTAATCTAAATCGTGCTGTTTTAATCTTTGTTAAATGCCACATGTAGACAAGGTGACTCCTCCGACACAGACCTCCACCCAGACGACCACACCACCCATCCAGACCACCACTGCTACCACTGCTGCCTCCACTATGCCTCCGTGCTACAGCCCGTCCATGCTCTGTCCTCACACTTACCTCTGTATTTCCCCGACGCACATCTGCAATGGAGTCAGAGACTGTCCTGATGGTTCTGATGAGAAGAACTGCATCAGGAAATGTCGCTCCAGAAGTAAGACCTGAGTCCATATTGTATCTTCATCTGCTTCCATTTATTGTGGTCAACAACAAATTTGCACCTCTAGTCAAATGGTGGAAAGTGTCTAGAGTTTAATTGAGTGTCCATGCTGTCACTACAGATGAATTTCGCTGTAAAGACCGTCAGAGCTGCATCCCAAAGAATCTGGTGTGTGACGGGCACTCCCACTGCTTTGATGGCTCAGACGAGGCCGACTGTCCCGGTTTCACTCCTGTAACGACTCAGGCCAAAGTCCTGACGTGTCGCAGGAACTCCAGAATGTGTCGAGACCAGACGCAGTGTGTCCTCTACAGTCACGTGTGTGATGGAGAGAGAGACTGTCGGGATGGGTCCGACGAGGACGAATGTGGTGAGTTGGTGTGAGTGCTTTGATGCACGCATGTTTGTTTGGATCAGATCAAGAGACATCTGCTGAGTGTCAGGTTTGCTGTTGTACAAGTCACCAGCATGAAGGAGTGTAACATTTGTGATTTACAATCTATACTTGGTCGTCTGGTCACCGAAAAAAAAACTGAGTTCCATCCATACATTTTCTACCTCTTAGCTGAGGGCAGCTGTCTAAACAAGGATGCCCAGACCTCCCTCTCCCCAGACACTTCCCCCAGTTCTTCCGGAGGGACCCCAAGGTGTTCCCAGCCAGCCAAGAAACATAGTCCCTCCAGCATGTCCTGGGTGTGCTCCGGGGCCTCCTCTCAGAGGGACATGTACAGAACATCCTAGGTAGGTGCTCCTAAGGGTGTGCGCCCAACCACCCTGCAGAGGAATCGCATTTCAACAACTTGTATCCGGGATCTTGTTCTTCTTGTCATGGACCAAAGCTCATAACCACATGTGAGGGTAGGAATGAAGACTGGTCGCAAAATCCCGAGCGTTGCCTTTCGGCTCTTTCTTCACAATGGACCTACGCAGTGACTGTGTCACTGCATAGGTGCGCTGCACCAATACGCCTGTCAATCTCACGCTGCCTCTTCCAACCACTCGTGAACAAGACCCTGAGATACCTGATCCTCTCCAATTGGGGACAAGGACTCTGACCCAGAGAAGGAAAGCCACATTTTTCTGGTTGAGAACCATGCCCTCTGATTTAGAGGTGTTGATCCTCATCCTTCCTATGTCAAACTTGGCGGTAGACCATCCCAGCACAGGCTGAAGGGTTCTGGTTCAGTGGGGCCTAGAGGACCACGCAATCTTCAAAGAGCAGAGACGAGATCCTGAGGTCTCTAAACTTGACAACCTATGGCCCTTCGCTGTGCCTAGAAGTTCTCTCCATGAAAGTAATGAACAGAATCTGAGACAAAGGACAGCCCTGTTGGAGGCCAAAGTACACTGAGAAATGGTCCGACTAACTTCCTGCAATGGGAACCAAGCTTCTGCTACATAAGTACAGGGACTGGACAGATTCTAGCAAAGGGCCCCCTACCCCATACTCCTGGAGCACCCCTCATAGGATGTCCCAAGGGACACAGTTGAACATCTTCTCCAGATCTACAAAATACAAGTGGACTGATTGGGCAAACTTCCATGAACCCTCAAGCACCGGGTGGAGAGTATAGAGCTGGTCCAGTATTCTGCGACCGAGCCAAAAACTGCGTAGTTCCTCTTGGATCTGAGGTTTGACTAACTGCTGCATCTTCCCCTCCAGTACCCTGGAATTGACTTTCCCGGGGAGGCTGAGGAGTGTGATTTCCCCCTTCTCAAAGAGGGACCACCACCCCAGTCTACCAGTCCAGAGGCTCTTTCCCCAACTGCCACGCGATGTTACATAGTGTTGGCTACAATGCTTCTTGCACATCCAGAGACTTAAGGGACTGAGGATGAATGTTATCCACTCTGGTGCCCCGACACAAAGGAGCATTCCCACTACCTTGGTGACTTCAGCTTGTGTAATGAATGAGTCCACCTCTGAGAAACCAGCCTTTGCTTCCTCAGCGGAAGACATGACAGTGGAATTGATCCTCCAAATATTCCTTCCACTGCCTGAAAGTAACGAGTTTTTCAAATAAATGTAGTGCAGGGGAAAATGTAGCTGTCTCAGAGAAGTATCAACCATTAACTTTCGTCAGGTCCTACCAAAGAGTTGATCAAAACTGTGCTGTTTTAATGTTTGTTAGATGCCACGGTAGACAAGGTGACTCCTCCGACACAGACCTCCACCCAGACGACCACACCACCCATCCAGACCACCACTGCTACCACTGCTGCCTCCACTATGCCTCCGTGCTACAGCCCGTCCATGCTCTGTCCTCACACTTACCTCTGTATTTCCCCAACGGACATCTGCAACGGAATCAGAGACTGTCCCGATGGTTCTGATGAGAAGAACTGCATCAGGAAATGTCGCTCCAGAAGTAAGACCTGAGTCCATGTTGTATCTTCTTCTGCTTCCATTTATAGTGGTCAACACCAAACCTGCACCTCAAGTCAAATGGTGGAAAGTGTCTTGAGTTTAATTCAGTGTCCACGCTGTCACTACAGATGAATTTCGCTGTAAAGACCGTCAGAGCTGCATCCCAAAGAAGCTGTTGTGTGACGGACACTCCCACTGCTTCGATGGCTCAGACGAGGCTGACTGTCCCAGTGTCAGTCCTGCAACAGCTCAGGCCAAAGTCCTGACGTGTCGCAGGAACTCCAGAATGTGTCGAGACCAGACGCAGTGTGTCCTCTACAGTCATGTGTGTGATGGAGAGACAGACTGTCGGGATGGATCAGACGAGGACGAATGCGGTGAGTTGGTGTAAAAAACATGTTGGTCAGTTTTCATATATTTGACATACAGCTCCAATCTATTGGATTTTTTTTTTCTACTGAAGCCCTATATTCTCAACACTTTGTAGGTCACTCATACTACTAATATCAAATTCAAAATGTCAAATTCTGTCTTTATTGGAGGAGATAATAGGACTTGTGTGAAATATTTGTTCATTTTGTAAAAGTCATGATCAATAAAGCTACCATATTTGGTTCCTTGCTTTTCCGTGGTAAATTAACATATCCCAGAATTGTGTGTGTATATATACTGTATATGTATAAAACAAGAGAAACGGATGTAAAGGGAAAGGAAAATTAGATCAACATGAGTGTTGAACCAGACATATGTCAGTATCTACACTAGCCATTTGAATGTTACTTGCATTAGTACCATTATGTACCTGTACCTAAACAAGGCAGATACACTCACTGTTCACGCAAAAGTGGACTTCGCAGACCCCGTAGACCACACTGGAATTGATTACATCAGTCTTGTAATATACTGTATGTGAAAATGAACAAATTGTCACATGCCCAATAAACAGTTGCACAGAAATACAGATTTGAATTCAGTCAAATAGGTTGTATGACGTATTGGTGGTGTGAGTTTACACAAGATTTAATTTTCCATTCCAACAAGCTCTGGACCCTACTACCACAGTCCTTGCTGGAGATCCTCTGTTAAAGGAATCTCCGCCAGTTGGTCTGTCCACTCAGCTTCCACCCAGACTCTCCTGCACGAACCCTTCAGTCCTGTGTCCAGACTTGTCTGCATGTGTCCTCCAAACACAGTACTGTGATGGAAAGGAAGACTGTCAGGACGGCTCTGATGAGAGCTGTGTCAACACATGTCCCCATAAGAGTAAGTATTCAGGAGGATTATAGTCATCTGCTGTATATAATGAATGGTTTCTATGTACACGTCTCCTCTTTCATTTGTAGCTGACTTCCGCTGCAAAGACCGTCGCAGGTGCATCTCAGAGAGTCTGGTTTGCGATGGCCACGCTCATTGCTTTGACAGGTCAGATGAGGTCAACTGTCCCACACTGGCTATTCAAACAACTCCATGGAATGTCCCGAAGTGCCGCAGGAACTCCAGGCTGTGTCGAGATCAGAGACAGTGTGTCCTCTACAGCCATGTCTGTGATGGAGAGAGAGACTGTCGGGATGGGTCAGACGAGGACGAATGCGGTGAGGTTCTCTGTGAATTCAGCTTTTCAGTGGGCGGTTTAGAAACCCAACCTGCTTAAGTATTCAAGCCTATGTTGGTTAGAGCTAAAACACATGCCGGTGCAATGTCTGAATACAGGTTTAGTTATGTGTGAACTCAGAATATTCAGGGCCGACCCTTTACAGTGCATCACGAAGTATGAATACACACTAGAAAAGTCGATCCCGCTCACCATACATGCCTGTGCATTTGTGTAGATATGACTGAGCTTGCTAGCGCCTCCTCTGCAGGTGTTGCAGTTGCGCCGTCCTGCACCAGTCCATCAGTTCTGTGTGCAGGTTCATCCGTGTGCATCCTTCAAACACAGTTTTGCGATGGGAAGAAAGACTGTCCTGATGGGTCAGATGAAAAGTGTCCAACAACGTGTCCAAACCCAAGTGAGTCGTCAAAGTAACCGTGCGATGGGAAACTCTGCCTTTCTGATCACCAGTGAGAAAGGTCAAAGGTTACTGTGAACGAGGCTGTCATCGTGTTCTTTCTCCGCAGGTGATTACCTCTGCGGTGATGACCTGAGCTGCATCTCAGCAACTCTGGTTTGTGACGGTCGCTCACATTGTAACGACGGGTCGGACGAGCTGAACTGTGCGAGTGCCAGTTCGTCCGCAGTGCCGCAAGATGTGTTGAAGTGTCGCAGAGGTGCAAAACCCTGTAAAGATGGGTCCGCCTGTGTTCTACACAGCCACGTGTGTGATGGAGAGAATGACTGTGCGGATGGATCAGATGAACAGGGATGTCAACAAACCTGCAAACTTGGTTGAGTCACTACTTGTGTTTACAATTTTAAAGACGTGAAATGATAAACGTGTGTCTAGTGTATAAATATGCTTAAGGATGTTTCCGATTTCTTCTGAAATTAAATTGCCGCATTTGATAATTCAAAGTGATAGAACTATATGTAAACTAGTGTGTAACCTACAAAACACTCCTCACCCCTCACAAAGACCTCACCCCATCTCAACAGACCACCTGGCTCATGGTTTTATCCAAACTTTATGGAAGACTATTGTCCAAAGGAGCCTCTGGTTAAATATTAACCCCTTTGTACAAGTAACAGCCAACCTAAGCTCCTGTTTACATGATCATGAGTCCCATAACTGAACTAATTGGATATTTTTTAGTAATCAGATCTAATGTGTTCACAGGAACATAATAATGGCAGAATTGGAAAAACCCTGATTTAGATTAGACAATACTTTATTCATCCCTCGGGAAGGTTCCTCTGGGAAACTATTGAATACAGCAGCAGAATACAAAGAATAGAAAAACAGTACAACATATATACACTATTGAATTCTTGTACAACTTAGTCAATATATACGTTTGAAGTCCCGGAGATGATACTGAGGGACTGCGATTCGTCGTCTGGAGCCGAGAAAGTGTGTGTGAATGTCCTTGCAGGCCACTGTAGCTAGCGCATTTAGCCGCTAACAGTTCAAACGTGCAACGTTCATAAACGCAACGAACAGATCACAAACCATAACTGCCAACCACATCGAGCCCCCCCCCTCTCGTCCACCACTCCCCCTATAATAGAGTGCGATGTGACTCCGTGAGCCAAAAGTGTCTTAACAGCAAGGAAGCTGTCCGGTTGTCCTCCCACTGCAGCCTGGTTAACATTAGCCGTTAGCTCCTCCATCCTGCCAGCAGATTCTCTGCCACCACCAAACCGATGGAAAAACTTGGTCGCTCCCAGTAGCTCGCTGGCTCACTCCAGCACTGCAGTCTCTCCTCTGACGCAGTCGTCCCTCCAGAGACACGGGTAGCCCTCTTGGAGTAGACCGCTGTTGTAACTCCCAGCAGTTGATCCCAACTGTAAAAACGGGACCAGCTCATGAAACCCCCGCAGTGGTATTAAAGAGGCCATATGAGTAGCAAACAGGCTACTACCCTCATAAAAACTTCATACAAGAGTCCAATTTAACACGACCACAAAAGTCCAGGCAGAAAACCTTAAAGTAGGAACAAAGTTACAATTGCTGAAATAGGCCGCCCTTCTAGAGTGCCATCTTGTACCCATTGGTGCATCAAAAACGTCTGAGATGTAGTAACTAGTGGAATCTTGATGGTGTCGACCTCAGGTGAGTTCCAGTGTGCCCATGGAAGGAAGTGCATTCCTGCTGCCCAGGTGTGTGATGGGAGGGCCCATTGTCTGGACCAGTCTGATGAAGGCGACTGTTGGAAACAAACCAAGAGCTGTGAGTTCCACTGTGCTGACGGCAAACGCTGCATCCCACGAAAGTTCCTGTGCGACGGAGACAAAGACTGTCTGGATGGTACAGATGAGGTTGGCTGTGGTGAGTCAATGGGTGATGATAGTGGTGTAACCTTCACTCACTCAGAACCAGAAGTGAAGCTATTCATTCAGCAAAAACAAGATCATCACTTCAATGTGACGTTTATTGTTTAATCTTGGTAGTTAAGCAGTAATACTGTTGGTTTTGTTTAGTGTTGGGTTAGAGTTGCAATGCTTCTCATTAGTCTGTTATTTCATGAAATTATTCAGACATATTACATATGTTCATCTCAGAGTGTTGTGTGTGTGTGTATATATACGTACACAAAGTATATTGTTACATACATCGCCATGGCAACACTGGAACTGCCCTCAGTACTACGGTAAACATGCTTAGGAGGTTCCACTCTTCTCCTTTTCAGATGGTAGAGTGACTGTGCCACCCACCGTCAGTACGACATCACGCTGCATTACTCCTTCAGTTCTTTGTCCACGTTCATCAGTGTGCGTGTCTCAGAATCAGATCTGTAACGGTCAAAAGGACTGTCCGGATGGCTTCGACGAGGACAACTGTATGTACGAATGTAAGAATCCAGGTGAGTTTGTGCCAATGGGTTAGGGTTGTTTTGCTCAGTTTCTTTCAATATCCAACACTAGAGTTGAATTTCCTCCACTTGAAGATGCCACTCTGACTTGTTGTCTCTGCATATCAGCTGATTTCTTGTGCAGTGACCGGAGCAAGTGCGTCCCTAAAAGATATGTTTGTGACAACCGCATCCACTGCTCTGACGGATCAGATGAGAAGCAGTGTAGATCGGAGCCCACTACACGAAGTCCAACAACACAAGGTAAGACCGTGTTCCTGACCTCTGGAGGAAGCAGTGTAGGCATGTACCGGAGCAGAAGGGACAGTGAGGTGTAGACACTGGAGTAATAGATAGATTGATAGATATCCCTTTATTGTCCCACAAGGGGAAAATCCAGACACAGCAGCCGAAGACAGAGTAGAAAAAACAGTAGAACAGATATACAACAATTGAATTTAGTGTGTGACACCATTCATTACTTAAAAGGCCTGTCTGTTGTTTCTCCTCCAGCATCTGTCAGCACCAGGCCGCCCCCTGTGAGGTGTCGCATTGGCTTCAGGTCATGTAAAGATGGTCTGGAGTGTGTTCTCCACAGCCACGTGTGTGATGGAGAACTTGACTGCAAGGATGGATCAGATGAGGACGACTGTGTTACCAAATGCAAAGAAGGTTTGAGCGTCCAGCTGCTTAAACTGTCCTGTTTGGGTCCCATAAAGGGATACATCTACTGCTCCTAACCTACTGTAACTTTAATAATATAATTGGCTCTGTTATTATTGAACTATACATATATACAAACACTTAGCTGGGTATCAGTGGGTCCTTAAAGTCTCAAATTTGTTTGTCCAAAATTAAGGCCTTCATTGTCCTTTTTAATAATTACATGAATCATTAAATTTGCCTTTCAAAGGTCTTAAAAATGCCACCAACACAAATATAATTGCAATATTTTCTTAGTACAGTGACATTTTTGTAAAGAATGTGACAAATTTGTAATTACTGCTCTGTATTTTAGCACAACAGAGTTGCAGAACAAGTTTCCTATATTCTGCCTACAGAGTTGGGATCTTGATATTTTTCTGCACTTTCAGTTCTGTTAAATATATGGACAAAACGATTTGCAAAGTCAAAATTTTTGCGAGATGAAAGGTTTTCATTTTAAAGTGACCTTGAAAAGACCTTTAAAGTCTTAAATTTTACTTCCTTAAACCTGTAGATATAGTGTCTGAACAAATACTGTTATTTTTTCTTGCTACTTTTCATTATTACTATTATAAGGGTTCAAACACGTGGAGTTGATGTATAAATGAGTGAGTGGGATTCGATAGGTTTTCTTCTCTGCACTCCTTTTCAATCAGTATTTATAGAATTATTTTATTAGTGTACGTAGTAACTGCTATATTGTCTGGAACACTTTCATTTACTAATTTGTGTTCTGCTATTTTTTCCTTTATATACACACAAGTTTATACACAACAAAATTATCTCTTTGTAGTCCTGCTACTGGAACATTGATACCTTGGTTGGAGTCCTCAAAGGAAGTTCTGTGTAATCTAAAAGCTTTTTCAACATGTTGAGGTGACTTGTATTATTGGTTAGTAGTGGTCTTCTTCTCTACCCCAGGGCACTTCCAGTGTTCTCATGGTAAGAAGTGCATTCCACAGCAGCAGGTGTGTGACGGTCACAGCGACTGTCAGGACCGGTCAGATGAAGTGAACTGCACACGTGTAACTGAGGGCTGCCACTTGTTTTGTGACAACAAGACACGCTGCATCCCAGAGACCTTCCTGTGCGACGGCGAGAGAGACTGCACTGATGGGTCAGATGAGGAAAAGTGTGGTATGTGATGACATTCTGATCAAACCACTCATACATGAGTGAAACATCCACACCTCACTGTGTAACAATGATGCCGTATTTTTATTTTATTTTTTTAGGTTTGGTACCCTGTGCGTCGCATGAGTACCGGTGTATGAGTGGTCAGTGTGTTGACCAGGCCCTGAGGTGCGACAGTTATGCCGACTGCAGAGATCATTCAGATGAGAAGGGCTGCTCTAGACCGCCACGCTGCCTGACAGAAATACAATGTCCACACAGTCACGAGTGTCTGCAGAAAGAGTGGATCTGTGATGGCGAGGAAGACTGCAATGATGGGTCAGATGAGAAGGTACAAAAAGGGGTTCTTTAGGTGGAATTGAATGTGATATTTCAGGGTTTGACTAGTGGGTCATTTAATACCTCAACATAGCGAAGATTTCTACAAAGCCCTTTTAACACAGACCATTTGAGAAAACGCTGACCTTGAGAAACCTTGAAAAATCGGACATAAACCTCGAGTTCTGTAAGACTTTGCTTCATTCCAGACATAATCAAATTAATGTGCTAAAGAAGTCCGATCTCTCGGTGTATATAAATCTGAATGAATTTCTATTTTAATTTATCTAGAGATCTTTGATGGTGTTTCTGATGTCCTGACTGATCTTTGGTCACCCCATGACTTGATCTCTGGGTGTCCGCAGGTCCTTAAAGTCTTTAATTTATTTGGCCTTAATTATCCTTAATTGCAATTCTTAAATCTGCCTTTCAAACATCTTAAAAATGCCACAAACGAACATGATTGCAATTTTTTCTTCCATTGTACAGTGAAATTTTTTAAAAGAATCTGGAGAACTTGTAATTACTGCTCTGCATTTTTGCACAACGGTTGTGTAGAACAAGTTGCTGATGTTGAGTTGTGATCTTGATGATTATTTTTCAACACTTCCGTTAAATATACTGACAAAACTATTTTCAGTGAGGTCGCACTTTTTGCTATCTTGCAGATGAAAGGTCTTCCATTTGATTCATGGCTTCGAAAAATGTCTTGTTTGATTTCAGAACTGTGCGACTCCACCGGTAGAATGCAGGGAATACCAGTGGAATTGTGGAGACAACAGCCACTGCATCCCTCTGTCCTGGAGATGTGACGGGACAGTAGACTGTCGAAATGGCAAGGACGAGGACAAATGTATGACTTATTTTTGTAATTGCTTTATAATTACCACACTAACCTTCTCAAATGGTGTCGTCATAGTTTGAGTGTAATAATACATTTAAGTGCCTTTCTTGACACTCAAGGACGCTTTACAAACATAATGACGACAGTATCAAAAGAAGCAGAAAATCAATAAACACAAACAGAACCATTAAAACTATAAAATTGTGAAAGCCTAAAAACTATTAAAACCATGGCAACTACCATATTTTTCAGACTAGAAGTTGCAGTTTTTTTCATATTTTGGCCAGGGGTGCAAGTTAAACTCCGGAGCGACTAAGTAAAATTATTGGTATATATAAAAGGACTCATTAACACTTTATCTTTTCATGTTATTTTCACTGACAACCACAAGAGGGCGCTCTGGGCAAAATGGCATCCCAAAGGCAATTATATTCTGCAGATTACCGTTTGACTGCACATTTCACTACTTGCAGCTTGTAATCACGCAGCAGAAAGAACGTTTCCTGGAAGTAGGGTGACCAGATCTCAATACACTAATTGTGGGACAAAGAGCATATTTGTGTGGAACAATTTACCAAAGTTTGAGGCCAGGGTCTTTTTTTGATATGTTTAAAAAAAACACAAAAAAAAACTTTGATGGGGAATAAAGTGCTTTTTTTATTCATATAACATTTAAACTAATATTTTCACCAGCAACAGAACTATTAACAAATGAGAACACCTGTGATAGCGGAGGGACAGTGAGATGGATAGAGGAGGATCTGAGGGAGCGGGTAGGGATGCCAATGTTGAATAGGTCAGAAAGGTAGGGAGGGGAAAGATTGTGGATGGTATTGTAGGTATGGAGGAGGATTTTAAAATCAATGTGATATTTAACCGGGAGCCAGTAGAGTTTTTGGAGAGCGGGAGACATGATAGAGGGAGATCTCCAATCAATCTTGGAGATGATTCAAGCAGCTGAGTTCTGGACCATCAGGAGCTTATGGTGGGATTTCTGAGGGAGTAGCAGTAGTCATGGTGGGAATTGACAAGACTGCGCACAAGGATAGCGGTGGTCTAGTGGGTGAGTGAGGGACCGAGGCACTTCATGTTGTGAAGGTGGAAATAAGCAGATCGGGTAATGTTATTGATGTGAGAATGGTAGGAAAGCGAGCTATCGAGGATGACATCCAGACTCTTAACCTGGTGGGAAGGGAAAAACTAAGGAGTTGTCGATGGAAAGGGAGAAACTGTCCACTTTGGATAGTGTAGATTGGGTGCCAACTAACAGAAATTCAGTTTTGTCACTAAGTTTGAGGTGAGCCACGATTTAATTTCAGAGAGGCAATTTGTCAGGGTATCAGTTCAGTCTGTGCAGAAAAATTTATTTTGATGATGCGTTTGTGTTCACAGGCAACCAGAGAAACTGCCCGTCCCACCTTTATCAGTGCAACAGTGGTGAGTGTGTGGAGCCCAGGCTGGTGTGTAACGGCATCAGAAACTGTGCAGACAGATCAGAGGAAGGAGTGGGATGTGTCCAGCGTAACTGCTCTAGTCCGTCTGCTCCCCGGTGTGACCACCACTGTGTCAGCACACCAAACGGACCGGTGAGTCCAACACCAGTCTGTCAGATGATGCTCAGTCACAACCTTGAACATGAGTGTTCCTCTGCAGAATAGCTACAGCAGCATAGCTTTAGCAGTAACACTGATCAACATTGCTTATCAAACATGAATCTGTTTGGAGAAACCATTTAGATCTACCATTTCATTTTTACAAAATCAAATTAGTTTATTTATATAGTGCTAAGTCACAGCAAGTTATCTCACAGTGCTTTACAAACCAGACTCTTGGTTACAGGGGCCATTAACAATAAAATTTGAGCATTTTGATGAAATTAACGACATAATTTTTTAACACAATTAAAGTTTGTAAAACCTCATCAAGTGTGTTGTGAACTAAAGGGCCTAAGGTGATGGAAACCAAAGGCTACTATAAATAATCATCTTAGACTTCTGTGGACGTTCTGATTGGTCCAGATCCCACTTGACTCGTTTTGGGCTTTAAACATTTTGGAAAATTCAGAACTGAAGTCTATGGAAAGTCAAACGGCAATAAAAAAGTCCAACCGTTCTTGAAAAACAGCCATGAGTCAATGAACATGCTTTTTGTCAATGCTCATTTGATCCAATACTGTAAGAGTAAAATGCATGTTCTCCTTCAAGAACACACAGATCTTAAAACGATCTCATATTGAACACGTTGAAGCCTGAAGGAAGTTGGAGATGAGAAGCCACAGGAAGAAAATTCTTTATCAAAGTATGTTGCAGAAGACTGATCTCGTCTAAAACATATTTATGTCTCCTCGTCTTTGCAGAGGTGTTACTGTGCTGCAGGGTTCAAACTCCATTCCTCTGGTTTGTCTTGTGTGGATGTTGATGAATGCAATGTAGCGCCGCACACAGTCTGTAAACACATCTGTCTGAACACCCGCGGGTCCTACGTCTGTCACTGCCACCCTGGTTTCTACCTGGAGTCTGACAACAGAAGCTGCAAAACTGAAGGTACTGAACCATGCATTGTTTATATAAAATAAGATCAAGATCAAGTCAGTGAGCGTTGTGTGGTTTCCCTCTGCAGATGAGCCTCTGCTACTGGCCTCGGTGCAGTCAGAGATGTTGCTTCTGGGGGTCCATAGTGCCACCTTGCGCCTGCTTTCAGCTCGTAATCGTCCAGTCTTCTCATTGGATTACCACTGGGCTCAGCAGAGAGTTTACTGGCTCAGCTCAAACTATGAGAGCATCCGCTGGACTGACATGAACAATCCCAACAGCAAAGGCACCCTGATTAAAGGTAGGACCCTCCCAGGACCCCCATCCCCTTTAAGGCCTGTGTAGATCAAGGATACAGTAGTCTTGGTAAGATTTATGAGTTTGAGTCTTTGTTACCAACCTACCTGTGATTATAGGGTTATTAATTTGATCAACAAAACTGTTTTTTCATTAAATGTCATTAATACTTGTTACATGACGATCATGTGATACAGTAAAAACACTAAGGATTGAATGAGGTGTTTGACAAAATTGTGATGTCATTCATATGTTGTTGCAGGAGTGAAGTCTGATTTCATTGCTGTGGACTGGGTGGGTAATAACTTATACTGGGTGGATGGACTTGTGGGTCAGATATTAGCGGTGAAGCTCAGTCATGTCACTTTGAGGTCTCAGAACTCCACCGTGGTCCTGGGTGAAGATCTAGAGCAGCCCAGCTCATTGGTCCTGCTCTCACACAGAGGGTAAGATGAGGTTTCACCTGCAATTAAAACCGGCTTCAGTGTGAGGATAGTTGGATGGATATGTGGGTTTTTGTTTTTTTTTCAGGTTGATGTTGTGGTCTGAGATTGGCAGCACCCCTCAGATTGAACGATCTGGGATGGACGGTTCAAGGAGGAAAGTGGTGGTGAGCCGAGGCTTGATATGGCCTGTGAGTTTGACCTTTGACCTTTTGGACAGCAGGATATACTGGGTGGATGAGAAGTTGCACTGTATCGGCTCAGCCTCTCTGGATGGAGATAACATCAAGGTGAACCTCAGTTTATCTAGTAAATGTAAAAACACTAGGTTTTAAAGTTGACGGACATGAGATTTGTAGTTTTTTTGAAGTTGTAGATGAGGTGGCCTGTCAACAATTTCATAGTGTTTAAAGGAGTAATATGTGGACAGCAGAGGGATGACTCGTACAGAGCAAACCTAGAACTACCAAGATGTATCTAGACTGAATAAAGAATATCACTCAGATTATATTTGTGTGGAAACTAGTCATGAAACAAGTTTCCTCATGACACTTTGTACTTTTAGACCAAGCTGTCTATAAGGCAACTCACACATGACGAACATTTTTCATAATTTTTTAAAGTAACTATTTTTTCAGGATTGAGGAACGTTCTCAGCTCAATTAAAAAAATATTAAAAATTGTCCATGATTTACAGAAACAAGAATAATGCCCATAGTATCTACAGTGTAGTAAAGGTCTAGCGCTCTCACTACTGCTGTAGTATTGATTACTGATGGAGTATGTCCCTGGCTGGATAGCTCAGTTGGTAAGGGCTGGTTCATCGGGGTTACTGGGTTCGATCTTTAGCATCCGGTGGGTTGTGTCAGGAAGGGCATCTGGCATAAAAACTACTGCCAAATTAAATAAGCGAATTGGATTCGCTATGGCGACCCCGGAAGGTAATAAACCGAAAGAAATCATCAACTGAGAGTATGTCCCGTTGCTTGCTTTAGATTCTCCAGTTGGCTGAGGCCCCCAGCCCTTTCTCAGTTGCTGTTTTCAATGATCGAATTTTCTTGTCGGACACAAAGAGAAGAACTATTCGCTCAGCTGACAAGAACACTGGCAAAGATCAGAAGATCCTCCTTAAGAGACCAGGACAACCTTTTGGACTAAAAGTAAGTGCCCATTTGACTTGTCTGTCTTCATTTAGTTTTGATCCTTTCATCCTTACTTTGTGTCTTTTCTCCCCAGGTGATGCATGCTTATTCCCAGCCCTCCATCTCCAGCCCCTGTGACCAGATGCACTGTTCCCACCTCTGCCTGCTGACTCCAGCAGGGAGGGGCCAGATAGGACGGCCCACAGCCGTCTGCAGGTGTCCAAAGGGGCTGCTGCTGTCAAAAGACAAGATCACCTGCTCTCTACCCACAGATATGTCATTCATTCTGCTCTTGTCCCAGAAAAAAGTTTATCAGGTAAAGTCAGAAACGGTGTCCTTATTGTTTCAAGGACAGGCTCAGCAGCTTTTCATCCAATCACTTAAATGTAATTCAATTTAATGACATGTTTGTGACTAGTGAAATGGTTTGGGCATGTCCAGATGAGGGATAGTGAATGTATTGGTACAAGTATGCTGAGTTTTGTTGTTTGTGTTTTTGTTTTTTGAAGTATGCTAAGTTTTGAAGTGCCAGGCAGGAGGCCCAGAGCAAGGCCAAAGAGGTTAATGGATGTAGTGAAAGAGCATATAAAGGTAGCTGGTGTGAGAGAAGAGCATATAGTAGACAGGGTTAGTGGTGGCAAGAGATTTGCTGTGGCGACCCCTGAAAGGAAAAGCCGAAAGCAAAACAAATGTTTAACTGCTCATGTGAATTGTTCTTCATATGTTGGTCGCTCCTTCCATCCAGATCCTACACTGAGCCAGTTCACATGACAATTGGCTCTCTACGCCTTTATATTCGTTAAAAAAGAATCCAAATTATACTTATTATACTGTACTTGGTTAGTTTGTTTTAGCCCATTATGAGATTTCTGTCAAAGTTTGGACATATGGAATCCCAACAGATTCCAAATTCTTGTGTTCCATTCATATTTGACTACATAACTTGTGATTTCAGTCCAACTGTTAAACCAGCTCTAACTTACCACAGTTATCTAATCTTGTAGTGTTTAAAACACTGGGGTGTAAAATTGTAATGCAGATGAAGCCTGTGTTTCTTGCCATGCAGATTCCTTTACAGTCGATGCATCGTGATGGTGTCACCCTCAAGAAAATGCCCAACAGTCGTGTGTTGTCGTTCCCTGGACTGACAGAGGCCTCTGCCCTGGACATCTCCATCCCTGGACAGTTTCTCTATGTGGCTGATGCAGGTCAAGGTTCTGTGGATGTGCTGAAAATGAGCAGCTCCAGGTCAAGGCAGGGCCTGACGCCCGCTGGACACGTTCTAAAGCTGACTGTAAGAACATCAACACAACAGATGACACATGGAATGTTTTTCCCCTCTTAATTTTCAAATATTCATGAGAAGTTCACCTCAATGTGTGTGCACTAGGATGATGCTGTCACAGCATTGGCAGTTGATTGGTCGACCTCAAACCTCTACTGGAGCAGCACCCAGAGGCCTGACCTCCATGTGACAGCTCGCAATAACTACACCGCATTAGTGCTGGTGGCATCAGTAAAGGTGAAGCAGGTGCTCCAGGGTTTAGCCATGTCATGGGATTTCTTAAGAGGGAAAAAAACGCAAAACAACCTCCGTTGGGCTCATAGAAATTTTTAAAGACTATCCATGATCACCTACTATGTCTGGGTTAATTTGGTGAAATATCAGGTGCGGTTCTCAAGACTACTGCAGTAGTTTTCTTTTTCATTGTCTGAGAATAAATGTATGTACTTCCTAATCCAGGAAAAGTAGATATTTTTTTTTAACTCCTACCCATATCTAACCTTTTTATGACAAATTTCAACTTCAGTCTTATTGGAGGACATAAGAAAATTTTATGAAATAAAAAAGAAAATTGGCATGTAAAAAAGTAAGGTTAATTTTAACCACATTTGGTTCCTTTGCCAAGTGTTTGTGTGCATGTTGTGTTCTAAAAGATATATTTTCACTTTACAACATTAGATGAGACATAATTGTTGATCCAGACAACTGTCAACATCCACATTTACCCTTTGAACGCCATTACATACATTAGTACCATTACTACATGTACTTAACAAAGGCGCCAAACTCTCTGTTCATGCAGAGGTGGACCTTACAGACCCTGTAGACCACAGTACACCTGAGATTGACTCACTGGAACTTGTGCTGTAACAGTAATGTGTGGGGAAATGACTAAAAATAGGCCTTAAGGGTTAAAGCTCTAACCTGATCACATGTGTTTTTTGTGCTGAGGTTTGAAGTATGAATCGTATGGCAGTTGCAGTCATTCAGGATGTAGAAGTAATCAAAACAGAATGTGCTGTCAGATCATGTGTGCAAAATATGGTGTGGTGGTTTTACATTCTTTCACTGTTCTCTGAAACCCCTGACAAAATGAAAAGCGACCAAGGACCCGAGATTGACTGTTGCTCTCACTGTTGCTACCAAATTTAGTCACTTGCCTGATAAATGGTTAAACTGAGATTGATGACATCTGTCGGCATTGAATACCTACTGAACCTTTTGTCATGTCAATGTTGAATTTCTCTGCTTTTTTCTCTTTTAGACTTTCAGAGGCTTGATTATGCTAACAGACAAGTTTGTGTGTTTGAAGCAGTTTAATTTTATATATATATATATATATATGGTCACTAAATCACATAAAAAATATACCCTGGAAGCACAACAGTATTCATCCTGAAAGTGGTCATGTTCTTCAGTGGTCACAGTAATATATTTTTTATGAGTTCAATAAAATCATACATTTCCAGATACACTAAATGTCGTATCTGGAATGTAAAAGAACCATATGAAATTGCATATATTTAAAAGCAAAGGCACTGTTACAGACAGTTGAGAAAATGAGAATAAATTGGGGGCATGCATGTGATGCACAGCTCTGGGCCCTGGACCGTTGATGCTTTAACACTTTCAGTAATGGTAAAAGACACGTGGAATCACTGGAAACAGGAAAAACTCCACTTAGCCTTATGTTTTAAAGCATATGGATAAGATTTATAATTTTTACAGTGAACCACACAAGGCGGTCATGGTCTCTGAAGTAACTGTGGGTGGTTTGTATTATGCCCTATGTAGACTGGAACTAGGCCAAATGGTGCGAAACATTGTATGATCGATGCATTGATTTGTATAGACTGCCCTCTGTCCTTCCTGGCAATTCTGAAAACTGATCAGTCCTTGACACATTGGTTTGTGCAGTCTTTCATGAGAAGTGCACAGCAATAAAATACTTTTGGCCTTAACTGTCACTTTGCTCTCCTGGTGTATTGACTACAAACCCTATGTCCATTTCAGGAAACCACATCGATTGCCCTCCACCCCCCCTCCAGTAAATTGTGCTACGCAGCAGTAGGGGCAGCAGGTACAAAGAGCCAGTCAGAGGTGAACTGTGCCTGGATGGATGGCCGTAAAAAAGCATTACTGTGGAGAAAGTCCACCATTCCCACCTCTCTGGTGTTCTCCAGTGATGGGGCTGTAATCTACTGGGCTGACGCTGGTGAGATTACAACCACTTGCTGTGTTTAATAGAGGACACTTTTGCTGACGGAGTGAGATGTTTAAGTGTCCAATCACTTTTTCCAGCCGAAAGAATCATCAATTGCATCGGACTGGATGGATCTGGGTTTCGACAGTACAAACCAGGCCCAGGTCTTCTCGTCTCCCTCACATATGTTGAGCATATCCTGATCTGGGTCACACTGGATAAGGGTAAGATGCTAAAATAGGAAAAGGAATATATACTTTAGGATAATGTAATACACTAAAATACTAATAAAAATCCAGACTTCATGCAATGGTGACACAGTGACGGGTAACGTACCACACAACTACCTTTAGCTTTCAAACCTGAGGTGCATTTAAACAATGTACTCTTGAATCGAACCATTTACTCAACACAAGACTGAGTGAAAGAAAAGAGTTCTCTAAGAAATGCAATAAAGGCAGTTCATAAAATGAACACAAACACGTGGAAAAATGTATTTTTTTTATAGGTGGACCTCCTGATGTAAAACATTCCATTTACAGCCGACAAATAAAATTGTACAAATTATTTAGAGCAAACATTTATGAAAACTGAATCACTTTTAACATGCCCATGTTAAAAGTGAGTAGAGTGTCGGTGTAAATCAAAGATATACTGAAGCTGACAGTATTGATTTAGTTGTACTGCATACAATTTATGGCCTCACCTTGTGACTCCTGTTTTTCTGTTTCATGCAGCAGATGGCATCACAGACCTACTCCTGTTCATATTCTTACATACTGTAGGCCAATTTTCCAGTTATTCACTCTTGAGGTCACGTTAAATGTCCTGGTGAATGGTTTGTGTGTGAGTGTGTTTGTCAAGGAGTTAAAGTAGTTATGATTTTTTTTTTTTTCTCGTCTATATAGATGTGACCAAACTGTGGTTCAGTGACGGCCTTCAACCGAAACAGCTCTGGTTTGAGACAAAGACCAGCTTGATAGAAGTCAAAGCCTACAGCAGCAACAGCCAGTCTGGTAGGTGTGGGTGTGTTTTGGAAGAAAATAGGAGGGGGGGTGGAGGGGGACTATTTTAGGGCCAATGGCATGTTGTACATGCAATAAAAGATGGTATCACCCACTTGTACAGTACAGGCCAAAAGTTTGGCAAACCTTCTCATTCAATGCGTTTTCTGAGATTCACCTTCACTTCCTTCTGTAGTAGGCAATGACAGGTGGATGTGGCCTTGTGTTTTGGGTCATTGCCATGTTGGAACATTTCACATGTCCCTTCTGTCGGGACACTTAGGACCACAACTGTATGACATTGAGCTACTTTGAAACTCATGTCCCTGAATGATCTTCTACATTTACAGTATCAGCAAAAACAACATAAACATAACGTAGTGCACACTTTTAATTCCTCTCAGCCAATAGGCTTCTGCTCCATGCCAAGATGCACCCACAGTATAAACTTTATCTTGGTACATTTAAATAATACAATTACATTGTTGAATGGATAGACGACGACTGAACATAATGCTCCTCTAGCTGTTTGGCAGAGGGTTAAAAACAGAACAGAAAAAAATGGCATGAACCACCAGTATAAAAGGTATCCATGCATACCCTTAAGGTAAGAAAAAAATATCCTGATCTTACCAAAAACTTATCCATTCTAGAAATATTCTAGGTGTGAGAAATAATTTTTGTCCTATACTGTCCTATTGGGTCAATTTGCATGACCCAAAGGACCAGCAAGTTGAGACAAGTCCAATAAACAACTGAGCACATGAGTGTTGGTGAGGACATTGCAGCTTTTGAGCAAGTACTCAAAGTAAACAGGAAGACTAGAATATGAAGGAGGACTGTGACAAATGGTACTGAATGCTGTGTTAACATCTGAGGGGGAATTGACTAATAGCCACTCGGGGGGGCTGGAGATGCAACAGGTATGTGGATGGAAACATCTTTGACTCAATACATAGAGAATGTAATAAGTACCAATAGATGAAGCAATGACACCAGTAAAGACACTGTAAAATGGATGGGAGGCAAGGTGTAGATGTGTAATGAGAACTGCCTGACCAGTGATGACTACGCCTGTGTTTACTTAACAGTACGGTACAGCTGAATATTGAATCAACAGGAGTCTCAGCTTGTTTGGTTTGGGATCATTAGCAGTGGCTTCAGGAAAAAACAAGCTATGATATGGTTAACTCATGCACAATTAAGCTAAAAGTGCTCAAGTAGCTATCAGTAGTAATATAACTGATGTAAACGCATGTATAACAAATACAATTGTTAGTAGTTCTACTACAGCAGTATCAGTTCTGTATGTAGACCATTTAACAAAGAGTTGGGTACTAAAAGTTCCATAAAGGTAAAAGTATGTGTACAATATGTAGTGACTGTTAAGTAGAGCAATTCTTGCATTGGATTCAATTGAACTATACTCCTGATAAATTGTCTTGTCAACAGTGTTTGACACTTTTACAGAAGGATAAATGGCAATTTCGATCACAACTTGTATCCAATTTTCAGTGAAATTGTTAAAGATATGTCATAGGGGATACCGGGTTCGATCCCCGGTAAGAGCGTCCAGTGGGTTGTGTCAGGAAGGGCATCAGGTGTGAAAACTCCTGCCAAATCAAATAAACGAATTGGATTCGCTGTGGCGAAGGCCGGAAGGGAAAAGCCGAAAGAAATCATCATGTCATAACATCCTAGCCTCTTAGATCATGTGGTGTTTTGGGTAAAATTAAACCGGATCATGAATGGAGAATTCATGGTACATAATGTCCTAATTTCCGCCCAAGGTTGTAATGCAACCCAACAGGCCTGTCAAATGCTTTCAGTTTAATTTAGATCACACCAAAGCAGTTAATTAGCTAGAATTAGAAAGAATTAAGAAGCATGCAGATGATGCCATTCCATTTCTGTGTCTGAGGGTTTGGTTTAGACACTGTTATCAGACACTGCGTTGAAGAGTGAAAAGACTCCCCCTCGGATGGAGTTGAATAGATGGCAGTGATGTGATACCTGCAGTGGGACCAGGCTTGGCGGGTGAACAGTGTCCAGTCTATTACTGCACTGCAGTACTTTTTTTTTTCTTTTTTTATAACTGCTAAAATCCAAAGTGGGTGGAGTTTGAAGATGAGAATGAACAGTCATTACACATGTGTAGGGTTTAATATCAAATGTCCTGCACCAAACCTTTCTGGATAATCAACTATAAGGTGGAAAAATACTTTGAATGTCCTTGTCAATACATTACATGCTCCATAACTAGTACAATAAATGGCAACCTGAACCAATTCATCATCCTGTAAATAAGGACATTGTGGGAATGGGAAAAACTGTTCAGGGTTGAGGTTAAAGACCTAAGCTAATGGAGATGCTCACTAGGAAGAGCTGTTTTTATTAAATACATCTGCACATTTTTCATTGCAAGAATTCTAAATTGTTTTTTTGGGCCAAATAATGCCACTAAGTTCTGGCGTATAAATATTGTTCATAATGCGTCTATAACCTCTTCAAAGTCTGTTACGTGGTTCTGTAGTTCCTTTGTCATGAGATCTGTTTTACTTGTCCCAGAGAAAACTAATTCCTTTTTAACATGGACAATAGATTCAACCATCGTCACATTTTAAATTATTTAACCTATGCAACAGAACTTGTAACTGTCAAACGTTCTAAAAAAAATGACACGAACAAACAAAACTGGAAAGTCACTGACTAAACATTTGACACAACCTGCATGTTCACGCAGATCAAGAAACTGAACACTGCCTGTCAAGAAAACAGAATTAAATAAAAGAGCTTAACATCAGATCGATGCTGAAGGAGATTCAATGTTCACAGATGTCTCGTTGGTCTTTGTTTACATTAGTTCCTTTTTTGTATAGTATTCCACATCTGAGAATCTTTAACAGAAGGAAGACTGACCAAATGGTTTAGTCATTTTGCTGGTTTTCAGTCAAAATATTGGTAAAATCCCACGTTCAGAGTAAATGCACACTTCTGCATCCGTGACTCTAAAATGTTTCTTTTCATCCATGTCCTTCAGGAACCAACAGCTGCTCCAACAACAATGGTGGATGTGTCCAGCTGTGCCTGCCGTACCCTGGAGGCCGGAAATGCACCTGTGGGCGGGGCTTCTACACAGTGAATGTGACTTCCTGTTCACCCCTCCCCATCTGCCCCACCCAGGAGATATCCTGCTCTGATGGCAGCAAATGCATCAGCAGCAGCAAGTTCTGTGACGGACGCTTGGACTGTGAGGACGAATCTGACGAGCAGGACTGTGAGTTTACATCCAGTTCAGAGCAGAACGGAAACATGCATCATCTCAGATATAGAGTATGAGAGGAACTGGCACCTTCTTGGGAGAGAAACGAACAATAGAACAGGAAGGTATCGTTATGACCAGTCACGTGGCCTGGTGTATCATGGGAAATGTTGCATCTGTGGTTAAACTGGAATCAGGATATGCATAGCTTTTCATTTTTGGGCTTTAATAGGAGGATAATATTATACTATCAGTGTATATTTCAGCTACAATCATTTCAGATTTGCAAATGATCTGTTCATTAGAGAAAGTTGAGTTCTTCGCTCAGATGGACTAGAGTTTCAGGACTATAGTCATGTGAGTCTCTAGAGTCATGTCAACTACATTGACACTTTCCTTTTCAGGTCCGAACAAAATCCCTTTCTCACCCAGGGCTGAAACCCCTTCCCTCCAGTCTCCTTCCAATGTCGGCGCCGACGCCACTAAAGTTTCTGCAGGTTTAGCCAATAAAGCCTCTGGGTCATGTGACCTCGGTTGTAGCAGTCATGGCACCTGCGTCACAGAGGGGACGGCCTCTGTGTGCCGGTGTGATGTTGGTTACAGTGGCGAGTTCTGCCAAGAGGCTGAAACAGGACAAGGTCATGCAGGTGTGGGCCTGGGTCTCTTCTGCCTCGTCGTGGTTCTGTTGGCAGCTGCTGTCTTCTATGTAAAAAGGTACAGACACATTGAGGAGCGTTGGTACTGAAGTACCCGGGTGAATATGTTCCTGTTGGATCATTACATTTACATATTAATTCAGTTGGCTAATAGATCAAAATAGGAGTTGCATCTGAATCTATTTCCCATGTAAAACTACTGTTCTCACTCATTCTGCTCTGCTTTTTCCTACGCTTTTGTCATATTTCAGAGCATGGAAACTACAAAATCGCCGGGCCATTTGCTTTTCCTGCTCAGTATAATTTATTAAACTAAACACAATAAGATGCTGCCTTAACCCTCAAAGACAAAGAACATTTTTGTGGTGACAGCCAGATACTTTTTTTTTTTTTTTCCTTCACATGTCACTTTCCAGAGGGATTCATCACCATTTCATATGTTTCAGTGAAAATGTTATTTTCCTATATTCAATTTACTGGTCACATTTTTAAAAGGTAATTTTTTTCAAAACACAAAAAAATTAGAAATCGTCTTTTTTTTGTAAATAAATAAATATGCATAGGGGTCATATGTGTTGACTAAAAACCTCAGAAAATTGCATTTGACCAGGGTTATATGGGTCCTTTAGGTATTTAGAAACAAAACTGAATCCATTTTACCCTTAAAATAACCAACACTGATTCCATGTGTGGAATATGATTTATGAGAATAAATGGTAAAAAGAGCCCTGAAGTGCAAAACTCTAGACTTCAACAACACACTATAAAGCAGTCGGTTATTGTATTAACTCGTGTCTTGTTTTAGGAGGTCCTGGCTGACATTTCAAAAATCGAAGGATAAAGAGTCTCTGGTGGGAAACATCATTCTGCCGCCTGAACTCTTTGATTCAGACTCTGAGGTAAAGCTTTATCCTGCTTCGGTTTAAGGTGCAAAGTTTCTTTTTATTGCCGGTAAATAAATATTTTTAATTTGGAGTAAATCTTTGAAATAAATGTAGCTGAATATTTAATGGCTTAAATATTTGCATGTATCCTTGTAATGAAATGACCAATTTCTGCTCCTCCTTCAGGAGGTGGAGTCTCCCATTGACATGAAGAGTCCTCAGCTGGGTTCAGAGTCCCAGGGCCTATAGTGAACCCACCCATCTGGGGGTTAATGACAGATGTTACCGTCCATGTGGTGTTTCAGCATCCTGTCACTGTAACTCAAAGAATCGCAACATCCCCAAATACCCTGTCATGATGTATTTCTCTACCTGTCGGCACTTGGATGTGGATCATGTTATCTTGCAATAAATTAAAGACTAAATGAATACATGGATGTTGGTTTTTTTCATCTGTATAACAAAGCAGATGAGTTTTTCAACAAAAACTGGTCATTTATTCTGTTTGTTAAACGCTTTAGTTTTTTTTTAACTTACCTCACTTTGTTACAATCGTATGATTGTAAGAGTTCATTTGCATCTGCGGTCTCTGGGCAGATGGACATTGGGATGCAATGGTACACATCATCAAAGGTCCAGTACATGAGTCACAGTACAGTGACAATTGTATTGAATGCCTGTATTAGTCCCCTGAGGGGAAATTTCAAAACAGCAGCTCAATACAAAGAGTAGAAAACAGAGCATTACATACACAACAAACTGAAATCCTGCACAACATCGACAACAGACAATATACATGAAGATGATTGAAGTCCCTGAGATAACGAGGGGCTGAATGCATTCTTGGGAGAGAAAAACTGCAGTGAAAAGTCCACAGCCACCATTAACACAGTGCTCTCGGCTGCTAACTGCTAACAGTTGAAATGTAAAAGTCTTTAAACTGAAAACACAATCCACATCTGAAGATCACTCACATGCCACTCCAGCCCCACTCCACCCCACCCCACTCCTTCTCCTTGTGACGCTGTCACAGGTGGAAAAAACCAAAAAAATGAAAGAGTCCACTGAAGACTGAGCCAGAAAAATCGTACATCTAATACAGCTAATACACCCGATGCTGAAAGTCATTACGTCTCCATCACGATGGAAGACAATTGGTAGGAACAGTTGAGTAGCTCAACCGTACACACACGAACCGATGGAGACGCCGGTTGTACGCCGTCGTACCGTCACATAAATCACCTCCGGTACACGACACCAGCACTGCACCCGCTGCCTGATGCCGTAGACGCGGGTCCTCTCCGGTGTACACCGCCGTCGATCATCTCAGATGTACACACACTGACTCGCGAACTCACGGTGGATGGAGGTCCCGGATTTCGTGAACGTGGCAAAAGAAAAAGCCTCTGCCTCACAAAAAAACTTCAAAAATGATACATGACCATGTTGTACAGGAGTCCAATTAACACGACCACAAGAGTCGGGCAGAAAAACTTAAAAGTAGGAAAAAGTTACGGAGCTGCTGTAAATGGCGGAGGGCGCCATCTTGGATCTATATCAAGATCCTCCTTTACACACATGCTAATCTCGAACAGTGTCCTAAAAATCAAGGATTCAGTGTTTAAACGAAATAATGTGCATCGTACAAAACAATGTCTTAGGAATGTAAATATATCTGCCCAAAAAATTACAAACATAAACTCTCAAAGTGCAAAATAACAAAAGTGATGCTGAAATAAGTGTCAAACTGAATGTACAAATGATCAAAGAGTGAAGCTCGGTGTGGAAATGGTACTTGATGTAATCATATTAAGGTTTTCCTGGAGAAAGATGAGCATAACTTTTTCTAAAGCAAGATGTGAGTGGTTTATACTGACAGTATATCCAGCAGTGGAGAGAACTGCTGGCAACAAATGTCTGTACACACAGGCACCTCCCGTCTGGATGACACTAGCTCCCTCCTTCAGTCTCCCACAAAAACCCCTCCATAAACTTCAACTGGTCCAAAACTGTCGCACACATCACGCGCACACCATCCTCAAACCACATCACACCGGTCCTCCAGCAGCTCCACTGGTTCCCCATCACACGCCGCATCCACTACAAAATCCTCTTCCTCACATACAAAGCCCTCCCTCGCCCCCCCGTGCCTGACTGAGCTCCTTCCCATCACCACACCTGCTTGTTTGCTCTGCTCCTCCTCCCTCTAGCTCACTGTCCCCACCGCCGCCTCCTCACCATGGGGAGTAGAGCTTTCAGCTGCTCTGCTCCCCCTGACCTCTGCAACACAGACTCACTACCACACTTCATATCCAGACTCAAAGCTCATCTGTTCAGACAAGCTTACTCACTGTAACCACCGCCATCATAAATGCACTGTCCTTTGATCATGTATCTTAACTATTTTTTCATCCTTTTAACTGTATTTTTCATTGTTTTATCGAATAATTGATGCTGTCTGTAAGGCGACTTTGAGGGCCCTGAAAGGCGCCCAACCAATGAAATGTATTATTACTTCTTTTCTGCTAGTTTTTGCCAATCATGGAAACTTTTTTTTATTATTTACTTTATCTTTAACCAACATGGCTTGCCACAGAGGTACAAAAAAACCCCACTTGTTCGAAGGAGAGAATTCTGATCACGTTCTGGGGGTCTGAGATGTCAGCAGGAGGGAGTTTATTGAATAACGTCCATGCATTTTTGACATTTCAGGGGATGCTATGGCTCAGTTGGCCAATGAGGGTTGTCCAATGGCTGAAGGGTCAACTGTTCAAATCCTCGCTCAGACTCCTCAGGTTGAAGTGTCCCTGAGCAAGACACTGAACCCTAAACTTCTCCCAGTGGAACCTCACAGCGTCACATGCATGTTAATATGGGGCTGTCTTAATGCGTGTAGAGAAGTGCTATATAAGTGCAACTTATTTACCATGTCATGCTCCTACATGTGCCAAAGCTCTGCCGTGTGTAAAATCGCAAACTTTCCGGGGGCGGATACAATCGACAGGTCTATAGATCTATCATCTGTTTGTGGTGTTGGACACTGACCACCATGCGGGTATTCTGTCCTTCAACACCTGTAGATGTTACTGCCCATGGATGGTTATTCTTTCACTGTTATCCCTCTGTCCAATCTGTGATTGGACAGAGGGATAACACTGAAATATAACCTTACAACACTGAGGGCTGTTGAAATCCTTTGGTCGTCTGCCTGTCTGTCCATTCAGCAATGTGCCGACATTATCTGAAGAAGGCATTGAGATATCTACTCCATGTGCCGTAGATGCATCTGGGCATGGAGCAGGAACCTACTGATAGGAGGTGACATTGACCTACTTTTCAAGTTAAAATGGTGACATGTCTTTCATCCATGTAATTACATTATCTGAAGGAGGCATGAAATGCAAAAAAAGTAACTTAAGTTACCTTGCACATAGACTTAAATTTTTGCACATATGTTATATTTCTATTAGTTTGTATATTATAGTGTAATAATATCAGACCCTCCGTGACACTGACTCCATCTCCACCTTCAAAACCCACATAAAAACATATCTTTTCAAACAAGCATTCAACAC
>JAPTHA010000005.1:2044643-2057779 GCA_029814585.1 Gymnapogon annona
CATATATAAATGAATGGATTTTTGATTAGATGCCACTGTAACAACACTGGGCGATGACCAAAACTGTCACCGGAACAAAATGTTATTATCATTTTTGTTGAAATTACACATGTACCTCTTGGAGGATGCGTGACTCAAAGCTCACGTGCATACACACACCTTCGCCCTTCCTGTTCTGTTTCATTTTTACATTTTACATCATGTCATAAGTACTTGGCACAGCACAGCTGACCTTTGACTTCATTGTGAAAAGTTATAAATAACTTGTACACAATATTTGTTATTCTTTTGTTGTTAGTGATGGCTCTGTTTACCCTTTTTTGGTAGTGTTGGTGCAAGTTTCTTAGACTTCTGCCTCTATGTTGCTGTGATTACGTGATACATAATTTCTCCATGTAGTAGTTGAATCTCAGTCAAAACACTGATTTCTCTCTGTGTCCATGTAAATGTCTATGAAGAACATTTTATAAGCAATTTCTGAGATGCAACGGTTCATAAATGATTAATGCATACACTGCACCTACACATTCTTTTTTTTTATTAGGTTTTAAATAAAATGCAACCACTTAAATGCAATCCTTCTTGTTCAACTGAATGAACACCACTATTAATATATAAATAAAGCCATTTAATTATGGTTTTTTTTTTGCTCCCTTTCTTTTCCTCAGGAGAGGTTTTGCAGGTTATTGAATAAATGTTCCAAATGTGAATGGCACCACAGCATGCAACCTATTTGAATCAACTTCAACTTCATCTGTGTCAGTTGCTAAATGTGTAGTGTGAGGGTATTTACACCAAAACATGATGTTGTCATTCTTCCGGATACAGTGACTCAATAGTGTCAGCTTCATTGTTTACTAGACTCACTGGCTGTAAAGGTATATGAGAAAATATGTCTCTGTTACAGGAACGAGGACAATTAGTTATGCTTATTCTTCATTAGGTCAAAACCTCCCTATCAGGGACATTTGAGTCCATGTTCTTTTTTACTTAATTCAGATTAGTCCTTTTATTTAAAATTATCACATTTTCATACTGTATGACAGCGACCCCTCATTCTGCCCCTCCCTTGTCTCAAATGAAGGGTAAATTGACATGTCTTTTAGAATCATTGTTCTGAATGCATTAAAGGGATTTGGACACATAGGACTTTCTTGCAGTATTTTCTAGAGCTAAAAATCTATATCGAAATTTGCAAGTGATATAAAACCTAGTACATTTTCTCTGAACATATTTTATTACAGAACACTCAAGTGACAAATACTACTTTTACATCTTCATCGTCAATATATTATAATAGCCTGAACAAAGTAAACACAAAGTAAATGTTTTTTGAGTTACTGCTGGTAAAGTATAGAAATGTTCACACACTATATGTGTCAATGAAAACCGTCGTCTTTTGTTTTTTGTTCAGGAATGTTTTCCCCAAATGTTATAACTTATTGCTCTGAAGATCTGTTACTTGTCAGTTGCATTGATAACATATACATCCGAAATTGAGTTATTTTTTTATTCAGAATCACATGCTTCTGTCCCGTGTTAATGAAAAAACAACTATTTGCAGTCTTGAGCTTTGTTTCATTATGTGTTGTGTGATCAACCCAAAGATTCTGCGTATTTCTGTTTGCCTAGTTGTACTGTTAAACAGAGCAGCTTCTGAATATGCCACTGTTCTCTGTCCTAGGTTTGTTTTAAAGTCCATTTAGTAGATCATTTCTAAGGATATAAAAAACAACTGGTAATCTTGTCAGACAAGCTACAAGGTGTGTAAAGAAACCAACCCCTCCGACCGGTCAGGCAGCATTGTGTGAGTTCAAGGCACATGTGGCAATAGAATGCAGCTTGTCTGTGTTTCCTCCAAAAGTCTGTCAACATTCATGACACATCACACACTCACATTTACCTCTCAAAAAATGCACAAGTTTTTTAGTCTTTTGCCCAGTGTGGACTTTTCAGTTGTCCTTCCTTTGTAGGTTGGGCTATTGTTTTTAAATAGTTTATTGAGTATTAATATAACTCTATAGCAGATTCACTGTATTATCTGAAACAACCGCAAAGTTCAAATGTCACGATGCAGCAGTGACATGAAGCTGCAGCATTGTAGCTCCAATGTGACCAGCGACACCAACCACAATCCAATCCAATACCTTTACCTTTAGTAGAACAAGCATTGACTGACTATCACCAAAACCAGTTTGTGCAGATTAAGATGTTATTTTCTCAAACATCCCAGACCTCACTGTTTTAGATTATAGCCTCTACTATAAATGAACAGACACGTCCATGGAAGCACCTGTTTTATATCTGAAAAACATTGTGCAGCAAAAAAACAAAACAAAACAAAAACAACTAAACTGTCAGCACAAAAACACAACAAAATGAAGTCATGGCATATTTAATAAAACGTGAATGCTTCTCCACAGGTGTTGGACAACAGGAATGTAAAGTGCATCATACAGTATTTACATACAAGCTGTTTTTGTTTAAGCCAATGTACAAAGAAAAGCTGGAAGTTTCCTTCAACATAACTATTTACATCATTTGAAACATGTAGAATGTAGTCAAAGCTACGGTTAACATACAGCGCTTCTATCCCAACGGTGTCTCGGCATCAATAAATGACAGAATTCTTCATTTTCCAGACCTCCTTCATAACACTTTCCTTCTGCTTCTGAGTTCTATCGTGTATATTTTGCTTAATACCAGTTGCATGGATTGAAGTGAACACGGATGCACCATGTTAGGTTTGATCTGTGCCTCTTAAACTGCTGCTGCTCTTCCACACATTTAACACTCCTCTGTAAAAGATATGACTGCGTGAGGATCAGGCATGACAGGAATGATGACAATGATTGAGAATACATTGGAATAACCCAAATATATCAGAATGGTGCCAAAATAGTAGGCTCCGTACAGTGGTTAGATCAATCTACGGATCACACACAGTGACTTCAGAGTGAGCATTTGAACGTCACGTGTCGCCACTACAATACTCCTGTTGCAGGTACTTCGCAATTTGGCTAAAGTCGATTTGCAGTTGTTGATTTGAACGTCCTCCGGTCTCTTCTTTGCATGTTCACGTCACTCACTTCTCCTCAGCAGTTCGTTTGAGTCCTTCTGTGACGCTCCAGTTCTGGTTCAGAGGTCTGCGTCATAGGGTTGCGCACTGAATGAGGTGTTCACGGACCGTGCAGGACTCTTGGCCCGGGGGAAGGACACATCATCATCCATAGATTCTTTGGAGTAGGGGACGCTGCTGGCTGCGCTCCGGGGTCGGCTGAGGCTGGGCACGTCCACGCGTCTCGGCGGAGGTTTCGGGTGCCTGAAGTCTTGTCTGGCGGTGACCTCCTCGACCCGAACCTCCCCTCGGTTTTTTCCACCGCAGCAGCGACAGATACCGATGAACATGACGAAGCCTCCGAGGACCTCGAATATGCCGCCGATGTAGCCCAGGACGATGCAGTATCCGACCTGCAGAGTGGAGGGTGCTGTCAACTGGGTGACCGAGGTGACGTTGTTGAGGATGTGCGTGTACCAGGCGATGGGGATGATGGTCAGGACGCCCGAGCAGAAGATCAGCAGGCCACCCAGACCGGCCACCACCCAATTGGGCCTGTCTCTCCAGCAGCGGACACCCGGAATGGCCACAGCCAGCCCGATGAGAGTCACGACGAGGGAGGCCACCATCAAGCCCTGGGCGATGGGGATGATTTCGTTGCCGTAGTACTCGCCGTCCTCCTGGCCGCACTCGGACCTGGTGTTGGTGGTGGAGCCCAGGCAGATATCGAAGATGCCCTGCTGCACGACCTCATCTTCCGGCCGGTTCGGTACATTCTGTATGGTTCTCCAGTTAGGGGCTACAGTGGCGGTCAGGTCCAGGATCCACCCGCAAGGAGCCATGACCAATCCGAAGATCAGGATCCCCGGAGTGCGTAAGGACAACCGGACCCACTCCTGCGCTGTGCGTCTCGGCATGTCTCCGGTTGTTGTTGGAGGTGGTGATGAGGACGAGGACTGTGATGATGTGTGTTCTTACTTCCAGACTCCGTGGAATGAAGTGAAGACAGCAGCGACCGAGTTTTGACATGGTGCTAAAAAAACGAGTCTGACTGAAACTGGAAGGGGCGTGGCTTCACCCGTGCGTGTCCGTCTCCAAATAGGACAGGTGTGCCGCGCACGGAGCTTCACCGGCACGGACGGGGACAGGGTAGTTTCGACGAGGATTTTAACATGTAAATGTGTTTGTGACTATAGGGGCAAGATTTTATTTTTTTGCCGGACAACTCGAGTGTTCAAAAAAATGCATATATCGATCCTGGACATCAAAGTGTCTTCGTCAGTTGAGTGAACTGATTATAAAACATGTCATATGGTGCTTATTATGGGATGTGTTCGTTCTATGATAGAATGCAACTAAAAAAAGAACAACTTGCTTTGAAAAATGGCACCGTGACGATGTGGAAACAACCTTTGTCAAGAATGTGCTTGTGCAGTAAATCCCCCCCCCACTCACCGCTGTGGTCTTAAATTTCCTCGTCCATCTGCACGTACTTTTCATGTAGTTTATCTTCTTGTAAGTAAATAGTTTTCGCCCCGAGGAGTCACTCAGGTCTCTTCTGGGGGGATCAATGGAGTCCTTTAATTATGTTAAAAACATTGAAACTTAGAACATCCTAAAGCATCATTTACACCAAACCTAAGTCAGACTATGTGCTTCAATCACAGTCATCAACTCCTTAGTAAATTGATTCTTTGTTTTTTTAATAACTGAAACCAGCAGCGGTTACACCCAGAGACTATCTTTAAGTGGCCACTTCACCTCCACTATAGGAGTCTTTTACATTTCTTTTGTTTGCTTTTTTTTATCTGAAGTGACAAGTCAGGACTTTCCCGGGAGTCACCAATACAGTCACAACTTATTGAAAAGCCTGGCAATGACTAAAAGAAAAAGAAAATACTTCCTGCGATTATGTGGATTCACATTTGTGTTATACACTATGGGCTCGTTTTGACTGATGGATATTGTCAGGCTGTAGAGATTTTTATGGCTTTTTTTATATGAGATGCTGGACACAACAATTTACCTATGGTGACAAATACAGTATTGTGACAGACTGACTGATGCAACGTTTTATTTTTTTCCGGATGTTTGAGCGTGAGCATTGAGAGGAGGGTTGAGAGAACTATGAGGAGAATGTAAACCAACTGGACCATATTCTGCACACTCATAATCTCACAGAGCTTTTGTTTTGATTATTTCTACATCCTGAATAATGACTGGAACTGCCATCAGCTGACATACAATTCATACTTCAAACCTCAGCACGAAAACACAGGTGATCAATTTAGACCTTTATTTAACCCTTAATGGGGCAAGTGCATATTTTGAGTAATTGCCATAATACCATTTAACAAGACAGTGGTATCATTAGTTCCAGTGAGTCACCACTCTGAAGCCCAGGATGGTCTTGAGTCTACAGTCCAGACTCACTGGAACCTCACAGACCTTGTAGAGTCGAGAGGGTCTGTGAGCTCTAATGTGGTCCACAGGGTCTGTGAGGTCCCATGGGGTCTATAGGGTCTATAGGGCACTATTCACGAGGAGATTGAAACTAATCTCCATTTAAAAGTATTGACTTTATGCAACAAAAATATCACAGTTTTTTTACATTAAAAGCTCCATGCCCAACCTCATTAACTTCTTATTTCATTTTTTAATTGCAATTTTAATTCTGATGACATAACCACGTATACTCTGTTGGCGATATTTCATAGTTGGTAGGTTTGATCTGTGCCTATAAAAAGCCTGTTATAGTCATGTGCACGCCTCATTACGCTGTCAAACATTCTGCACGTTTGACCTTGTGATTGTTCCCATTGTGATAATAGCACTGTTTACAGTGGATCATAAGTTGTAAAAAACAAAAACAAATAACTTGCAGGCATTCATATTTAACTGCTGTTCTGTTTTATTGAAGTTCCAATAGCAGAACATGTTTTGAGACTACAAATCATAGAAACGACTAAACACAAGCACGGATCATTACTTGGTTGCTTAATAATGATCTTATTTACACAGAGGCTCGTGTGTGGTGTCATCAGTTATTGTTCAGTCAGTGACAGTCAGTTTACAACTTTGCAAGGACAGTTGCTGCTCTCTGCTGGTCAATTGTGGAAACTACTGCCGGAAAAAAATCGTAAATTTAAATCCTATCTCCACAGCTGTGTTCGATGTTTTCAGCACCATCACTGATGTTCAGGAATGATGCTGAAAACTGCAGTCAGAGCTGCATATGCCTAACTCTGGTCACACGTGTGTTTGGATGTTGAGTTAGGTTTTTTTTTTAATTCCAATATTTTCCACTGCGTGTCACATTTGTTTTCCTTTGACTCATTAAATAACCCAAACGTTGACAAAGGACAAATAGTATTTTTTTTAACCCCCGCACATCGTCCATTATTCCAATCTTGTTTCCATTCAACTTCAGTTAAAAATAACCCACGAGTAAAGTGACTTGGCGTTAAATAGATTTGAATCAATTAATCATTAGGTTTAACCTGTGTTTAGGACCAAAGTCAAAAATGTTTTAATATGTGCGCACGCACGATGTATATTTTTAAATTATGAAATGTCAATTTTTTAAACATCACTTTTTCAAAATGGCACATGGTCTAAGTTTAATACATATTTTGTGATTTATCAGTAAATATTTCACAGCGATTTGGCACAGGTAAATATGAATCCACAGAACTAGATGGACTTCATTGATCTCCAGGGGAAAAACTGTTTCACAATCTATTCAAAGCAAAATGAGGGAATGAATTATTATATTCAGGTGATGTAGACTCTGATGACACTGGGCATGAAGGAAAGAAGTCTGACTTGATCTGGAAAAAATTTATTCATGCAAAATCTCAGCTTTACAACTAGTGTTCAAACTCATTAAATTCAGTATGCTTATGAATAGCACTTTACAGGTGTAAATAATGACAAAATGTTAACCTCTTGTATATTATTGATACAAATCTCGCTCAATATTAGACTGTTTACTTTAATTAAGTGCTGTTCAACACTGTGAATGTACATATGTTCATTACTGTTGTTTTATGACCTCTGATACTTAAAAACTAGTTTCAAAGCAATATTCTTCAATTCTTCTATTTCTATTCTATTTCTAATATGTCAATTATGCTGTTAAAAATGTTCTGACATCATCCAGATTTTTAGAATTTTTTGGGGGGATTGTTGAATGGAACAATTTCTCAGGAGGTGCATCAGTGAAATAATGTACATACCTGAGATCAGAAAAAAATGTTTAAATTACTAACAACTCACTATTACGACAATTAAGCAAGCGTGATGTTACTAATTTGCACCATACAGTATGAATATGTTATGTCCAAATAAACAGTTATCAACGAAAAAGACATCATAATTGTTATTTTTATAGTATTTTTTTCTTTTACACGGTGTATTTAATCTAATCTAATTGTAAATCATGTTTGACATTGTGGAGTTAATGGTGGTATAGAACGTATGAAGAAGATAACGCTTTTATCATGTGATGAAACATTTCGCCTACTTTGTGTAAATGTGATCCATGGTGTAATCCTGTTAAACCTCAGCGGAAGTCTGTCTTTCGTGAGCAGGAAACGGTCAGCAGTGTTTTTGTTGCCAGTGGGGACTGTTGTGTTGTGAAAATGGCGACGCCTCGTCGCTCTCCTCAGCCTCAGCCTCAGCAGCAGCAGCAGCAGCCCAGCTCCCTGCTCTCATCCCCGCCCCGCAGCGCTCCTCGGCCCGCCACCCCTCCTGGCTCTCCGCCGACACCCGCCGAGGATGCCAGCCCCGTTTCCCTCGGACCGAGCTCGGAGAGCGCGCCTGATGGTGAGATAACCCCGGCCTCTCCCACCGCCGCCTCCCCGGCCCCGGCCCTCGGCAGCGGCGGCAGCAGCTCGAGCAGCAGCGCTAGCTCCCCGACCAGCACCGAGGGCAGCGGGACCAGCGCCTGCTCCACGCCCGAGTCTGGGAGCGGCAACCCGGGCAGCGGAGGAGCAAACGGGGCTTTCAGGGAGCTGTTCGAAGCCTGTCGGAACGGAGACGTGTCCAGGGTGAAGAAGCTGGTGGATGCAGTGAACGTGAACGCCAAAGACATGGCAGGACGCAAATCTACCCCTCTGCACTTCGCTGCAGGTAAACACAACCACAACCTGCCTCAGATGAACCGGAGGACCGTTCGCTGCGTGGAGGAGGAGGGGGGGGGGGGGGTCTGGCACTACTCTACTGCCTCCAGGTGTTACCGGACACGACAGCTGTGGAAAACACACTGTGGTTGAGTCGGTGCAGGTCGGAGGGACTGACTTGTGCATCACTGCATTTCCATTGCATTTACCTGACAGCTGTTATGTCACTCATAAGATGAGGATTTTACACAATAAATAAGAATGCATAGTTAAATCAACCCCCGACCCTGACATTTTTCTAAAACTGCAGATAAACATCCAATATGTTTTATTTCATCTGTCTGGGGTTGGATTTGTGTTCCTGAATGTGTTGGGAGTTGAGTTCTCTCTTTTTGTCTATGTCTAAGCTGTCATATGCTAAGTCAAAGAAACAGATATAAGACAAAAATTCCATTGTCTGTAGAGGGATCATATCACAAGGTTATTATGCTACTTCTCATACATGGCGTGATGAAGCCACAGGTTTATCTAGTGTCCCGTTCAATGTGAGCTCAAACTAACTCCTGCTGACCGTCACATTATGTCAAATACACTCATAGAACAGACACATGCACCGAACCACTCCTTTTACTTCTACTGTTTGTACTATTATTAGAATAAAGTACATGAGAAGTTGTTACAATTATTGCTATTTATTGTTACAATTTATTGTTTCAATAAACGTTTACCTTTACAGCAATGAAAGCTGCTAACTCATCTTAGTTTAAGTATTATAAGTATTATTTTAAGCAAGGTAACACTGAAACCTGGGCCATCAGTGATGCAGTGGTTTACACTGGTGTCTTACTACAACAAGGTCCTGAGGTCAATGATGGGACCTTTCTGTGTGGAGTTTGTATGTTCTCCCTGTGTCTGTGTGGGTACTCTGGCTCCTCCCACCATCCAAAGACATTCACTGATAGGCTAATTGGTTCATCTGAAATGTGAGCCTGATTGGTCGTTTGTCTCTGTATCATCCCTGTGATGAACCGGTGACTAGTCCATGGTGAACACCCACCTTCACCCTTAACCACCTGGGATAGGCTCCAGCGACCCTCAATCGCTTCCATTTATGTGAATAAGTTCCTTAAAATGATATTTCTAGCAGCGAAAATAAATGAGCAAATACAGCGTAGAATGTGATGAGACAGTTTTAATTATGTATATAAATAAAAAAAGTGTAAAGTTGTTGTGCTTACGGTGTTCACTTTTCTTCTTTTTCTTCTTCTTCTTATAAATAAGTAGTTTCTATCCTGCGTCTGTTAGACTGTGTAAATTGTTGCAGGCAGTAAAGTTGAGTCGACTTTATAAAACAGCCTCCACTCACCCTGTAACCCAGGCCTGTGTATTTGTGCTGCATATTTACTTCAAGTGTTTAGATGAGACTGTAGTGATTTATTTATCACTGCAGGAAAAACAGTGAAAGGTGCTGATGTGTTTGTCGTCCCAGGCGTCTGTAATCCTCCACATGCAATATTTCAATTTGACATTTTCTCAAGCATCTCAAGCTTCACAAAGAGTGATATTCTAATGCACGACTGATGCTTCCTAATAATCAGTTGCCTTTTTTCCATTGTCAGATATGCCATGCTTACCAACAGTCTGAAAGGATTTCTGTTTGTTGTCTCGGAGACCTGTTTGAAGTTTGCATCCATCTCTGATCTCCTCGCTCATTCCTCTCTTTTTGTGTCCCTCCCTTTTTCTGATTGTATCTCAGGTTTCGGGAGGAAAGACGTGGTGGACCATCTGCTTCAAACAGGTGCTAATGTGCACGCTCGGGACGACGGGGGCCTGATCCCGCTGCACAACGCCTGCTCCTTTGGCCACTCAGAGGTCAGAGTTCACATTACTGCTTCTCATCAGGCTGTGGTCAAGATGTTTAGTCTTCAGACAGTGATTAACTCATAAATAATACATCATCTACTGTGAAAGCAGGAATACTGTCCAGTAGGGTTGGGCCATTTTGTCCCCCTAAAAAATCTCAGATTTAAAAAAAAAATAACCTCAATTCACGATTCGATTCAATTTTTTTCCCTGATTTACAAAAACATAACTGCGGACAAAAATGTTTTCATAAACTACTTATTGGTAAATCTTTTTTTAATTAATTTTTGAATTTTGCATCTTGCACAGTTTTGGACAAAAAAAAGAGACAGTTTTGTAGCATGAAGGTGATTTTGCAGTACAATTACTCCAAAAGTATACAGTAAAAGTACTTCATATTTTGTTTGCTGGTAGTATATCAGGTTCGAATACAATCCAATCCATTTTCATAAACTAATTATTGGTAAATCATTTTTTATTAATTTTATAATTATGTATCTTGCAGTTTTAGACACTTCATATTACTTCATATTTTGTGTGCTGGTAGTATATTAAGTACTAAACCCATACAAGCCAGTTCCACGGGGTATTTATTGGAAAAATTAAGAGAAAACGCCTTTTAAGTTATTTCAGGAAGTGCTTTTATTTTTAAATGAAAACAGAACGTATCTTTACATTGTATTTGCACGTGTTCCGTAAAACGCAGCATAGTTCATAAGAAACATTCAGTTTGAGAAGAAGCACGCCAAAAAACCGGATCACCTCGATCACGCGACATAATCTGATCCCGTACCAAGTAGAATTAAAACTCCTTTGATCATCTCATTTTGTTTCTGTTGCGCCTCATCTACCGTAATCGTGAGACAAATCGCGCACATGTAATTCACCAGCGGCTGACTGGACCAGGAAGAAGCGAATCGCGGCTGGATTCATGAACCGCAGTCTCTCTCTGCCATATTGTTTGTGATCATTATTGTTTGTGATAGTTTGTTGATAGTGCTGCACGCGGGGGGGAGGGACAGAGGACGCGATCAGTGCACTACGGAAAGCCTGAAGGGAGTCTTGGCAAATGCAAAATGTGTGTGTGTGTTATAGGAGAGGGGGACAAAATCTAAAAAAAATATTTTCTCAAAATACGAATCGATTTGACTTAAAAACTCGATTCACGGTTCAAATCGATTTTTTGGCCAGCCCTACCGTCCAGTCTGATGAAATTCTTTAGGCTTTTAACTCACATTTGGGACATGAATACATGTGAAAAAGCTACTGACCTGAAATCATCCAACACCGGTTCTTTGTTATTGATTATTCTCATTCTCTTTCATGCTGTTGAAAGTGTATCTAAAACTGCATTAGTGTTTAAAGTGTATTATAAATCACTGTGAAAAAAGGGTGTGGTCAGATGTGTAAAGAATTCTAAATAATTTTACTCTAGTAAAAGTTGGGAAAAAAGTACAAACTAACTTCTTTAAAGTTACTACAGTATAATTTGTTCGTATTATTGAGTGAAGTTTATATATTGATACTATTCGTTTGTGCCTTTACACTGCATAATAACCTCTATCACATGGGCAATATGGCCAAAAAATTAATTCTCCATTATATTTTATAGAGATAAATAATCTTGATTTTTTTTTTTCATTTTTCACAATTGTCATAAAGCCAAACCTTGATTAATGTAATTCATTTCTTATTGATAACTCAGTCAGAATGCTAATGCCTTTGGTTGTAATGTAGCTGGGCTCACAAGACGTACTCCTCCACACTGAAAATGACCATTCTTGACAAACACACATGCAAACTCATCTAATCTAATCTAAAACAAATTCTTCATTATTTCTATAAGGCTTTGTCCCTACATGCTATTCTTAGCACCAGACAAGGTGAGCATGGGTTGTTGAAGGAAGTGGCCACACAACCCAGAGAAGTTTTTATATCTGTTTTCAGTAATGATAGTATAAGGCTACATTTAGATGCTAACGATTGGAACCATTTGAAACGAAAACCGCAAAAGTGGCCTTGTATCCTGACTTTTAATTCTGTTTGAATGTGTGTTTTGTGGGGAAAATTCTGCATGTATGTTGGTAGTTTCATCCTATAATTGAGGATGAAGTTCCTCACTCAAGACAAAGACAGAATGTTTGGACACATGAACATTCTCATACCGTGCACAGTCAACTGCTCAATGACAAAGTTGTCCCAGCATTGACCAGTCCTCCCAGGTCTGATTCACAGCTGTCTGGTCCGCCCCCGCTTTATTGGTGCATCAATAATTTGCTGAAAGTAGTTCATGTGCTTTCTGCGCTTTCTATGAAGATTCATGACAATCGCTGAAACGACTCTTGGATATAAATTAGAGCAGCTAAGACGACTTGAAGGTCCATCGCAGGCAGGTTATCTAACATGTTTTTCTGTAGTGATGCATACCTGTGACGTGAGAATGAAGCGTTTATAAGATTTACACTCTGAAAGGTGGTTTCACATTTTTTCATTTCCAACCCCTACAAATGCTCTAGTCATCTAAACGATGGTTTTCACCCAAGAGTGTTGTTGTGTAAAGTGGGCCTAAGGTGCCCAAATCTAATAATGTGTACATTCCTGATTGTTTGGTTGGTATGTTTTAGCTACAAAAGTGTCAATCTGACATTTGCTAGACCACAGGGTTTACACAACCATAAAACATTTTCAATCAAATCAATTTTATTCATACAACGCCAAATCATAACAAAGATTATCTCATGACACTTTACATATACAGCTGGTAACCAGACTGTCAAAGCAATTTATAGACGTCCAACAGAATCCATTTTATGTTTCAAATACCTGTGCGCATCCATCAGCATAAATATAGACCGACATTCTCCAGGATTGAATGAATTTCACTGGTGCAGTTTTTATTGAGTCTTTTTTTGGAATGTTCATGGAGAGCTGTTTAGTTTAACTTAGACTTAGACTTCCTTTATTGTCATTACACAGACACACACAATGAATCCGGCAACGAAATGTCATAGAACCGTCAGCTGATGATACAAATAAATATGGAAAATAGAAAAGTGCACAGTTGATGTAGCCGAGTGTAACTGCAGTGCAAA
>JAPTHA010000005.1:2098708-2114196 GCA_029814585.1 Gymnapogon annona
ATAAAAATATTTGTAACCTCACTCTTCGTGTCTGTCTGCATCTGGGTCCATAACCAAATCCAGTCTCAACATGACATAGTTATCTAGAAAGTTGTGTCAATCAAAGCAGCTTCATGACATGATCTCTTAACTTTTTGTGACTGATCAACTGATGACTTCTCTGAGCTCATTTAAATAGGGCTCACTTGATACGACTTGATACAACATTTAACTTGTCCACAGATGCTACAATGGGAAAGTCAAAGGAGCTCTGTGTGGATCTGAAAAAGCAAATTATTGACTTAAACTAGTCAGGAAAGTCATTTGGAGCCATATCTAAGCAGCTACATGTCCCAAGAGAAAAAGTGCAAACAATTGTTTGCAGTTATAAAGTGCATAGCACAGTAGTATTACTTCCACAATCGGGAAAAAAAGGCAAGCGATCACCTGATGCTGAGAGAAAATTGGTCAGGATGGTCCAGAGTCAGCCAAGAACCATCAAAAGGCAGGTCTTCAAGGTTTGTAGAGGCTGCTGGAACACAGGGGTCAGTGTCCACAGTCAAGAGTGTTTTGCACCGTCATGGACTGAGGGGTTGCTGTGCAAGAAGGAAGCCATTGCTACATAAGTGGCACCTTAAGGCTTGGCTGAAGTTGGCTCCTGACCACATGGACAAAGATAAGACCTTCTAGATCAAAGTTTTGTGGTCAGATGAAACATAAATTGAGGTGTTTTGCAACTATGCCCAGCGTTATGTTTGGAGGGGTTAAGAACACCATGCTTACTGTCACTTATTGCAGTGAAAATGGCCAAGGGTCCTGCAACCAAATATTAGCTTTGCCTTATGTATATTTTTGACCTGGCAGATTTGGTCACATTTTCACGAGATCCAAATTAAATTAATAAAATAACCAAACTTCATGAAGGTTTTTTGTGACAAAGAAGTGTATGTTTCAATTACTCTATCTCAGAAAAGTAAGAGTTGTAGGAAGTATTGGAATCTCAACATGGCCTTGCATTATGTTATTTACAAGTGTACGTAAACTTTTGACCACAACTTTATGTCTGTACCATAATGTTACTAACACAGGTCTTTAGACTTGTACATGTCTGGTATGTCTGTTTATATCATATCAATACTTAACACACAAGAATGTTTTGGCTAAGTTCACAATACATAGCAGAACTTGAGAGACAGGAATTTTTTGAACAGTAGGATTACTGTAAGTCCATAAGCATCTCAATTCCAGCATGCAGTGATTCTGATTTACACTGATGCTTTATGCTTATGCTAATGGTGAAACATTTTTGATTCATTATAAAATTCGATTGGGACAAATTAATTTGCCACATTCTGCATAATTAACGGAAACACTGCAGCTCAGTGTAGACGACAGTGTATCCTAGTGTTTTCTTCATCTAGCTATTAATAATTATTGTAAAAGATTTGGTGTATTCATCCATCCATTCATTTTCCACGGCTTATCCGGGGTCGGGTCGCGAGGGCAACTGTCTAAGCAGGGATGCCCAGACCTCCTCCTCCCCAGACACTTCCTCCAGTTCTTCTGGAGGGACCCCTAGGCGTTCTCAAGCCAGCCAAGAGACATAGTCCCTCCAGCGTGTCCTGGGTCTGCCCGGGGATTCTGCCCACAGGGACATGCCCGACAGCGACTGCATCACTGCAGACGCTGCACCAATTCACCTGTCGATCTCAAGCACCGTTTTCTCCCCACTTGTGAACAAGACCCCGAGATACTTAAACTCCTCCACTTGGGGAAAGGACTCTCTACTGACTTGGAGAGGGCACACCACCTTTCTCCGGTCGAGAACCATGGTCTTGGATTTGGAGGTGCTGATCCTCATCCTGGCAGCGTCAAACTCAGCTGCCAACCACCCCAGGGCATGCTCAAGGTCCAGGTCTGGCTGAGCCAACAGGACCACATCATCTGCAAAAAGCAGAGATGAGATCCTAAGGTCCCCAAACCGGACCCCCTCCAGCACCTGCCTGTGCCTAGACATTCTGTCTATGTAAATAATGAACAGAACCAGTGACAAAGGGCAGCCCTGCCGGAGTCCAATACGCACTGGGAACAAGTCCGACTTACTGACGACAATGCGAACCAAGCTCCTGCTCTGAGAGTACAGGGATCTGACAGCCCTTAGCAAAGGGCCCAGGACCTCATACTCTCAGCCCACAGGATGCCCTGAGGGACACAGTTGAATGCTTTCTCCAGATCCACAAAACACATGTGGACTGGTTGGGAGAACTCCCATGAATCCTCAAGCACCCTGTGGAGGGTATAGAGCTTGTCCAGTGTTCCGCGACCAGGACGAAACCCACATTGTTCCTCCTGTATCTGAGGTTCGACTAACGGCCGGATCCTCCTCTCCAGTACCCTGGAATAGACTTTCCTGGGGAGGCTGAGGAGTGTGATCCCCCTTTAGTTGGAGCACACCCTCCGATTCCCCTTCTTAAAAAGAGGGACCACCACCCCGGTCTGCCAGTCCAGAGGCACTGTCCCCGACTGCCACATGATGTTACAGAGACGTGTCAGCCATGACAGTCCCTGCACATCCAGAGACTTGAGGTACTCATTACCTTATTATACATTATACATTACTATTACATTACTCTTACTATATCTAAGGTTAAATGCATTTTCTCTGTCACGAATGAGCTGCCATGTACTGTCACAGAGTAATAATGTAAGGTGTTTCTCAATGATTATTACAGACCAGCGTCACAACAAACAGATGAGTGTAAAACAGTTGGAAGGAAAAGTCATAACGGTGAATCAAATTGCCCCTTGGCATCACCTCAGCCTTTGAGGCCGCCAGTGGCACGTTTTAGAACAAAAGGAAAAAGCACTCAGCCTAATCTAACCCTCTGTGTCAAAAACGTTTACATTGACTGTACAGAACAGATGTCTCTGATAAAGGGGAGACTTCCTGTCTTAAGTTCACATCATACATTTGCACAAGACCCCATGTCTGCACTTGTGCAATTTCCCTCAAGTGTTTTTTGGTATTCACATTCCTTTGTTGACATACTACAGAATATTTCTTTATGAAATCACACATTATTTATGGATGTAATAAGTTGCTATAATGATGATGATTTCTTTCGGCTTTTTTCCCTTCTGTGGTTGCTACAGCGAATCCAATTTGCATATTTGATTTGTCAGGACTTTTTACGTCGGATGCTATTCCTGACACAACCTACTGGAAGCTCATACTGGGGATTGAACCCGGGTCCCCTATGCACCAGCCCGGTGCCTTACCAACTGAGCTATCCAGCCGGAAGAAGTTGCTATAATCTTCTGGTAAAATCATTTGGTCTGAAAAGGCCTTTGTGTCCAGTGTTCTTCTGTCTGTCATCACCTGTAACCACTTTAGACAAACATCCACAGCTTTAGGAGTTGCGTTAGTACATTGTTTCATTCTGTGGCATTTTATGTAATAAACATCTCTGTTATGGTAGTGTTTAGGTTCAAGGTGTGAAATTTGGTGACATCTCGTGGTAAAGTTGGAGATTGCAACAAACTGGATTTAATCCCTCACTGTCAAATATGGTGACTGCAAAAAAGATGGGAAGTCAGTAGGTGGTGTGTGTGGATCTGTTCTCATGCTTTTGTTGAGGAGAGACTTTACACTTTTACACAAAGTTCCAGAGTCCACAGTCTACAAAGTAGACCTGTGTTCAGGAATCAAAGGGACAGTGACTCAGCGCAGTGTTGACTCTGAAACAACAAAACAACATCTTCTTAATTAACCTCTACAGTCTTTCATTGTTCCATAAATGTTATCGTGGATAGAGTCGTCCACCTGAAGTGACAACAGCTGGTTGTGTAGATGTGTTTGTTGTTTTTGTTTATTGTTTGTTTTTAAGTCACTTCATGGAATGGCACCTTCTTATCTTTCAGACCTTTTAGTTGTACACACTCCATCTCGATCATTGAGGTCAGCGGATCAATTTCTCCTTGTGGTTCCGAGGTCCAGACTGAAGTTCAGGGGTAACAGGGCCTTTTCTATTATTGCTCCCAAACTCTGGAACAGCCTGCGTCTTCACATCAAGACGTGACCTTCAGCTGACAATTTTAAAACCCGTTTAAAAACCCATTTTTATTCTTTGGCTTTTAAATCAGATTGAGTTTGAACATTTTTGGTATTCCTATTTCTTTTCATTTGATTTTACTTGATTTAAATTTTTTATTTTGTTTTATTTATTTTTATCTTAAATTATATCTTGACTCTGTACAGCACTTTGGTCAACGTCTGTTGTTTTTAAATGTGCATTATATATGAAGTTGACCTGACTTGACTTGACTGCATTACACAGCTTCTGCCCATTTTTGACCTCCACCCCACCCCCGATGCGGGCATCGCACATGCTATATGTCATCAAGGCATCCCACCTTGGCTGCGGAACTAGAGGTGTTCCTTTAAAAGAGTGTTCTGGAATCATGACTCCAACTTTATCAGGGCTCCGTTACTACCTCCAGAGGAGTTACAGAGGTGGAACCAGACCATCCACCATTTCATTTACACACACCATGTTCTGAAATAAAGGAGGGATATTCCTGAAACAGAAGTGCTGTATAAAAGGGGCTACTAACTCTGTAGGTGATGGTGATGCGCACCGCTGGATGTTATCTGGCATAAGAGAGGAAAAAAGAAGAGGTCCATTGTGAGCTGCTGTAGATTCATGGCTGACTCCACATACAGCAAATGACTCTCTCTGCAAATAGATGGCTCATTCTACCAGGGTAAAAATGTATTGCTTCCCTATTTTGTGTGATCATATACTAATGAAAACATAATTGCGAGATTATTAGATCTTCTTAAATCCCTGTGAATATTACACACTGCACCTTTAAGCAAGATTAAACAAGATAGATTACTGTGTGTTTTGGGATTGATTTGAGCGTTTGTGTCTAATTGAAACTGCTTAGTTGGTTTATATCTGTTTAGATTTCAAAGCGCTTATGGAATCTGAAGGAATTAGCTTGTATCACTTATGCGTTTTCAGAAAGTGCTACCTTGAAGATTAAATCTATTAAGAAAAGCTCCAATCTTCAACTTCTGGATTTTTTGGAGCGGAAAAGAGCCTTCATTTGGTATTTTGATGTAAGTAAAAGTTTGAAGGTTAAAATCTGCGGAGGTTTGATTTTTGTGTTTACAAAGTTCACAGAAGTGCATGGGAAGGTTAATTGATGGCTTCGGCTGCTCCAGCTCGAACAGAAATCACAAACTCCAAGCTAAAAGCATAAAGGTGTCATTTTCAACCATCAGAGTGGGATGACCCCTTTGAGTTTGAGTAAGTTTGAGTAAACTAAAAAGTACAAAGACTTCAAATAAGCGTGGGTTTGAGAATTTCTAAAACTTTTGCTGCAAGCTCTGTGGGGAAGAACAATCGCTATTCTATTAACTTGACGAACAGCATTCCTTCCATTTTTCCGCCGCGAGTAACGGCGCACAACATCAGTATTACGCTTGTTTGTAAATCCAATGTGAGGATGGATATGGAAGAGAGACGTGGCTGAATAATAGATGATGGATCAAATGTATGAGAGGATTTACAAGTGCGTTAGCTGCGATGACAGAGGATTGACTGTCAGGTGTGTAATGTGGAAATTATCCCGTCTCTCCTCGCTCACAGGATCTTATTTAATTTCTCGTTCTCCATCTCTGCCTTCGTCACTGTTCTTTGTATTCTTATTTCCCTTATTTCACCGTCTGCCTTGGCCCCTCTCCGTTTCCCCCTTTCTTCTTCCCCTGACTGTTCCGCCTTAGCCTCCCTAACACCAATTATACTGTGTCAAATCCATGCATGTCAGTTTCCAGATCCCTAATCATCCTTTCTCTCTTTCATCTGCAAATCCTTTGTTCCCCCCTCCTCTCTCCTTCCCTCCTCTGTAACCTTTCTTCTCCGCTCCTAACCCTGCCCCGCCCCTTCATCTGCTTACAGCATGTATACACTTCCCATCCTCCCCATCGCCTCTCCATTTGTAATATTTACTTTGCCGTCTTTCTTTGATATTTTTTTTCCCAACAGTCCCCATTTCAGTGTCATTCTCCTGTCTTTCCAGCGCTTCTCAGATATGTTCTTTGTTTCATTTAAATGGTGGCAGCGATGCATCTCAGACTCATGCGTAAAAAAAAATAAAAAATCCTCCGTCACTTCTTTTTCTACCTCAGCTATTTGCTTACTTATACATTGACATACACTCAAGTTAAAGGATTCATTGGAAATTAAAACAGCATAAATATTATTCAAAGGAAGAAATAAATGACTTCCAAGTAACACAGAAATGATTTCCAAATAGGGTGGTTATGACTGCAGATCGAAACTGAATATCAAACAACATTTAACTAGACGAATCTTAAAAAGATGGTTTTGTGGAATTGGTTTGACCTATATATCACCATGAAAACATCATAAAATTATTTTCTGAACAAATAGTAAATAATAAATGTCAGTACAATTTCAGTAGTTATTGATAGTTTGTAATAATTTATCTTTATTATGTGATTTAATATCTGAAAAGTCATGTTAAATTGGAGTAGTGTAATATAAACTGTGCTTCTTCTTACTCCTTTTCAGACATAAAGTCTCATTAAAGAACCACAATGAAATAGTTGTACCATTTGTGGTATATTTATTTTATTTTTTGGCTTATGTATTTAAGCATATTTGAGTATCCTTTTAAATTTGGAATTTCTAGATACCGGTACATTACAAAGTGCGTCTCTTCAGTCTGGACATACAAATAAAAAATAAGTAAATGATCAGCTGATACCATTCCCCTTGTTGCTGAGCAAATACCCCTGATTATCCTTCATTTGTCACATTTTTCCGTATACTTAAGGGTGTTCTCACAGAAGGGAGTTTAGGGAGACCAGCATCATACAAATACTGCAAAAACGATGATGTTAACTTTAGTGATATATTTGGTGCATTTAAATGGGCAGTATATAGATTTTTAGTCCTTCAAATATTTAAAAATCCCCTAAAGTTGTCATTATAGTGCTGAGAATAGAATAGAAAGAGCACTGAAGCCATACCAAAGATACCAATGTACTGAATTCCGAACGTTGACGTAATCATATTTATTCTGATGCTTATGGTATAATTGTGGCCAGTAGAGGGAGTAGAAAATGGGGCTGAAGAAAATGTGTAATTGCACATTGTTCTTATCTTTGTTAAATTGGTTGCCTGTTAATACATGGCTCAGACTAAACTGTGAGGTCTGACAGATCTGACATTGTTTGAATGATAAGCAGATCTTTACTGCAACAACTCAAAACATATAGAAAACAGGAGATTATTGGATTTAGTGGGGCTGTTTTCTGTTGAAACAGAGTTAAGCTAACAGAGCCATAATGACGCAGTGCCTGAAGATTATGACAGTGTTGAGCAGCCTTCTGTTGTAATTTGTCGGAATAAACTTGATTCTAACATAAGAGACGCACATTAACAATGAGCTTCGTTGTTAATTCAGTGAGGGATGCAGTTTGTGGATACATAGTGTTGATTGATCTGTGGGTTTAGTAGTCTTAAGTGGGTTCTGTTTGACTTCCCCCTGCTGTTGAGAGATCATTGTGGCTGCTGATGTTGAATAACACGTGAAGAAAATAAATGCAGCTGTGCTTGAATTACTTCCATGATGAATAGTCAAAGATCATTGTCTACCGTTAGTCTGAAGTGGTGCTTCACTCTACAACATGTGTTTGAGCTGTGATGATCCATGGAAAAAAGGACAGATATGTAAAAATACATATTATGTAGGACAGAAGGGCTCAGCTCTTCCTGTCTGAGTCACATGTTTAATTTTGTTTTAGTATAAAACATGAAATATATTTAAATTAAATTTGGTCATTTGTTTTGTGGCTTGAATGCAAAGTAATGTGACACCTAAATACAAGCTGTGGATTTAGTGACTTTGTCAGAACTCTGGCACGTTTAAGGACCCTGGGGGCTGCAGTTCTCTGTGGCGGGGGACTATATGGCAGCAACGGCAACAAAATTGTAAATATAGCGTGCACATAAATGACTACTGGTATTTAGGTGAGCCTTTCTCAGGTGGTGAAACCAGTCCAAGACTCAAACTGCCCCTTCCAGAGCCTCATATGGTTCTGCAAATGCATCCTACGATTCTTTTTAACACAAATGTCCCTGAACTACTCCTGTTGCACACATTCACACCTGGATGTTTATGGATTGATCACCTGTGTCTCAGCATTTTTAGCCGGTCTCTGAACAGGGTTGAAGCCATGCTTTAATCGCATTCCTCTGTAGTGTGGCTGAACCAGTGTTGTTTTCCTGAACACATAAATATTCTTCACGTTTTTCATATGCACACAGGTTTTTCAGTGCATGTATGAAATGACTCATTGCTTAGGTGATGTTTACTCTAAGGGCACTCATTATCACCTAAACATGCGGCTCCGTTAGTATTCGTGCAGATAAAAAATATGCATCTCCAGCTGAAATCTGCAGTCCACAGGAGTGAGTCTGTGTTGACGAACGCTGTTAGTTGTGTATTCATTCAGTGAGTTTACATTTGAATACCCATTTACACCCATCAGAGTCACATTGTGTGATTAGTCAACAATCAATCAACAGCCCTAACAGATATGAGATTGAATTTAGCACATACACCAAGTCAGCATCAATTGATTAACTTTCCCCTGAGAGTCTCTAATTCTAATTAACACCACCTTCATCCCATTTTCTTAACCTTATTAACTGTCCAGAAGCAGGACTCTGCTGCCGTTCGTCCTACCCTCTGTCAACACGTCGACAAGAGAAGAAAATACATTACAGAGGTTGTTAGACGGTTTTTATTTGATGTTTTAAATCAATAACTCCCAGCTGAGGGTGTGTCTGCAGCCCATAAATACAAGAAAAACACACTTTTAACACTTGCACTCTCAAAGAAACTACTGGCAATTTCACATGCTGAATCAAAGGGGATGCTGTCAGTTCACTTCAGTCAAGATAAGTCGCGTATATGTTTACACTGTGCAGACTCTTGAAAGGATTTATTCCCATCACAGACCTGTAGCCTTTATACAGATATAAAGATATAATATAAAGCTACAGACATTTGTTATGAAGAGACACTAACTGACTGTCATTAAGTAGACTATTATCACATGCACTGCAATAGATGTTTTAGAAGGATTGTCCATATAACCTAGTTATAAAGGCTTATTTTTGCAATAAATTGGTTACACCTGATTTTCTTATTTGACGTTTAGGTCATTAAATATGGCAAATGTCCACATGACTTAATATTTTCTTACCAGAAATGTAATTTGGTAAAGCTTCACAATAAAATAAATTTAATAATAAGTCTGTGAATTACTTCTATGGAACTTGTCCTCTAGTGGTCACTACTTGTCTACTTGGCTACTCGTTCGTTGTCCTGCAACCACATTTAAGATGCACATGGAAGAAGAACCGGGTCATCTTTGAGCAGATTTTCACACAACACAGTAACGTAAGTAATGATTTTTATTACTTGAAGTTTGATTTTACTGAAATTACGAATGGTTTTGCTGTAATATCCAAGGCACAAGTCGGTTGTTTTCTACATCTGTGGGTTTTGAGCACCGCCGGGCCTATATTATACTTATGCTAATAAAAGACCAATCCGCAACTATTGTGAGTCTTTCTTAGAGGATCTTGCGTTATATTTTCAGTTGTTTTTTTCTACTAAGTTTAGGTAAATTAATTGATATCAGCTGTATCAGTTTTATTGACCTAACTAGCATTAACAACCCTTACATTCATATTGTCATGAATGATCCATTAACTGGTCTTTTCTTTGTGTTTCCAAGAGTACAATCACATCTATTTTGAAAAGCATTTCACATCTGCATCGTATTCAGGTACATCATAGTAATCTAGTACTAATCGAAACTGTATGCTTGTATGTGCTTTTCTGTTATTCAGTAATAATATATATAATTAACTGTTTTGCTAACAAAATAGTGTTCACTACTTTTATGTTCTTAACAGATTTTCCCCCTTTTTGTTACACCAGGACCCATGTGCTTGACAGAGACAGAGAAAACACAGGTGGTCTTCAGAAGGCCTCATGCCTGTGTGAAGTCAAATGAAGATAAATTCAACTGTTCTATATGATTGTTTCCAAAACTTGCTCTGAACAGCTGAGGTCTGTCTGACATTTATTTTTTATGTTAAAATATAAAGCTTCTCTTAAGTACCACCATCATACAGGGATTATAACACAAAGCCAGATGTTTTACAGAGGAAACAATGTTTTAAATATACTATTTTAGCATTGAAATACATTGAAGGAGCTTTCGGTGATTTGTTAGATATGCAGTATGCACATGTTCTTGTTGAATTTGTGATATGGAATGGTAATTTTTCTTCATTAAATATATCTAAAACAGGTGCATCTTTGTTGTGTCATATTTAATAGTGTTTTGATGGCTCATTGAGGGTGGGGGGGGGTTTGTAAAGTTGTTATATAAAGTAATTTTCACAATATATACATCCATTCAAGAAATAAGTCATTTTAATTCAATTTTAAATGCAGTATTTTAAAAAATATCTTACTTTATCCCAGTTTTGTTTAGTTAATATGCTAACACCATTTTTAAAGTAATGTATTCTAGATCATACATATTTTTTTGCTTACAATTCAGGTTACTTTATTATGTTCATCTTAAATCAACTTAAAATTTCAAGAAGTTGTTTGGACTTCAAGGGGGAGCCTGTTTTTGTCTCCTTAAAAAGTCACAAAACATATTGAAGTTGATTGTCCTAAATTAAGGCCTATCTTTAAATGGTAATTAATCTTTGAATCTGACATTCAAAGGTTTTAGAAATTTCTCATATAATAGTATATAATATTTAGCATTTGCCTTGAAATCTACATACAAATCATTATCATGTTAAAATGGCAGGGATCAGAGGGGGCGGAGCCTCCAACAGTCATTCATGGAGGATTCAGGCATGAGTTTAAGCAGCCTGAACATCAGCATGAGTAAATGAAAAAAGCATTAGTCAGATTACAACATGGATGCAGTTTGAGGCAATAACGATGAGGCTGCTCTGCTGTCAAAAGTCATATGTTGGTTTCTTCAAAGCTTCACGTACCCTGACATCGAAGGAAGTCATTTATTGTATGTTTTAATTTCTGAAAAGCAATTGCAAAATTGAGATTCTATCTAAACTTCAAATTTTGGAAGAAATACAGAATATTGCAGTCATTTTTCGCCTTTATCAGACCATTGAAGAGATGATGTTAACAGCTGATATTTTATCAAATAACAGCAGTAATCTAACTATGGGGAATCAGATAAACACACCTACGTTTCTCCATGTCTTCATGTATGTATATCTGTCTGATTTATCTAGTCCTTTTACATCTGCACAGGTATAAAACAAAGAAATCACATTATAGAAATGATTCAAAATGAAATTGGATTGAGCAAACAGGAATGTTAGGACATTTGAGTCAACCTTAACCCTGACACCATGAACACTCTGATAATGGACTCAAACAATGGTTATTTTTTTTCAGTTTTTTCCCTTCAATTATTGTATTTCTAAAGAGCTTGAAAATATGTTTTCATCTGATTACTCCCAGCTCTCAGATGTCCATGGTCATGTCAATGGGCTTACTGCGTTTTATGAGTCATAGATGCTTCCACGACCTACCAAACTAAAACAGTTGTCTCAAACGTGACAGATCACTGATCAGCTGATGTCTACATTCATCTGTGAATTGACTGTCAGTTATAATAGTGGAGGCTGATGGATGCAGATGGATGGAGGCATTAAATGGAACATATTCAGTGTCTGTTCCCCCCACCCTTCCCTTGTCTGTTTCCCTGGAAAAGACACATATGGGAAGGTGTGTGTGTGTGTTGTGACTGGAGTAGCGGGGGGGCAGGGCTAAGAGAGGCAGAACGCCGGAGAGAGAGGCGGAGGGACGTAGGGGGAGGGGTTTGTTTATTTCTGTTGTGTGTGTTTTTTTTTTTAATGGTAAATGCGCCTCCTGATCCCACAGGAGAGAAGGGAATAAAAGAAAAGAACAGAGAGACGGATGGAGAGAGAGAGACAGGGACACAAATGAAGGGGAGTGACAGAGGAGTGTTGGCAACATGAACGACGGCGTTGGTGGTGGTGGCCGGGAGACGAACACGGTAACGGAGAGAGGGGATGGACGCACAGACAGACGGATAGAGGCAGAGCGCGTGTCAGTCTGCCGCTGGTCGCCTAAACAATGAACGTGCTGTGGTCGCTGCCGGCAACGCATCGTCACGGCAACCGGAGCCAGAGGGGTGCGCACTGAGCAAGAATGGCAGAGAAAGAGAGTAGGAGGGGAGGTGGGGGGTGGGGGGGCAGAGGAAGGAAGGAAGGTAGGAGGAGAGATAGACAGAGATGGTGTTTTGAGCCGTAGATAGACTGATAGATAAGTGGACCCTACCTCCGTGTGTTCGTGTGTCTTTGTGTGTGTGTGTGTGTGTGTGTGTGTGTGTGCACGGAGGTGCATGTGTGTCATGTGTGTGTGCGTGTGGTCAGTGTATATTTGCAGCCAGTTGTCTCACACCATGATCTTCTGTAACCATCTAGGTGAATACAAGAAGGATGAGCTGCTAGAGGCGGCGAGGTGAGTACACACTGGGCATGCTCTTTGTTTTCCTCCTAGTTTCTTCTCTCCTCTTCATCCTCCCTCCTCATGCCGTTTCCCACTTGGTTGACATGTGATATCGTTCTTCACCATCGTTCATCCGCCGCTTTATGTTTCCTGCCTTACTTTCTTCCTCCTCTGTTGTCTTCTCTCCATCCCCTGCCTTCTCCTGCATCCACGTCCTTTCCATCCATCCTCTGATGTGTGATAACAAAGACTGAGTTACGCCAGCGGCTCCTTCACATCCACCTCTTGTCTCTGCTTGTATTTATTTCTTTATTTTCTTCTTCCACTTGGCTCTTCTCCTTCCTCATTTCGTCTCTTTGGTCGTCTTTTCCTTCATTGTCTTGGGTACTCCTCTCGTGCTTCCACCCCTTCTCTCTCATTTCCGGTTCTCATCTTCCTTTTCCTCAGTCCTATTTCATTGCCTTTCCTCTTGTAGTGACTTCAGACGTCTTCCTTATCCTGTCGCTCTGCCTCTCTTCTCCTTTCTGCTCATCTTTAGTTTCCTTTTCTGGTCCCCATAATCCCTCTTCTTTCCTCTCCTTCCTTGATTGGGTGTTTACTATGCTTCTCTGCGTGGTTCCCTCTCTTCTCCCTCCTCCTGGTTTCTTCGTCTCTTTTTGGCTTTGTTCGCTCTTTGGTGAATTCTCTCCTTGCTCCTGCTTCAGTTTTGTCGTTTTACCCATCTTCAGTTTTCTCTGAAGACACACTTCATCTGTCATGTTGCTGCACCCTCCCTGTTTATGCTGGTTGGAAATAATCTCTTCTGGGATAAAGTGTCCTCAGAAGATGAATTGGAAAGCAGATAGTCTGAAGTTTTCAAGATATATGCAAAGTGTTACTATATTTTCATAGGTTCATGTACATTTTTGTTGTCCATATATAAATCTTACAGTAGAGGGAATTAATTAATGATACCAGTATACATTATTTGTCGTAAATTATCTGCCCCAGAGATCAAATGTCCTGAGTCTTACACACTTTAATATGAATACGACGACGAATATCGAACACACAGGTTATCTTGTGTGTCACGAGTGAAGGAAACTGAAAAGTGAATCCATTACAATATGTATTGTGTTGAAGTAGTAGACATTCATTTTTGAGTCCATTTCTCTTGTTAATTTATGCAATTTGACATTTGGACCAGTACTGTATCTTGAAAACTACAGACAACACTTTTCAGTTCATTTGTGTGTATTAGCAGCACAAACTGTACTGTTACTAAGGGTGGTAGACTCCTAATGTTACTTACTCTCTATCATCCTCTCTGCAAATATTGACGCTAAAACGACTCAGAACGCATAGAAGTTTCAGCATCACAGACACATGTACATGTCAAAGCTACCGTATATGAGATGTGCATGTGTCAGTACATGTGTATTTATGTTCCCCTGTCTTGCATGTGGAAATGGCATAGCTCTGGTTTGTTATTTTGTGTGGGTGGCTGAGCGCTCAGTGCCTCAACAGCCTCTCTCTCTCTTTCTATCCCTCTTTTCCTTCTCAGCTTGCACGCACACACACACACACACACACACACACACACACACACACACACACACACAAGGCACCTCTCTCACTCAACCACCACCACACTGTGTTTTGGGGTCACTGTGGTGTGTAAGTGTGAACTGTGAACTCACAGCTGAGCCACTGACCGCCTTATCACCAGTGTCATTTTTCAGAAGAATTGCTTTTTTATCTTTATTCTTTTTTTTTTTTTTAGTAGTTTAATTTGGTCAGAACATGCCTCCCACCCATGGCTTATGGCATATTGTTGTTTTTTGCTGTCTTTTTTCATTTGTGTCCCATATCAGAAAAATTAATAAGAGGAGCTGTAGAAATGTGTGTGCTACACAGCCCGAGTCAAATGCACCGAGTCTGTGCATTGACAGGAAAAACATAATCATTAATTTTCTTGACAGCAGTTGTATTACAGAAGGGGAATGCACAGGCACTGCCAAAGGGTTTACATCCAGTAAAGCAAATCTGTCACTTGAAGGCCGACAGTCAGCTGACAACATGCACGCAAGTCAAGTCGAGTTCATTCAGATGGTGTTAAAGGTCGATAGATTTGTAAAGGCAGATATGGAAAAAAATGGAAAAGGGACACATGACACCTATAGCTTGTAGGATCGCCTGTTCCTACTGATAGGAAATAAGATAAACATGTACCTGTCAGTTTTTGTCTCTCATTATTGCTGTAAGTTCAATCAGTATTTCTTTCAAAGACAGAATTTCCTCCTGAGACTTGAAGAATACACATAGTCACAGGCTAACACCTTGATTTTCTTTTAAATGTAAGTGCACAGCATAAAGCGGCAAAAGCTTCAGACAGAGACAGCCAAGGTGCACAACATGCGAGTCCTCAGCATGTATGAGAAAAGAGCATATTGTCTTAATGAAATATATTACCAGAATAATCTATTCACACTGGCTGTTGAAATTATTATTGAATATTGATCTTGCTTGCATGGTTCACAGAACATTTTCATTGTAAAATAAATGGAAATTAAAGTCTTCAGAATGCCAAACTGGCACCACTCAGCTGGCACAGAGACTATTGGTTAAATCAAGGATAAGGTATCTGCTTAAGACAATCAAGAATTTCAAAGAAATGCAATAAAAGCCAACTATCATGAAGGGACCTCATTTATGACAATTCATGAATACACCCAAATCTGTACATTTTCAAAAGGACAACACAAGTGATGCAAAAGGCCGTGTTTACATTGTTCTCTGTCAACTTAACGCTTTCCCTTCAGGGGTCGCCACAGCGAATCACTGTCCTCCATCTAACCCTGTCCTCTGTATCCTCTACTCTCACACCA
>JAPTHA010000005.1:2216244-2228720 GCA_029814585.1 Gymnapogon annona
AGAGACTATGTCTCTCGGCTGGCTTGGGAATGCCTTGGGGTCCCTCCGGAAGAACTGGAGGAAGTGTCTGGGGAGAGCGAGGTCTGGGCCTCCCTGCTTAGAATGCTGCCCCCGCGATCCGGCCCCGGATAAGCGGTAGAGGATGGATGCATGGATGGATGGATGGATGGATGGATGGATAGTAATGCAGGCATCAGTCTGTGGGTATTCCATCTAGCCCAGGGTGTTACACTAGACTTTTCAGACATGGAGCCCAACGCAGATTTGTCACAAAAAGGCTTTTATTTATATGAATATTAATACTGTTATACTGGTCGAATTTGAATTTCATGGAACCAATAACATTTGGCAAAGTAACAACAGAAAGCGACGTCAAAAACGTCAATATAGATAACAAAAATTTCCCACAATGAGTAAATAATACAATATATAACTATAATGGAAAATCACTCACAAAGGAGGAATTAGACAATTTAGAAGACTGGAAACTAAACTCTCACTACACAAATCAAATTCTCAAATCAAGACTATGGCACTTGGTATACTTACAAACAGTTCAGACAAAGAAACAAGACAGAATGAGGATCGCTCCCAAACATCAGTCAACCAACGCTCTGGCACTGGACAGGGGGTAACACTCGGACTTAAATAATACATAGAACGTGCAGAAAATCAGGTTGATGATGAGGAGACACCGGTGAGGGGAGGAACCTGAGGGTGAAGCTACTGACACAGTAGGAATAAGACGCAGGAAGGACTGGACCCTTCAAACTAAACCCAGGAATTACCCCAACTGTGACCCGTAACTGTGACATATAACACAGGGGTTTTCCCCCTTTGATATTGTCAATGGCTATAGATAGTTCCATTAGTTAGGTTGATATCTTGGGGGCATGGATTTTGTCTTGGAAGTTATTAATTTCAGATGTATTTGGATCTATTTCTGAGCTGTAAAGTTTTTCAGAAAATTTTGGGAAATTTTCATTTATTTCAACTGGGTCAACAATGTTTTCATTGTTATTTTGTAGTGATGTGATCAGTCTTTCATTCTGTAGTTGTTTGATGCGCCACGCCAACACTCTGCCTGATTTTTCCCCTTGGTCATAGGATGTCTGTTTAAGTCGGAGTAAGCTTGATAGAGCTCTTGTCACAGATATTTTGTTGTATTGCGTTCTTGACAGAAGTAATCTTTGATGGATGTCCTGAGAAGCTGACTAGTAGGATTCTTCTTCTCATTGTTTTATTTTTGCTTCTAATGATTTAGTTTTATTGTAAGTTTCTTTAAGCTGGTAATGCTAACTATTTGCCTCCTGATAAAGGCTTTAAACACTTCCCATCTGATACTTTGTGAGGTTTCAGTTGCATTTATTTCAAAATATTTAATCTGTTCATCAAGAGAAGTAACAAAGTTAGTTTCAGCTAGCCACTTTGTTTTAAATCTCCATTCGGGAATATTATTAGTCAGTTTAGGGTCAAGATAGACTAGAGACTTTGGGGCATGATCAGACAGGAGTATGGCGTCGTAGGACACCTCCTTTATTTTAGATTTTAGTTGTGTTGAAACCAAAAAGAAATCTATGTGGGAGTATGAGTGGTGTGCCCTGGAATAGCATGATTTTTTTTCCCATTGGGATTGTCTTAACTCCAAACATCAATTAAACTAATTTCTTTCATAAAATGATGAATTACACCCTTGCTTCTTAAATGTGATGGTTTGATGCCTGATCTTTCTGGGGATCTAAGGTGCAGTTAAAGTCACCTGCCATTATACAAGGCAATGGTAAGAAATAGATTTTGGAAAAACTTAGGTTCGTCTGTATTTGGATCATAGAGATTTTGGTATCAACTTGATACCAAGTAAAATACAGGACTAGTATTGCCGATCCGGATACTTTTACTTAAAATGTCATGATCATTGCATAATTTAATTAGTCTCCAAGAAAACAAGACAGTAAGACACCATGGCATGGTAAGACACCCAGAGTTAGCATGGACAGACTGACCCTGAACTATGAGGATGGAGGTTTGAAACTCTTGAACTTGTACTACTATGTTGTTCAGGCCAGATTTCTAGCCCAGATGTTTGATATGGCCCTCGTCCTTCATGGATTGATATTGAAAGGATAGAGATAAAAGAGGAGACACCGATGAATATATTGTATGGGATTTTTTTAAAAAGCAACGTGGCAACTGACAACCTGTTAATCATCCATTCAATCTAAGTTTGTGATTACAACTTTTTTTTCAAAAAAATAAATTCACATCGAAAGAAGTCAGCTGAGGTGGCTCGGGCATCTGTTTCGGATGCCCCCCAGACGCCTCCCTAGGGAGGTGTTTCGTGCATGTCCCTCCGGGAGGCGGTCCCGGGGCAGACCCAGGACACGCTGGAGAGACTACGCCTTGGGTCCTTCCGGAAGAACTGGATGAAGTGTCTGGGGAGAGGGAGGTCTGGGCCTCCCTGCTTAGACTGCTGCCCCTGCGACCCGGCCCCGGATAAGCGCTTGAGATGGATGGGATGGATAAATTGGTTGATTTAAAAACAAAAATGTCTTTAAATTTTAGATTTTTGTTCACATTTTTGTTACTTTTTTCTTTAGTTTTTAAACAATTGAATTGATTTTTATTTTGAAAAAAGTTAATAAAACTTTTGTATTTTCATTTCTGTTTTTCATTTTTCAAAAACGTTTTTTTTTCTCTACATTTTAATTTCTGGTTTTTAAATTTGTGTCCTTCTATGCATTTTCTTTTTTAATTTTATAGTTTTTATTTAAGTTTTATTTTTCCATTGATAAATTTTTACTTGTGTTTTTCCAAAAAAATATTCATTTTTTCCTAAATATTTTAGGGGAATTTTTTAAAATTTATTTTTGGTTTTCATGGAAAATCTTTATTCATTTTTCCAAAAACATTTTTGTTTTTGGTTTTTCAATAAACATATTTTTTAATTATCTTTTTTTTTCAAAAAGTTTTAATTTTTTCCAATATTTGTTTCTTTTCTAATGTTTTTATCTTTTTGGGGTTTTTTTGTTTTTCAAAGAAATTATTTTTTACATTTTCATTTTTTATAAAAAAAAGTGTCTAGCCACCCTTTCATATTAAAGATCCTTGAAAAAATAGTGGCACAACAATTAAATGATAACAAGCCCTCCAACAATTGATTTGAACTCCTGCGGTCTGCTTCAGGGCACACTACTCGACTGAAACGGCCCTTACAGAAGTGACTAATGACCTCTTATTATCTATTGACGACGATAGCTCATCAGTGCTGCTACTACTCGACCTCAGAGCTGCCGACACAGTCCATCATGACATATTATTAGAATGCCTTATAACATGGATGGTGTTACAGGCTTGGCACTTTTTTCACATGTCTTCAGGATTGGACCCATTATGTACTTCAGGACAATGTGTCCTCCGAACGTCATAGTGTTACTTGCGGAATCCCACCAGGTTCAGTGCTAAGCCCTTTTCTCTTCAGCATCTACATGCTGCCGCTTGGAGACATCATGCGAAAATACATCGGCTTTCACTGTTATGCAGATGACACTCAGTTATATGTAGCATTACAGTTAACTGACCCTCCAACCTGACTGCTCCAACCTGGAGACATGCCTTGCTGACATTAAATGTTGGCTGTCATGCAACTTCCTAATGCTTAATCCCGACAAAACTGAGATGCAGATTATTGGTCCAACTAAACATAACCATTTCTTTAAAGATACTACTCTGAGTTTTGACAACAGCACCATCATTCAGAGTAGTTCAGCAAAAAATCTCAGTGTTATATTTGCCCAGTCTTTCTTCTGACAAGCAGATAAAGGCCATTACAAGGACCGCTTTCTTCCATCTTCATAGCAACACTAAGATACGCCCCATTTTATCTGCTCGAGATGCAGAGACCATAGTCCATGTGTTTATCACATCATGCTTAGACTACTGTAATGTGCTGTTTTCGGGTCTTCCTAGGTCTAGTATTAAAAGCATGCAGTTAGTGTAAAACGCTGTAGCACGACTTCTCATGAGGACGCGTAGATTCGACCACATTACTCCTGTATTGGCTGAGTTGCATTGGCTCCCAACACATTTCATATGCGATTTTAAGGTCCTATTACTCAGCTACAAAATATTACATGAGTTAGCACCCGCATATTTCATAGACTTACTTACACCTTATGTCCCACCTGCAAATCTGCGCTAGCGGCACACCGGTCTTTTAGTGGCTACGAGAACTAGGAGGAGATCCGCGGGTTATCAAGCCTTTTCTGTCCGGGCTCTATTACCGTGGAATGCACTACTGCGGATATCATGGTGGCTACCTCAGTAGAAACATTTAAGACCCGACTAAAAACTCACTACTATTCCTTAGCATTTAGTTAGAAGATTGACACTCGAATTCAACACTTAAAATAGAATAGAATAGAATAGAATAGAATGTCTTTATTGTCATTGCAACAAGTACAACGAAATTGAAGGGTGCAGTCGTTATAAGGTGCCATCTTAAGTATAAAAATAAAAAAATAAAATAAAAAAATAAAAATAAAAATAAAAACAATAACAATAAAACAATCAAGTGTAAAGTATAAAAATAGTGAATAAGACTAAAGAAAAAAAAACACACTGTGTTAGTTATAAGCAGTGGCGGGCCGTGCATTTCAGACCTGGGCCTGCAGTGATGTCCTACCCAAATTAATCCACCTCTTAAAACCATAATTCTGATCCATGGATCTACATACGATGCATTTAGACCAAAAGAAATACAACTGCATCAGCTGAACATAAAGTCAAGTGCAACAGAGTTATATCTGTCTACTCAGTAGACTAATAACAGAGAAACAAAAGGAACTGACAAAGGACCCGGTCCGGACAACGGGTCCAGTGCCAGCATTGGCGTGGACCACCGTGGTCTGGTGCCATGCGATCTACCCACAATATCTTACTATTCATATTCCTTAATTAGATATTATTAATAATATTAAGTTACTTTTCAGAGCCCGCCAACAAGGTGTACTCTTCGTAGTTATCAACTTGCGAGTCTTGGATAAATCCTTTTTCTTGCTGAGTCATTCTTTCTGATGAGTCCGCCCGTCCTCTCTTTACAGGTTCGAGCTTTTCTTGAAAAGTTTTTCTTGAGAATCGTGTTGTAACTAAATCTGCGACCAAATCGATATCTTCGCCTCCTTCAACCACAGACACATGATAGTGAATAATGATCGGATAAAAACTCTAACATAAACCCCACCCTCCAAATTTCCACCTGGGGCTGGAAGCTGAGCAACCAACTCATGAAAGCTATGAAATGAAGAGCATAGACCATGGGGATTAATTTAATACATATTTGTGGAAAAAAAATATATATTAAAAAAAACATTCCTGATTATGTTTAGGCCAGCAGAGAAGGCCTTGCTGGCCATGAGTGTCCACCACTGGGTATAAGCCAGTGATGTGCGGTGAAGTTGATGTCGGGTGAGGCGCAGACTTCATCACTATCAGTTTACAAACATGTGAATCTACAGAGTACTTATTCAATATTTGATTGACAGTTCACGGGTTATGTTTAAAATCTCACATCAGCTTTGATCACACACAAACTGTAGCACAAAAAAACAGCACATTTCATTAAAAAAAACATTACAATGGTCAGTGGACTAAATCTTTTTTACGCCACCGAATGTGTGACAATATTTTCACGGATTGGCCATTAAATTGTGGTGGATACATAGTGCCTTTAACGGCCGTTTAAGTGTCGCTGCTCACCACGAGAAACACACACATAGTCATTAAAAAACAATCAGGTAAACTACGGAAATGTAGTTCCTATAGCAGGTGTGTTTGAACATTTACGTTACAGAGAGACAGCGATGTGGTCTCAGTGCACAGCGCCAGTACAGAAGCAGAGTGATTGTGCAATCACCAAGTGAGGCCGAGCCGGCTGTTGCCTCTCCTCAGTATTTGATTCGTAAATGTGAAAATTCAGCGATTTGGATTAAAAATGACTTTAAAATGGGCCAAGTTAAATTAAAAATAAATGTATGGTACAAATCACAGGTTAAATACAGCCATTTATTTCTTTTTTAGGTTCTTTTTTATTTCTTTTTTTAAATACTGTATAACCATTTATTTATTTTTTCTTTTCATGATGACAGGTGAGGCTGGGTCTCACCTGCCTTCAATGACTGCACGTCACTGGTATAAGCCATCTCAGGATTGTTTTCACTGCCACTCCCCCCCCCCCTTTCCTGCATGGAGAGGGGGCTAGGTAATGGGCTGCCGAGAGTTGGACTCCCCTCGGACTGCAAGGGTCACCATCTGAGTCTGACAATCTCCTTGAGTCGTTGCTACAGAGGTTCCTGCTTCGTCTGACACCTGAGGAAGATTCCTTCTGTCTCTCTGTGACTTTGACTCTTTGACTCTCATTTACCGTTATAATGTTGCCCACTTGACATCCATTGCAGCCTGGTGGTCCTAGAAGGGGGATCCCCACTCCTGTGGTCCCTTCTTAAGGTTTCTTTTTCCCCCCAGTTGGGGTTTTTGAGTTTTTCCTTGCCCTGGTGGGGGGTCAAGACCAGAGGATGTCGTCATTTATTGTCATCTGTGGGCTGTGAAGCCCTTTGAGACCTTTTGTGTGGCTATATAAATAAACTGATTTGATTTTTCCAAAAATATTTATTTTCTATCTTTTTTTTTCTTTGTCTTCTTCCTTTTATCTTTTCATTTTTATGTTTTTTGTTTTTCTTTTCTGTTTTTTACTTTTAAAAATCTTTTTCTATTTGGTTTTTCTTTTATTTCTTTTTTCTTGAGTAGTAAGTGCTGAACGCTTGTGTCTGCCTGATTTTTTCTCCTCCATTCTCACAATTGAAAGTTCTCGTCTATTCTCATTTGACAGCTGAACCTGATTCAAGAAGTCAATTGTCAAAGGATTTGGTTCAACTTCAGACTTCAAAATCCAAACTAATTTGTAGATCCCCTTGTAGGAAAATTTCAGGTCAAGGTCCAATGGAAATGTTACCTCATGTATACATACGTAAATGTGTATATGTGTGTGTGTGTTGTAGTGAAACGATGTAACTTGTCATTTCAGCCACAGGATGGCGGTGCAAACTAATACATCAAACGCACGAATATACATGTAATGAAAATATAGATATTTGTACACATATGTGAGAGTTGGTATACAAGTGCCATATAGTTATTTGACATGGTTTTAGTATATTGAATTGTTTTAGACTTAGACCTCCTTTATTGTCATTACACAGACACACACAATGAATCTGGTAACGAAATGTCATAGAATTGGCAGCTGATAACCCAAATAAATAAATATGGAAATATAAAAGTGCACAGTTGCTAAAATGAATCCAAAGCCAGTTTGGATCCAGTTTTTGGATCATTATTTCTCATCTTTAAGTTTTAGAATTTGGGGGATGATTGTCTCAGGTCCACGTGACTCCAAACTGGACCACATTCTAATGTGGTATCAACCATTGAAGAAATGTAGATTTATAAGCACCATTACTGTGGATGGAAGCACTGCATTATACTTTTAAACTCAAAACGGTGTTTGAGCCACTCCTTAACCTCCCAACCCAGGAAAGTAAAGCTTTTGTCATTTTACATTAACTAATTGCCTTGATTGGTAACGGCATAACGCAAGCTTTTCAGATGCATCTTCTTCAAGGAACGTCCTTTGCAGTGATACCTTTTTATTCTCATCCTGAAAATGTACTTACTCTCTTCCATTGTAAGTGGAATACAGTAGGTTAATTTGCAGAGTCTAATTCCTAATAATGGGTCAGTACTGCAGGGAGTTTTCTGAAATCAATTTTCCATAAGTGACTTCACTGCTATTTAGTCAGACTAAGGTAATACATTAATGAAACACAAACAGCTTCATTAATTAAGAACATCATTTATTCAACAGTGCGTCTTCCGTAATAAATAAATGTACAGATCATTCATTTCAACAATAAAATTGAGGGAAAGTAGGTTTTTTACTATAAATGTCCAAGTGGAGAATTGATATTGCCATGATGGGTAAACAGCACTGACCAGACAAAGACAGAAGAGACAGATGGACATACACAGAGGCAGACGGACAGACAGACAGGTACACATGTGTACAAAGTATTGCCTTTATCACAGAGTGACTCTCCTCTGTTTCTCTCTCTCTTTGTTTCTCTATGTGGACACTGTTTTTAAGTGAAGTCCAGTCAGTCTATCATCACCATGATGTGCAAATCAATCATAAATTATAAATACAGTATTGCATCACTTCAAAGTGCTACAGAGAGGTGTGACAATCTTCAAAAACAGACAACGGTTGGTTTTCATTGTAACCTTGTATGTATGTGAGTGTATGAATGTGTGTCTTGTGCGTTCGTGGAAAGAGCACTCCTGCATGGACTTTGTGCCTTTGGAGGTCGAGCACAGAGTGTATCCACCCAGAGCAGAAACATTTCAGTACAAACACTGAACTGGACTGACGTGGAACTGCCTAAAAGAATAATGACTGTGGTTTTTCCAAAATGGATGGTAAGTTCAGTATTGCATTAGTTCAAAGTGCTACGGAAAAAGTTGTGGACAAGTGCCAAAAACAGAGAAGGGCTATATGGTTGATGTGTTTGTGTTTACACGCCTGAATGCATCGTTGAAAATATTACAGATGACTTCCTCTTCCTGAATCACGGCCAGTTGGGTCTGTTTCTGGGTGCCTCTGTAGCTGCTGACGGACTGTATTATAGTATTATAAGACCCTATAACTGCACTGTTTTAATTGTGTAAAAGACCCCGTTTGTCCAGGTGACACGTTGATTCTGCAAAGAGAACTGATTGAAGTCTGTTGGATGGGAGACGAAACATTTTCAAGAACACCATCAGTCCATTTGAAGGGACGTTTGGGGGGACGGAGACACTGTGAGTCTGACCTGATATGAACTGCAAAAGCTCTGTTTTCAGACAAGTTCAGTCTACGTGATACCTTTAAGGACCTAAAGGCACAAACATATGAGTGTCTCCCAGAGATGAATCTTATGTGTGGACGCTGTCTTAAAAGTTCAGTATGTTTTGGAAAACGGTGTCAAATACAGAACAATGACTCTGACCCAAAGATCATACAGGAAAATAACCCCCCCCTGAATGGCATTCTTTTGTTATGTAAGAGGTTGCACCCCAGGCACATAGCACATAGGGTTTTTCCTAGTCCATTTTCTGGGGCTTTGGCCTTTATTTGGCGTCCTATATTATTTATTTAACCGCCCTTCAGGGATGAGAAGCGGGTGGATGGAGTGAAGATGAGAGGAGGTAAAGAGGTGAAGAGGGTAGAAATATAAAAGGATGAAAAGGAGATGAGAGAGGAGATGGAAGGTGTGGGGGTGGGGAGAGGAAGAGGATGAATGAAAGACAGGAAGCTCCAGTCAGATTGCCAACACAGCACCTGTCACTGAAGAGGCTCCTGCTTTCTATCACCATCTCCTCCCCTCTTTCTCCATCCATCTCTTTTGTCTGGCAACAGGAGGACACCCAAAGGGGAAAGAGTGGGTGCTTAAAATTCCTCCTTCCTTCCTGTGTCCATCTCCTCTCCTAAAGACCTGTCGTATCCATAGCAACAGACCCTGTCTTCATACTGAGCTTATTCAGTTGGTAGTCATGAATGTGTGTGTGTGTGTGTGTGTGTATTAAGCAGATAGAAAGAAAAAGAGGAAAAAAAACAAAAACATGCCTCTCTATGTCAGTGTGCTTCTGTGCACATTGTTTTCCACGGAAGAGGGCGTATCTTCAGTAAACGTCAGTCCAACACTCCATCCAAGATAAAAGCCAGTACATTTTTGGTCAGTTTTGATGAATGTCATTTAAAATGGAAGGAGCGCCGACTGGTTTACGAACTTTAAAAGTCACTTCAGTCTACTTCAGAGTTGTGTATCAGGCACCGTGATGTGTCTCCAGGACTGACAGCTCCTCCAGCCAAGCACAGCCTGGTCTGTGCTCACTTTTGACTGTTCGGGTGGGGGGTGGGCGCCCAGGATTGACTGTCCATCAGCAGCCAGGCGAGGTTGTAATGGGGCTGTGGTGCAGGTAGGCGGGATTAACCACAGAAACCGGGAAGTTAAAAATGAATGGAGAGGTTGGCGATGCTGTGGTTGAGGTGGTGGTTGTCGATGACTTGGGTGCAAGCAGAGGACTCGCTGTGGCGGCTGCCTCAGCCGCGCATGAGGTGGCGAGAAGCTGAGACTCAAACTGCAGCAGCTGACCCATGAAGCTGAAGTTGGGGGAAATGATGCTGCGGCGTCTGCGAACAAACTCAAAGGCTTCGTCCAGACGCACCCGTTTCCTCTTCATCAGGTAGGCGAGGCAGATGGTGGCGGAGCGGGAGATGCCTGCCTGGCAGTGGACCAGTACCCGTCCACTAGAGTCCCGTACTGAGTCTGAGGAGAAAGGGGCCAAAGGTCAGATGTGTGCACGAACACAGACTGATGTCTTTCCTTTGTTTTGTCTTTGGTCTCTCCTTTAACATGAGCATTTATGTGCAGTGATAGAATTTTGTATTATGTGCAGACCAAGAAGGTGGCACATGTACTTACATCAGCTCAGTGCCTTTGTATTCTATTCTATTCTGATCTATTCTGTCACATTTATATTATATCGAGTACAAGTCCATCTTGATTTTAGTTTATAAATGAGGTCTTATTTCAGTTTTGTCTGACATGGATGATTACACTTTAACCTTGTTTATATATTTATTTCATGTGAAGCAGCAGGTGATTGTGCATGAACTTTTTTTGTATTTTTTAATAACCGTAGCGCTTGACCCATATGGCTTCCACAACGTGTCTTATTATTGTAAAATATAAATTTGTTTTTCTAAGATTAAGAACAAAGACTGGCATTTTTCATTAACCCTATGACGATAATCATTGAACTTACTGTAAAATAAGAATTACTGCATACACACACACACACACACACACACACACACACAGACACACACAGTATCAAACAACTGAAATGACATCAATGCAACCAAGTGTCAACACCATGTGACCTCTGCTCAGACATCCTGTCTGTTAAACACAACAGATGTACAGTGAGTCTTTGCCTGAGATGGTTTCATTTCCTCTCCTTCACACTCTCATTCCTTCCCTTCCTCTTAGTCAAACCAGTATCAAGCCTCAGAGCGAGAAATCAGCACATTATATTAAACTGAAGAACACAAGTGCAAAAAAAAAATTTGAGTCACCATCCTTTCCCGTTCACACTTCCTCTTCTGTCCTGTTTGTGTTCCTTTCTCTTTCAGTGCATTTCGATGGATGCGAGGGCTCCATTACTGTGAATAACTGGATTTAAGCAATAGCTTGATCTGACCAGTTACAGTAACTCAATTTCCTCCACAACCTCAGCGGACACAATTAGTTTTATAGTCATGTTAATTTCGCGGGCATGTGCGGCTGCCAGCGGAAGAATTAAACTGACCAAATCAGATAACTTTATGGAGGCACTTGAGTCACTGCTATTTCCATCCATCCTGTTCGGGTTTATGGTAAAAGCATGCATTATCTTCCCTGATTGGAGGCCTTCTGCTCCTGTTCTGCTTTCCGATTAATGTTCAGACACCCCCCACCAGCTCACTCTACAGATGCCTGTTTATTCTTTATCTAATACAAAGACAGATTACAGGTAACTCCACCACAGCATCTGTTCACCCGGTAACAGTGGATGAGTCAGACTCCAGTCCCACAGCAGCTAACTATGACGCATACCAGCACCTACAGACACACACACACACCAAGCATGAAAATCACACATGTGATGTCGACACTTGGCACAGATATGCAAATCGCATCCGCAGCTCACACTTTTCTAAAAAAATAAAACAATTCTGCTATTTTCCATTTATTTATTTGCCTGTTTTTCACTCTATGTTCTATCTTGGACTGTTTTCACCATTTTGTTCTGTCATGGATTACTCTGATTATTACTGAGATGTGTAAATAATCCATAACAAAATACACCCGCTCATTCATAGCAGGATGTATGATTAGTCATCCTGTGTCTGCACTACATGTACAGTGTAGCCAGGCCCCATTGAAGTCAGACCATTTGCTGTTCTGAGGATTTTTTTTTTTCTTTTTTTCTGAGAAAAGCTCAGCATCCCATGAGGTGATTTGTTTTTAATCTTTTGTTTGCTCTGAGAGAAACAGAAAACATGAGACTGGAACAAAAGAAAAAGGGAGAAAGAAGTGGATGGTGTTTGACTTGAAATTATTTTAACATCAATTTATATAAATCAATGACAGAATGAGTTGCATCACTATTCCATGACATAACCATTGATTGGGCAAGTGACTATTTTTGTTTCCGCACACATTATTAAACAGTGACAGCAACAGTAACAGTAAGAGAACAATCCCAGGTCCAATGTGGTCTACAGGGTCTGTAAGGTCCAATGTGGTCTACAGGGTCTGTAAGGTCCAATGTGGTCTACA
>JAPTHA010000005.1:2228729-2244397 GCA_029814585.1 Gymnapogon annona
ATGTGGTCTACAGGGTCTGTAAGGTCCAATGTGGTCTACAGGGTCTGTAAGGTCCACCTCTGCATGAACAGTGAGTGCATCTGCTTTGTTAGGTAGATGTAGTAATGGTACTAATGTAAGTAATTATGTTCAAAGGGTTAATGTGGATGTTAACAGGCGTCTCAACATTTAAATTACGTGTTTTTTTTTTTTATCCTTCTTAGAATATTTTTTGTCACTTGCCAGCAAGGGACCAAATATGGCAACTTCATTGGCCTTGATTTTCACATGACAATAAAAAAAATATTGAAAATTTTACAAAAGTATTGAAGTCCTGCTATGTCCTCCAATAACACACTGAGCTTGAATTTTTTTATTTCAATTATTCAAATATTTCTGAGTGAACCAGAAATACTAATACTAAACAGACAGCAAATCCTATTTCCTGCTCAAAGTGGTTGTTTACCGAGACGTTGAAAGAATCCTACAACCTACAACTAGTCTGACCTATAAATGAACCATATGCATGTGTGGCAGAGCCAGAAGGAAGCTCCTGCAGCAGTGGTCCAATACGGCCATATGTTTACAGTGAACAGAGAACTTCCATTAACTCACTGACCTATGAACTCGATAGCCTCTGAAAACCAGCAGCTGATGTCTTCTTTGTGGTTGTCCTCCACAGGGATACACTTGTACTGGTACGCGCCCTCGAAGTGGTTGGGACAGTCGGCTGACACATTGAGCAAGGCAGAGATTCCTATCGTGTCCAAAACCTCTTTTTTTGAGGCGTGGAGGGCGCTGCCAAGGTAGAGGAAGGGGAGGATCTCCACAGGACCACCCTGGACGGATGACAGATGGAAGGATGATGATTAATTTAGAGTCTTTTTTATTATTGAACAGCCAAGAGGAGGGCAGATAGAGTAGAGTCATATCAAGAGAATTAAGACATTCACATATTTCAAAGTCACAAACAGAGACCCTTTTGAGGTCATTTGTAGATAACATTAACACATATACGGTATGTACATATGAATATTGAAAAAAATCCCACATTGGATGTCGGATTTCTATTTGCAGCAAATATATAAATTAGATTATAAAATATATAAATAATATTTTCCTTCTGAGATTTATAAAAATCAAGCATCTATTCTTCTACTCTATAATTTAGATTCATATAGTCAGGCAATCATTGTACTGTCTTCATTTTCTTCCACACATCCATCATTCATAAGGCACTCGCTCATTCATTCACTCCTTTATCATCCATCATTCATTCATTCACTCACATTTATTCATGAAGTTACTCCCATATGCTGCCAAACATTACAGCTTTAAGAGCCCCATTAAATAAAATCACCTTAATGTGCACACATAATAAAACACAGTTTGGACTATTTGACTTTGTAGCAGAGTGTAAGCGTGACCTCGCCTCAATATGTCATTAATACCTTCAGTGAGAGGTATCTGTGGGGAGGAGCAGCTCATTATCTGCATCACTAATGCATGCGTACTCACTTTTAACGATTCTATGACAGAAAGTAGAATGCTCGGATAAAAAAATAGCTTTTTTGTCATCACATCAGTGACAGCAGATTTTCTCACTTATTCTTGATGTAAACTTATAGTCTGTGACCCACTTTATCAACACAACAGCTTGTTCTCACAAAAATGTGCTCTGCACTAACATATCCTCAGAAAGTTAGTTCTATTTGGCAGTGGAGCAAATGATAATGTTGTGCCACAATGTATACATAAGATCCACACATTCTAAGAAAAAAATACTTTGAACAGAAAAAAATGTCTTTGTACATTAAATCTATCAATAAATGTAACATTGTTTGCGGTAGCAGAAATGCATTTGTGACTGAGCATAAAATCCAGATGTCTACATCCATGAGATAAGTTTTTGAAGGCCTTAAACCTCATTCACTGTATTAACACTGCATAGAGTAGATGACATTATGTTATTCTTATAATATATATGAGGTTGATGGTATGATAGTTTTATAGTATATTATTATATTACATTGTATATTATATTCTATTATATTATATTATATTTTACAGCCCTTTCAATGGGTCAGGGAGGTCAGTTGAGTGGTCTATACCGGTAGTGAGGCTTATTGACGGGGGCTGTAGCCGTTTATGTCACTGGCACTGACGAGAGCGGTACTGACACAGCGTCAGGAAATGATCAATACTGCTAAGAGATGTAATGTGAGGAGGGGGTGGAGCAGGAGACAAAGGCAAACAATACCAGAGATCACTGCTATTTCACCCACTACTGCAACAGGAAGTTACAGTACCCCTCCAAAAAACAAACAACCAAAAAAAACCCCCCAACATCTATTTGTTGCACATAGATCCATAATAATCAAGCATTTTTCTTACAAATCATTACAGAGGCTGGATTGTCTGTGTATCTGTCCATCTGCATTCCAGGGTAATTAAACCAAAACCACATGTGACTGTGAGCGTCGCATAAAATCAGCCGGATCCAACTGTAGATCACCATGCAACAAAACAAGGTCATCCAGTCCATGGAACGTCACGCAGCACTGGAAAAATGGTGACTGAACTATGACCTCTAGGGCAACCGGAATAACCACGTTAGGCAAAATGTTGCACCAACGATTCTGCAGCATTGACTATTGACAGAGGAAACCAGTTGTGCTGGTCTGAATCTACAGATTAGGTGGGAATATGTGACAAAGTAAACATTTCTTCCTTTGCCACTGAGCAAGACAAAGCTCAGGTGGTTATTGTGTTTGACTATAACTGCTGCACTCTTAGTGCGGAAATGAAGCAACCTTTCAGGCACCAGACAACAACAAAACTGTTTATTTTAGGAATAAATCATGTTTGAATGTGTAATACTAAAAGTCTTCTGATACATCATTAGACTAACTATTTACTTTATATATATGTGTGTATACACACACACAATAACGTAAGTATGTATTTTGGCTGATACTGATACTGTGATACACATCATGATGTTAGATTTCAACAGGAACATTTTTTTTATCAATAGGTATGTAGGTCATGACCCACTTCATTTATACTGGTATGTTGCCACACATATTACCTTTTCTAAAAAAAAAACAAAACAAAACAAAAAATTATTCAAATGTCTATAATGATTAATCGCTATGTGCCAGTAGCTTAATGTCTAAAACATTATTATGACTTTAATTCTCTAAATGTTAGTGAGTGTATATGCTGCTGGGTTTTACCTGATCATGGTGCGGCGTTCCACAGGACGAGCAGGCGGACTCTACACTGGACTGGCTGGTGAGGGCCGGTAAGGATTTGGTTTTTAAACAAAACTCTGGGTACTCTGAGAAAAACCTGTCGTATCCACCTGAATAAGAAAAGATCAGAACCATATTTAGAGTATGATTCCATTTGACCTAGTGTTTTTCTTCACATCACATCAAGGTGAAACAGAATATACAGAAACACCACAATGGAGACACGGCCTTCTGCTTTAGGTACGTATAGAAAAAGACACATAGAAGGTTCCATTATCATCACAGCAATGTCTGCACCAGGATATTCTCCACTACATCCAGTTACTGAATGAAAGTATGAAATTGAACCCTGACCTCTCTGCTCTATATTTCATCATCCCTTTGTTACCTTCGATAAACATAGAGGTTAACTCCTGATATCTGCAAATCAGAATTTCTGACAGATGTGTACATATAAGCTACACACATACACTGCTGTGCTTTAAGGCATGCGCATCATTAGGATGAATCAAAAAAAAGAATGCGTCACAGCCTGCCGTTTGTAGCAGCTTTGGCTTTCAGATTTCCTGTCATCTAAATATAGTCTGGTGGGTAAGTAGACTCTTGATTTGACAATTTACAGTGTCCCTGTCGTCCATTTACTCGAAGCAAACCATTTCTGAAATGCTTATGCGTGTCCTGTAAGTCCCTCCGGTTTGATGTGGCTTCTACGCATCAGCATTACCTCATTCACTAAGCTCACAGCCATTGGTCTGCGTGTGAATGTGTGACTGGGTATGTGTGTATTGTAGAAAACCTTACACCAGTGCATAAAAATAGAGCAGACAGCAGGCAAGCTATTTCAGTGTCTGGGTGATAGGCCAAGAAGCATTTACAAAATATTGAGCATTTTCAGGGAGGTAATATAAAGCAGCGTCCTATATGTATATGCAGGTGGATATATAAGGACACTGGCATGTGGAGTAGATTTTAGTCTTGTGTGATTCAAGTTATCTTAACATTATACGAACAAATGAAGATGAGGCCATCAGCATTATAAACATTTTGCTCTAACAGAGGAATCAGTAGTTTTTTAAAAGCATTTCCCTTTGTTTGTTTTTTTTCCAACTGAACATTTGTCTCTTATTCAGTTAAAGGCAAGGCAAGTTTATTTGTATAGCACATTTCAGCAACAAGGCAATTGGAGGTGCGATTAAAGGCTACATAAACATACACACTCCACTGGTCCCAGTAGTGACTAGAGCTGACTGAGCTGCTGGAACCTCCAGTCCATTGTCCACCCTACTGCTTGGAGTTGACCTACATTAAAGCGTGCACGTCCTACTGAAGTGCATGTTTACCTTTGAGCAGGTATATGCGTGCGTCGGAGGAGTCCCTGCACAGCGCGTTGAGGACCAGAGTCACGATGCTGTCCTCCTTCACCGTGTCCAAATCCGGCGTCCTCTCGTCGTACAGCACCACGGCGGAGTACATCCCGGAGCGGAGGCGACCCCGGACCTCGTCGTCCCCGGCCAGGATCTGCTCCAGCCTCAACACGGAGCCCTTGGCCCGACGGCGCACGATGGTGTTGCAGCGGGCGTTGACGGCTCCGCGGATGTGTCCCGCGCTGAAGGCGAGGAAAGAGCGGCAGTCCAGGAGCAGACACTTGGCGCTGTCGTCCTTCAGGAGCCGCTTCAGCACCGAACAGTCCATTTCACACAGATCCTCCATTGCACGTTGTGTCCAGCTGCGGGTGTGTGCTGCTCTCTGCGTTTCCCTCCAACTCTCTCTCTCTCTCTCTCTCTCTCTCGGTCTCTCCACCACCCTCCAAACCCGGAGACGGCGCACGAATCCTGCGGTGGATTCCCTTTGCGCCCCTCTTCTATCTGCGCATGTTGTTTCCCGCAGAGCGCATTGTACCCGCACTACTTTTACACATACTCCGCTCACCTCTTTCTTTTTTTTACCCCTTTCCTATCGTTCTCTCTTTCTCCACTATCTCTCTCTCTCGCAGTGTTTCTGCTCCAGATTGTTTCTCTTTTTCCCTTTTTTATGAATGGGTGCATCGCGTCACGGCGGAGGTGACGTCAACCGACAGAGGCCAATCACGGAGCGTCCAGTTCCTCGTCCCCTTTCCTCCTCTGCCGTTCATTCATAAAAAATAAAGAATAAAATAAATAAAATACAAAAAAAAAATCCTCAAACATCAATTAAACTAGAAGCGATAGGGATGGAGGCTGGACATCGCGAGGCCTAGCCTGGGGTTTGGCACATGAGATGCTTTCATCCACGCCCATTTTTCAGTGATAAATGGGTTTTTAATCCCGTTTAAATCCTGAGTGTGAAATGAAACCGCAGAGCATTTGCTTCTTCTTCTGTAAATTCCAGTTCCATTTCAGCGACCAAGATTAAAGCCACTAACTACATGTCTACATGAAGCCCCGACCTGCTAAATAAATACCAGCTTTGTAGGCTTTTGGTTACGGATGTGGAGGAATGCTTTAGCTTTATTTGACCTTTTTATTACCATTTAATGGTAGATATTCTCCCTATAATTTTTATTAACATGCTTGCAGCTTTACGTCTAAATCAAATTACTCCCAAATGTTAATGATCATATCATATCGCATGATATCATATGTGTAATCCCATGGAATTTATATCTTTATATTTTCTTTTTAGGGTCAGGATAGGTTTTAATTAAGTTGTTTTGATATTGGGTTTTGTCCACTCGGTAATTTCTGATTTAACCTCCATTAGTTTCAGCAAAACGTACGTGCTTAATATGATTGTTTTTCATGAGATGTTTACTTTACATTATATCCTTTTTCACTTATTCACCCCCCCTCCCCCACCCCCCCACCCCCACTTTCCCTGTAGAGAATTTCTGGTGTTATGTGCTGTCAGACTACCGGTGGGTGTGCTTACGTATGTGTGCGCATATGCGTGCATGCAAGAGTGTGTGCGTGTGTGTGTGTGTGTGTGTGTGTACGTCTGAGTGTGCACCTGCGTGTGGGTGTGTAATCCTACAAGCGGAAACACAATTTGCATCTTCTATCACACAGCCTTCGCTTAGCGAGTTCAGGTATTTGCATGTTGATCTTATTTCCATGGTTACGAGAGGAAAGACAGAGCGGCACTGGAGAAAAAAAACACACAGACAGTATGACTGAGAAAGAGGAAGAACACAGGCACATAAACAGATGAATCGCCTTGAAATGATCTGTCATCCACAGATGAAGGATGATTTCTGCGATCAGAGTTTTTGTGGAGTGACAGTCGATCAATTATTTCACATATAGTTAATAGTATATAATATAATAGTTCATGCATCCCTCGTAACTCAAACCTGATGTGAAAAAAGATTATGTGTGTGAATCGTGGTCATACATTCTGCCTGTACACACATAGAGCTCGGGTGGCTCTAAACCTTCGGCACCATTAATGATACAGACATCTTAGCTTTTATACCAAGGAAATCAAGAAAATTATAGTCTTGCTTTTATTTTTTTAAACTTCTAAGCAAAATATCACAACATAGCAAAGACGAACCCTTTTTCCCCTAATGTTGTGTCTGTTTCAACAGTTATGTATTGTGTATTGCAATCAATGCAGATTACAATGTAAAAATAAATCTTTTGCCAGGATGATGTAGTTTTTCTTAATATATATGACCAAAAATGTATGAAAGCTATATCTTGCATGTACTGACACTCATCAGATTGAATGGTAAAGTACTGAAATGTGTCATATGGCACAAAGTCAGTTATGTCTAAGCAAGTCCATCAGAGCTATAACCCTTCACTACCCAGCTGTCGGATGTGCAAGAACACTAAAAGGCAGACATGCAGTGCTTCAGTCTAATCCTCTGTGCATAGTTTGAGTCTGGTGTTGGCAACATGTGCAGGTGAAGTGCAGCTGACAGCAGCACTGCAGCAAAAAATAAATCATAAATGACGGGACCTTGAACAGCGCAGACAGAGAGGTGAGAGAAGGTTAGACAGAAGATGGAAGGCGAGCTGGTGACAGACAGAGAAGGGGAGGAAGACTGGATGACAAAAGATGGAGAGGTAGAAAGAGGAGGGAGTAGGAGGTCAGAGGTCAGAGGAGTCATCAAGAGCAAAACTCATGTCACTTTTAAAGTCTCACATTAACACGGATACACACGCTGTATTACTATCAGCCCTAAACAATGTTGCATGGAGGCTGGTGCTGTTACCATAGCAACAAGGGAGATGTGTGGGAGGGCGGAGAAAGTAGACAGGAAGCTGCGAGGGGATTGGCTGGAAACGGACTTTTACGCTGATGTCACCCTTTTCCATCATCCCTCCCTCCTCCTGCTCTGCCCTGTCAATCCATTCATCCCCCACACCCCTCGCCGTCATGCCATCATCTGTCAATAGACAGAGAGAGAGAGAGAGACTGCACAGAGAGAGTGTGGTTTAGTGTTGGAGCTTTGCACACGTCAGTGTTGGTAAACATCTCTCTTACTCTGCCTCTTCTTCTTCTCACTTCTGAATCTGTTCATCCCATTCCATATCCCATATATTAGTATGATTCATCTGCTCTAAATGCACCACCAGAAAAACCTGCAGTACTCTGTCTACAGTGTAAAACATGAGAAATTGGAAAATTTTAAACAAGACAAACCAATTCTTGGCTGTTTTTACTTGACAATAATGTAAGGGGCTTTCACTAGAACAAATATAGCTTTGAAAAATTAAAGTAGAGTAAGTGGTGGGAAATTGTACAGGACTCAGAACTCTGTATCTGTTTTCATTATTTTGTTTCGCTTGAAATAACTGCGAATGTCAAATATTAATTTCAAATTAAAACAGTCAAAACTGTCAAATATTTATTTGAGTTGTGTTTTTGTAAGGAATATATTTGTTATGGTCTTGTCTTTTTAATCTGTGTATTGTCCAGTATGTGTAATAGGTGCTGCTTTGCTTGGCTTAAAAACAGCAACAATTATTGGTTTATAATTAACACGGATCAAGTAGTAAGGGGTTATTCTCTCAAGCAAAACAATAATCAGATGTATAGGTGTAGATGATGTCATGGAGCAGCGTGGGATTATGGGAGTTGATGTTTTCACCGGCATTGCCAGGCACATATGTTTCATTAATTGACATGCATGTCATAATATTCTAATGAATAAATACGAAATAAAGATAAGTACTTATTTAATCATAAGTAATAGTAAAGGATGCTTGCCTTATTTTTAAGGTTTTAAATGGACTTGCTCCTCCACCATTGTTGGACTTCATAATTAAAGACACTGGTAATCAAATGACCACCAGGGCATTATCCAGAGGAGACTGTCACGTACAACGATGCAGGACCAAACTTGGCCAAATAGTGATGTTTATCAGAGGTTCACAATCATGGAATGCACTGCCCCCCCACATCAGGAACTGTAGCACCTTCTCAACCTTTAGGAAGACTGAAGCAATGTTTACTGTTCTTACCTGCCTTAGGACAACAGATGAAAAATAGCTTATGTGCTAATCACAGCATATTTACATTGATACTCTTTGCTGACATTGTCATAATTCAAATAAATAAAATAAATAAAGGGGGTGTAATGTCAGTCGCAGGCGTTCACTTAAAATGTATGACGGATTAAAAAAACAATAAAAACCTGTATTTATCTCAATAAACTGGTGAGATCTTTCCATTGGATAATTGCTACAGTCACATAATAAGAAGGGCGCATCATGGTGAGATGAGAGGTACATGAAGTGATTACCTATCACGCATGGTGCCGACAGTATAAGCCTGTGGGGCCATGACATGATCTGGGGTTGGTTGATTTGGTCAGGTCTGGGTTCATTATGTGTCCATGACAGGAGGTTGGCTGAACCTGAATGGACTGAATGACCAGATGTCAACATCAGTGCATGTTTTCTTTGCTGATGATACAGACATATGCATGTACTGAATAACCAAAAGTATACTAATAAAAATATAGTTTAAAATCAAATACAACTACAATGTTATATGTGCTTAAAAGTGAAGAATTACTTGTGAAAATTGCTTTAAGTATGTTTTTGAACTGTCATTTTTTGGCGGTATCCAAATCAGTTTAACTATAGATATTGAACCAATGTCTAGTCTGGCAGTGGGTAAAGTACCTTTACAATTTTTTAACACACACTTCACAGCTAAGTTTTTGCTGCCATGATGTTAAATGTAGTTAAGTGTCCTTATTCAGTTTTAACTGTCTGGACTTCCTGAGCATCTGTTTTCATATTGCAGTGTGATGCCAGTGTGTCTTCTACTACAGTTTCTGTAATCAAATGTAAGTATTGTGGACTAAAATGTGTACACACTGTGCATGGAGTAAAAATAAAATCTACCAAGGAGGGTAATTGAAACAGTAATATACCATAAAAAAACAACACAGTGAGAGACTTGCATGAGTGTGTGTGTGATGCATGTGCATACACTCTAAATCAGTTCCGCTTTCTAATCCCCTAAATCCAGTGTTTAAGCCTTGACCCAGCACCACTATGTTTTCATGAATGAGTTTTTGTCATTAGTCATGTGTTTATGAATGTGTTAACTGAGAGAGGGAGAAAGAAAAGGCTAGCGACTGAGAGGAGAATCTGATGGGTGGGGGTGGGGGGTTATGGAGAAGTCCTAACAAAGTGAATGAAAAAACATGAGCAGAAGTTAGAGTGTGGCCTGATGGGAGACTGCTTTGGAGCAGATCCATATTCCCTATCAGAGGCATGTGAATGCTCCTACACACAAGGAATGAGGAGTAGGCGCAAATATTTACACTTCTTGTGCTTTGAGTACTCTGCTCTGATATCAAAGGTATAATATAACACATATACAAATGGATGTGCATGTATTCAACTCTTTTTATAATACATAATCTCCGTCGTAAACATCCATGATAACATGATATCTATGGAGAAGACACCCCCAGATAATATCTGAATTTAAAAAGTCCTTCTGCTCCTCTACAGCAGCAACATTTTCTCCAGGTTAATTGAATGATCAGAGCTCATGTTCACCAACAGCTGCTTCACAGACTCCAACATAGACCCCATGTAACACAAAACATACACAAATGCCCAGCGTTTAACCTCAAAAGCTTCTGAATTAGTTTTATTGTGTGGATGCTACATGTAATTTCCTGTAATGGAAGCCTCTATGGACTTGATTTACCCAGAGTTCAGATGGTAATAGGTCTGTAGGTCTTTATGTCTCCCATTCATTCTGTTAGTTATCTACTGTATTGCAGTTTTAAGTACAACCTGAACACATAATTAACCATTTCAAATTAAAGGTCGTCCAGGATTTCAGAGGATGGAAACCACTTAGGAATTAACAGAACTTTTACCGTGTAAATTTTGTCGTCTGCTCTGGCATGTATACATTTCTATATCCTGCAGTTTTGCTTCACATTATACACACACCTGCAGTGGCTGAGATGACACATTGGACAAGTGAACCAGGACACCCATGCATACAAAATAGAAGCATAATGTTATTGCATTTATCAAACAAAATCAAAAGAACAGTGGCGTGGTGTGACAGACAGCAGATGATTATACACATTATCTTTTGTTTGGCCTGTATTTTGTCTCCATTTGTCTGTGTTGATCTCATCCTCAGCCACTATTACAGCATGGCTTAGAACTGGCTTATGGTTTTTATTTGGGGGAAAACACAGCTGTAATGGCAGGTCCTGTCAAAACAGCATCTCTATTGAATAGTCCGGGTCATCACTGATGTAATAGGAAGAGCCATTAAGCTGTGATGATTTTCACTGACCATAGTATCATCCCTCTCCATGGTCCAAGACATAGAGGAGAGAGCAGCTGGGGGAGCACATGGACTTTACACCTTGTCCACAATATTATGAATATTTAACACAATAATTTTTCTCAGAAATTTTCCTCATGTCCACATGCAGATATGAGTTTTAGGTCACTTGAATACAACTTTTTAAAGCATCTTCTAATCTAAGGAATTTATCTGTGTTCTGAGTATTTCGTATGTAAGCAGTGAAACCAACAGGATGAGAGGATGGAGGTATAACTTAGCATTCATGCACGTCTATTGTTTTATGTAACAAATATGCACTTGAAACATCAAACATATGTTCACACACGTACAAGTGAGTTAAGTGTATTCCTCGCAGAAGACTCTGGTCAGCAGTAACGGAAAGAAAATACTGAAACAACCCAAAGCACGGGGTTGCTGCTCATTTTCATGACACATTGAAGTCTCTGCTACTCTAATACTATAGTATATAAGTCTGCCGTGTCCACAGTCTAAAGTCTGACTGAAACAATGATGCATTGGAGGGTTTGTTGTCATTGTACTTTCTAGTGTGTCTGATTTAATACCTGTAAAAACGTGCATTAGTGTGGACAACTTCAGCCTACTTTAACTGTATTACTTCTTTAGTTTAGCTCATGAGATCAGGGGTTGTTGAGTGCAGAGGAATAATGACAGCAGGTCTGGACATGTCCTGAAGTCTAAACACTACAAACGCTGTGAATCAGTCACTGATCCAGGTTAGGCAGTGGAGTGAGTGTGTTTGAATATTGGTCATAGTATGGACATTCCTTTAGGACAGGGGGGGGTCAAGTCGGGAGTCGCCATGACAGAGGGAAGACAGAGACCGCCATGTTGAAAGACCCGCAACTCTCCTTACTTCAAGCTTTTCACACTCTATAAGTGACTAAACAACGGGAATTCTTCAGACAGTGACTATGTTTATAAAATATTTGCTGATATTTGACCAAATCTTACACTTTGAAATATTACTGGTCGCATAAACTACGTTGCACTTTAAAATATTTTTTGTCAAAATCAGATTATATACTTTGTGTTATTAACAAGTTATCTGCTTTTTTTTTTTTTTTAATTATTTTATTGTTACCACTGATTTTTTAACCTGCTTTTCATTATGGTGTGTGACCTCTTGGCCAGATCGCACTTGTAAAAGATATAGCCAACTCAATGGGACTTTGTCCAGATAAATAAAGGTTAAATAAAATGAAAATAAATCAAAGTTCTACTCTCATAATGAAGAATGGTTATAACATACAGGTTGATAGAGGTTGACTAAGGTGATGTTGGTAACATCAGAGCTTAAAAAAAACCCTGAAATTTGGTGACTAATAAAGGTATCTAATCTAATCTAATCTAATCTAATAATAAAAGAGGAAAATCCATTAGTAACAAACACGATATTTATTTTTTCATGATTTCAGAACAGCTGTCCTGGAATTCTATTGTCAGATCTTGACTTTGGTGTTGTATTTCTATTGCCTTGACAGACTGAACTTTTGGGGTGTATGCCACGTTTGTATTGAGCCGCCTATGGAGACTGTGTGAGTTAATGAGTAATAACAGTAACAGGTCACCAGCTGCATATCCTCTTTTGCCCAAAACACACACACATCAGGTCATTTTACTGAGTCTCTTGTCTGACTTTCACATGTCTATCTATTGAACCTAAGGTGAACACGTGCGTCGCTGCCTGTTTACTACCTCATTTTGAGTGCTCCTTATTTGGACAGTGGGTTTTCTATTTCCTGTTGCCGACAAAAACTTTCAGTCTGTTTCATTTAACATGAATAACTCAGTTCACCGGAAAACAATGTTTAATTTATTTGTCGTGGCTGTTCTTTTCTTAACAAAACAAAGTGATAAGAGCAAATTTAAATGAAATACTGGGAAAGTGGCAGTTGTCTGTGTTGAAAACAAACATAAAGGACAGAACAAACAAAAGGTGAGGAAAACCATGAAGTTGAAAGACCCTGAACTATGTACAGTATGTGCATATACCGGCAAAATGATCATGGAGGAGTTAAAGCCATGTCATGACTTAAATAACCAATTTATTAATATTACGGAATCATACCACCCGCGTTTTATAACGTTAAACCACTATCATTGTGAGTGTCTTATGTGCACAACCCCAGCATCAGGCTGGTGTCCAATGTGTTTTATTAATTGTACAAGTAGAATAAGAAAAATGTGAACGACAACGGAAAAACCGAACAGATCAATACGTTCATAAACTAGTGAATTATAAATATTATAAATTTTTTTTACTTGTATTCCATTGGAAACAGTATGAAGATACTTCACGTTTTGTCCATTCAACATTCCATTTAGTAATTTACTTATTCCTCACATTCAGGTCTTTACCATTAGTTTACAAATCCTATGATATTGCTGTGAAGTGTTGTCCTTTTTTTTAGATAGCTTTGCAGCATTATCAAATCTATATATTAGAAAACAAATGTAGAATTGAGGAGAAATGTTTCTTTTCTCTCTTTGCCTCCTTAAAAACACATATTCAAATCCCCATGTGCTTTGAATAGTCAAACGAGAACAGGATGAAACGGGGAGATTATATTCAAAGCTATTCAGATTAGAGTCAAACCTCAGTAATACATGCACTCCGTACACTCCGCATACACCTGCAAACCATGCTGTTGATACAAACATATATTGTTTTGTTAATGAGAAAAGTGAAATTTGTGATGGCAGCCTGGAGGAAGTGTTCTGTAGAGGGGTTTAAAGCACGTTCCTGCCACAGATGATGCATCGCAGGTTGTGTTTGGTTCTGTCTGGGTAATGTCCACAGGATGGTGTAGACGTTTACGGACAGAGGCCAAACAGAAAGGACAGCATCACTGCGGTCGTAGTACCTCAGCGATGTGATGATCTTTAAGCGGTCAGAACACAGTTTTTTCATCCTCTGGTTGAGCTGGAGACATTATCAGTCCACAGTGTGTCTCTGTGTTGGCTAAAAAAACACTAACAGCTTCACAATCGCGACATTGCAAAAGGGTCTCGTTTTCTACGAATACATAATTCTAAGAAAACAAGTCATAATAGAGTAGAATATAAAGTGTGAAAGTCCTGCTTTTTGGCATTTGTGCATGTGTGTAATCACAGTTGAGTAGAGAAGGAATCATCTGGTACAGTCACAGTTTGAGTCACTGCAACTGCATGTTGTTCAGTACTTATTAGTGCATTTATGAATGAATGACTGAGTGAATGAAGACTGAGGAGGATTATCTGCAGGTCAAAGGGAGGCAGGACTTAAGCACAACTCTAGTGTATATGTGTGCACGTTTGTGTGTGTGTGTGTGTTTGACGTGTGGCCGTTTAAGCAGAACAGACTGGGGGATTAAAGACAGGAAACAGACTGCTGCTGAAACCCTTTCTGCACACAAACACACACACTCTTTTGAGTATTTCTCCTACACCCAATATTCAATATTCCGGGTTTTTCTATTTTAGTTTTTTTGTAAAAGTCGTACCATTTGCTGTCCGGAACACACCACAGTCAGAGGTGCGTCTGACCCAACACACATGTTGACGTCACTCACTTGTCATGTTTTTGTTTGAAAAACTGTGACAGAGCCAGAAACTGTGGTTACCCTGGCAACGAGTGGGGCGGATATAACCGGTGATGACAGGTATGGACACACACATGCACCGGCGCGCTTGCTAACCTCAATCCAGGTGCAAACACAGCCACACACGCATACACAGTTTTAGCCGCTGTTTGTGTTAGTGACAGTTGTGTTGTGCCACATGATGTTAGCATTGGGGTTAATGTCATCGGGAAACAACATGAAGGGCAGCTGACCAGTAATGGAGGTTACAAGAGAAGGAGGAAGAGGAGGAGGAGGAGGAGGAGGAGGGAGAGAGGAAGACAGGAGATGAATGGGGGGAGGAATGAGAGGAAGCGGAGTGTCCTTGTTAATGTGACACAGTCCCATTTAAGTGATTGAATTTCCTCTGTCTGAATGTGTGTGTTTGTGTTGCTGGAGGACTGTATAGCCCTGAGTTAACTGCCAAAGGTTTGACAGCCAACAAGACTTAAGTTACACAACACACAACTGAACCAATGCCCACATCACCTCCCAGATAAAGGTTAAAAATGAAACAGAGTCTGGAGGTGTTATCACAGTCTACAGCCACTCACCACACAGCACGGCTGGTATCTGTTAGACTTAGACTGCCTTTATTGTCATTGTACAGACCCACTGTGTGGGTCTGGCAACAAAATGTCATGTTACTGTCATATTTTCATCTGACTTCCTTTTGCCTGCTCGCCTCCTACTTTAGTGTCAAACATTGAAATGGGAAAATCAATGTTTCCAGACTTTCACTTTAAACATGCAGTGGGGGAAAAATAAATGAAAATGCAACATGACCTAAAATAAAATTATTTCAGGCAAAATCAGTGTTGTTTCTTGTCTTCCCCATTGAAAACAGCTGATTGAATAGGACAATAAAATGTTTTTCGCACATTAATTGACCTTTGATAAACAATGACTGTGATGTCATGAGTATAGGTTTTTAGCTCAGTTTTGAGAGCAAATTTCTCCTGAATTTATGCTGAAGTTGTGGTTCCACACCTCTACGGTGACGTTGGTGTGTTTACTGAATTCTGTC
>JAPTHA010000005.1:2259264-2270515 GCA_029814585.1 Gymnapogon annona
CACACACACACCCCCACACACACACACACACACGTCTCCTAACACACAACATCATGGCTCCGCATGATTCCCTCGCTCTCTTCTTGTGCGTCTGGGTGCAGAATATACATGCGTTTGAGCTTTTCTTCATTGAACTGAGGCGTTGGAGGCTACCAGTGTGAGTTAAATGGCCTGCATGCGTTGGTTCACAGTCTGACTCAACGGATGTTGACTGCTGAGTAAAGCCTTTGGTTGAATAATTGTACTGCCACACTTCCTTCTTCTTTTTGTCAGACTTGAGACCATATTCATTAAGCAGCAACAAAAACGCCACCCTAACAATGAGTAATAACATGATTATATTGAATATGTGAATATGCAACTGTGGTTAAACTATGGGCTCCAACTACACATTTTTCAGTTTGACTATCTTACTCTTTTACTGGATGGTTGAGGGCTTCAAGAATCCAAACTCCCACTATATACAAAATCTATCATGTGAGGCAGCTGTGACCGAGGAGTTGCTGGTGTGATCGCCTGGACCAGAAGAGATATTGTTGGCTGATGTGTCCTTGAGTAACACATTAATCTCTCACTTGCCCCCTGGCCTCTGCTCTGCAGTGTGTGGTGAGTTTTTGTATGTTCAGCTAGTGAGGAGTTAAATGCAGTGTCAACTTCAGTGTGTGTGCATTTAAAATATCTTAACAAATTAAGATGTTTAGTTCTTTTCTTAACTTAGATTTCTATATTGTCATTACAGACACACACAATGAATCTGGTAACGAAATGTCATAGATTGGCAACTGATAACCCAAAATAAATATGGAAAATACAAAAGTGCAACATTGCTGAAGTTAATCCGAAGCCATAAGCGGCTGCAGTGCAAGGTGACAAAAAAAAAAAAAATCACCCAGTTACTATAAAATAAATAAATAAGATGGACAGTAACAGTGTAAACTGTACTATAAACAGTGAGAATACTGCACGTCAGTGTAAACAGTACTATAAACAGTGTAAATATTACACATCAATGTAAACAGGACTATAAACAGTGAAAGGTTTGGAATGAATGTACAGGTGGTCCTCAGGTGGTCCTCAGGTTACGTCCGAGTTCCGTTCCTACGTCGGCAATGTAACCCGAATTTCGCCGTAAGTTGAAATTAACCCTTTAATACACTCCAAATAACCCCTAAATGTCTGAATAAATAGCCAAATACTGTACACGTTTCAATTCAATAAAATAAATTAAAAGAAAAATAAGATGCTGTACTGTTCTTGCTATCACTGCTGGAGGAGGAGGGGAAGGCTGTGAGAGCAGGTGCAGGATCTTCTGTAGACGTTGAAGGTACAGGGTTCTACTTTGGTTTAGTACTTGGAGATGTCCATCTGGAAGGAAATCTTCCTCTTCCCTCCCCGATCTCACGGTAGCACCGTACACTGTGGTGATCACTGTAGAATTCATAAGGGCTGATCCTTCAAGGGGTCTAAAATATGGACTTTGTCCTTAATAATGGTCGACACGATCGTCTGACTGAAGCCTAAGGCTTTACCAACGTTCATCGGTGTCTCGCCTTTTCCGACCCTTATATGATGTCCAGCTTCGTTTCCATCGTAATGGCTTTCCTCTTGGCTGGACCAGCATCACTAGGAGATCTTGCTTTCTTTTTTGGGGCCATGGTGTGAAAATAGGGGTGACATAGCCGAGTATACCGATAATTACGGAGCACAAACACAGACGCTGTACACTACACTGCAACAGTATGGGGCTGGACATAAAATGGCGGACGAGACTCGGGCACTTTAAAGTACGACTCGGACACTGTAAAGTAGACTCAAGCGTCGTAAAGTCGAAATGACGTAGGTCGAGTACACCGTAACCCGGGGACCACCTGTACTGGGCTGTTTTACTGATTTGGCATCTTTTATATTTTGTCTTTAATAAACTGCATTATATAGTGATTACTTTTTAAATTTTGTGTTATATTCAACATTATAGTTGTTATGTTATTGCTTATACAGTATAACTATTGTGTAGTCTACATATGACTCTAGTCGATATATGACTATACAATAAACTATACAATCTTCAACTTTAAAAAGGTTTACAGGTTATGACCAAATTTAACACTTTAACAACTTCCATTGTAATTGTTTTGTCTGTGAAATATTAAAGAATATGCTGAACATTTTCTGTTTGAACTTGCTTTGTTAAAATAGTGTTCTCATAGCAATCCAATGCAGATGTTCAAAAACTGACTAAAAATATATCCAACTAGTCACTATTATGATCTGAGGATGAAAAACACTGACCATTTAATTATAATTGAATGTGTCTTTAAAATACATTTATTCATACATTGACACCTTTTTTGTGGGATGTTTTATATATTATTGTCTTATTTGGTTTTGCCATCAGTTGTTTTATGTTTCAGGGACAACAGGTAAAAATGAACTGTCAACCTGTAATGTGTAGTGCATGGGTGGCCAACTAGTCAGACGCTAAGAGCCACAGATTTGACTGTGTTACTATGAAGAGCCACATCATACATTGATTGAACACACAACTAGCACACACTGTAAAATATGAAGAGTACAATTTTAATTCAATTAAATAACATCAATAAAACAGGGTTACTGTTCCGATTTAGTGTAAATATTTAGAAAGTCGAAGAGCATCCACAATAAGTGGAAAACACGGAAAAAGAATATAAAAACACAACAGACAAGGATGCAGAGCTCGAAGCACTGACAGAAAATATTCTTCAGTGAGTGAAGGTGAAGGTTCCGCTGCAGCTTCCAGAGGCCTCCAAAAGGATTTTCTCAGTGTTTCTGTACAGATGTAAAAGCAGAGTAGATTTACCTATTACAGTACACATCAACCACAATACATTCATCTATTACAGAACACAGGAAACACAGTACATTTATCTATTACCGTAGAGATGGAACTACAGCAGACTACTTGATGTGTTTGACATAACAAATTATCTTGTTGTGATTATGCATTACAAAACTTTTTACAATTTTATAGTTCCAGAGGCTACACACAACAGTACACTAGTTACATAGTTAGGATGACTTCTTTCGTCTTTTGTCCCTTCCAGGGTCACCATGCTCGGTTGCTCACACAACCCTTGTATTTATCCGGGCTTGCGACCGGCACATTCAGGCTATAGTTGTAGGCAACAGCGTGAAGGGTCTTCACGCTTCAATGCTCATCCCTGGAATCGAATCCGCCTTCAGTAGCATTACTAGTTAACGTTGCTTTATTTACACTTTGCTCGCTAGCTAGCATTTTGAACATTACAAATGACGACTTACCTCTGTACTGCTCCTCTTTTCCCTCCTCCTCTTCTCTTCTCTTTCTGAAACTGACCCGGAGATGTTTGATGGCATTTTCATGACGGTAATAGTATCAAAAAATTGACTTTGTGCTGCCTGAGGCACTCACTCACATCTCGCCCTCCACGCTCTGCCACCTTGTCCGGTGCAGGTCAGCCTCAGACCAGGTCAAACCAACAATGACAAACAACGGGGGGAGGGGGGTTGTTGTTTTTTTCTAGATTCTGTCAGTTTTTATTTTCAAGGCGTAGCACGAGGGGGAAGGGCGCCTGTTGGGGCTCTAAATTATGACTATTATTTATTTTGTTTTATTTTACTTGTCATTTTCTTTTATTTCTATGACCGCCTAGTTCACATGTGCCCAGAGCCGGCTCTGTATATGCACGTACTGTAAAAAACAGACAAACACAAAGTTTGACATGAATGTAAGAGCCGCACGAATCCGGGCAAAGAGCAGCATTCGGCTCACGAGCCGCGGGTTGGCCAGGCCTGGTGTAGTGTCTCATACACCAATCTAAAAATAATAGTAATCGCCATTTTAGATGATGGATATGTCTTTGGGCACTTTCACAACTCAAAGTCCACAATTAGTTTGTGCTGTGTTTCCCTGGCAACATTCGACTTATGTAGCATTAACCAACTGTGAATGGCCCAGAAGTCCAAAACCGTTCACACACTGACCAAACTGTGACTCATCTCCATCTGGACCAAGACCACCTCTTTTGGCTCAACCAGACCAACTGACTCTGTGATTCTGGTGTGAAATAGATCTCTAACCTTTAACCAACACTAGAAAACCTCTCTTGAATTGCACCTTGATTCATATCCAAACATTTCCCGTCAAACTGAATTCAGAAGTTGTTTTTAGTTGTGTTTCCCCCCCTCTGTCCTCAGTGTGAGGCTTCCACTGTACATCTGTTTCCAGGGGGAACACCAACTCATGGGAAAACAAAGATATGTTTGTGTCTCCAGAGTACAGTACGGAGGGGGTGGTGACTATGGTGAGTGCTGCCATCGGGACAGTTTGTACAGGAACGCTCAAGCTCTCTTGTCGAATATATTTTAAAAACACTAGCATACACACCTCAGAGCATTTCATCATTCCCATGAGTGTTGCTCTATTTACTGGAGGATTCAACTCTATGTAACTATTGATTCTACACTTATTTTATCAAGCATTAAAAACTACATTATCATTTATTATCATCATGTTTTCTGCTCTGCACATAACGTTTATACAACAAAGACAAACACTCATTAGTAACATTATCCAAACACTGCCAGTGAACTCTGCTCTAAGAACATCACCATAAGACCAACAAACGGTGAGCTTTTTTGTTTTGTTTAAGAGGCTTTGTCCATCTCACTGTTGGCATTGTGGGTAATTTTTTGTTCACTTCTTTAAGATAAAGTCATACTTTGTGTTTTTGTATGCCAGTAATATACGTGTTTTGTTCTACTCTACTATACAGAACTATATTGTTCTATTGTACCATTATGCAATAAATTTACTGAAATGTACAGCCTGCAAGTTTTAATACATTCACTTTCAGATTCCTAGTAGTATATGACTTCTAGAAGAATTATATAAATACAGATGATATGTCTACATACTTAATCATTTTTAATATTACATTAGCATAAACATGAACCAACCCCAACCTTATGTCATTTATTATCCCATTCATCTTCTCTATGTATGTCAGACTTATGCATAGTTTAACTAAGAAGCAGCTAACTTCTAAAACACAATAGGCCAGTGTAAAATAACTGTGTGCATTACTAAGACAGTTTTCCTGACAAGTAATCAGTAATTTAGTGACTTACACAACACAGTTTAACAGAATTGCCTCAATAAACTGACTGTCTTTGTTTTTATGTGAATTTCATTTCCTTTCACTAGGTTCCAAAGTTCCTGGAAATTCTGCACATCATAGAAATAGAACTGTGCGCAAGTGTGTATAGATTCTAAAGAGCCAAGACATATGCAATCACCTTGAGAAAAACATCGGTGAGTTGAGATCCAATGCAGCTCCTGGGTCCATTGCCGAAAGAACAGAGCAGGTGCTCCTGGCCTGCATTCCTGAACCAGCAAAAATAAAGTCACGCAAAACAATACATACGTGCAAATAACAAGATTAATGCTTGAAGATACTCCACCTAACACACAAACAAATAAGAATCAAATAGTAAGATCTGTTTCAATTGCCATCATTTTAATGAAGATTATAGTAATTGTTTTCAAATAGCCTTTATTATCTGTACAGAAGAGTCTCTTGATGCCTCTGTTGAATTATTTCAAAAGCTGTTTTTTTCATTTATCTTGAATCCTGCATAACGAAGGAGGCTACACAACAAACACTACAAAATAGTATATTACTTGATTCCTCAGTAGAAACATTTAAGTCCCAAATAAAGACTTATTTACACAATTTAGAATTTAGTTGAGTGCCACTCCTTCTCTTAGCATTTAGTTAAAAGCACTCCTGGCCTGTTTGACTGCTGATCTCCCCCCCATCCCCCCCCTTGCATGGAGATGGGGCTGGGCAACGACAACCAAATCAGAGGCTGTTGAGGTTTCGAATGCCTTTGGACTGTACGGGACAAAAGGTCGAGTTGGACCACCTCCTTGAGGCACTGCTACGGAGGTTTCTGCTTCATCTGACCATGCCAAGGGTCGAGGAGGATCCACTTTCCTAATGGCACTTCATCTCTGAAATGGACTTTTATGTTATTTGAATTAACTTTGTATAGAATCATATTTTGTGATAATGTTGCCCACTCGACATCCATTGCAGCCTGGTCATCTTGGAAGGGGGATCCAAGATGGGGGCTATACAAATAAACTTGACTTGACTTGATTCTCCTGCACCTGTATGTGTACAATACAGCCTCTGTGAACTCAGACAGATAAACAAGGTTGGTAATGTTTCTTTTCAACAGTCAGGTTTGTCATGGCCTCCTGATGCAGACCATCCTCTTCCTCTCATCACTAATGCATCCTGTCTTCCTGAAACCTGAGCCCTGATTAAAGAGAAACAGGAAGCATTAGAAGTCTGTATGGTCTGGGACTGGAGTGTGTCAGATGGCATGTTAGCGTGCAAAAAGAGGAGATATTGAATATTGGTGTTATTTGCAGCTTCTGTCCATTGGTTTAATGCACTATTAACACCCCCCCACCCGACAAATAAGATGGTAGAGAGCAATCCAGTCCGGTAACACTGAGACACACAGAGAGGAAGAACTGTCAAGTATAGGCTTGATCAAAAAAGCTGAGTGGATGGAAAAGGAATCACAAGTCTAATCTACTATACGGTGTAATTAATTTTTCCACTGTGGTGTAATGAGAGAGCTGAGGCAGAAACGCTTCCTGGCTTACAAAAGATTTCATTCATCCAGTTAACTGTTAATGTGTGGAAAATCAGCCAAGAGCCACCTGAGCACCTGCTTGATATGTATTTCTGTGTTTCCTGGTCGTGTGTTTTTTGTCGTTTCCTCTGGACTCAAGAAATTCTATCAAAATGAACAGGTTCATATCATGAAACTCACATATTGATAACTATCACGCCATATGTTACGGATCCTCTTCACATGGCCTGTGCTGTGTAGCAGATCCACATTGCCAATCGGGCCTCTGTATGAGGCCCAATTGTATGAAGCCAATGTGCGGATGCCACATAGCACGGCATCATTTTGCCATTTTGTATTTCCATGACCCAGTCTTGTGTTTTGTCACATGGATGATCATGGATGATCTGGACTCTGGTTCCGCGTCATGATTTATGTGAACTTTGTATCTTGACTCTGGCTTGCTACTTATTCAGATTTCGTGTTTCTTGTGTATTATAGTCTCTCAAGTTCTCTGTGTGTTTTGTTTCATGTGCATTTTTTAGTTATTAATAATAATAATTAAATGTTCTGTGTTTCCCTTTGAACACCGTGCACTGGGGTCTCGTTACTGACAGGTCATGGCAAAAAGCAATGGAACGGAATACTTATACTGTCATTGCAACAAGTACAATGAAGAGAGCCATCCAATTTGTGCATCATATATAATACAAACACCATAAAAATATGAATAACAGTAAGTAAAATGAATAGGTTTCTGGTAAACTAAACAGGTAAAAAAAATGCATACTACATAAAAAATGCTAAAGGATGAAATAGACATACAGTATGTAAGATGCAAAAACGAAGAAAACATTGTAAAAGATGGACAAAATAAGAATGAAAAAATATCTGGTTGTACTGTTTGTCAGATAAAATGATTAATTTCCACACCATCATTTAAGTCTTTATCAGTAACATGGTAATAACTTCATTACCAATGTATGCAGTGGTGGACCCTCAAGGCCAGCAAGGCCTTCTCTGCTGGCCTTTACATAATCAGGAATACATTTTTTAATATATTTTTTTTTCCACAAATCTGTATTAAATCATTCCCTGTGGTCTATACTCTTCATTTCATTCTTTCCTAAGTTGGTTGCTCAGCTTCCAGCCCCAGGTGGAGATTTGGAGGGCAGGGTTTATGTTAGAATTTTTATCCAATCGTTATTCACTTGCCAGGGTCCAAAATCTGCCTCTAGGCCTTCAGAAGCGACAAGTGCTGGTTGTAAGGCAGTTTAAAGTGAATGAGGGCCTGTGGTGGACCTGTGGCCTTAACTCATCAGCGTCAAGTTTGGCCTCACTGGTGCCATCTAGCAGGCCTATTATAGCATCAGTGCATGCGTGTCTTGATTGCATACCTGATAGAGAGAGGTGGAGATATGCAAAACTGTGCAGAGCAGACATGTGTGATAAACAGGAAGTAAGGAAATGGATCATTTGTGTAGCGCCACAAGTTGTTTTGTTTTTTTCCAACCCACAATGGCTGAAAAACATTTCAAGAAAGAGAGGCTGGCCGACCCAACATTAGCAAGTATGACTCAGCAGGAAAAAGGATAATAACTATAAACCGTACACCTGGCTGGCAGGCTCCGAAAAGTATGTTAGTATTATTGTTAAAAATACATTATTAACGAAATATTTCCGACCGGCATGGTTGGACCTCAGTCACACCATGCAACGGTAGATTGCCGTCAGACGGACCCCCACACACATAGGCACCCAGGTGCCGGTCGGACTGTAGTAGACACTGGACCGGATGGTCTGGTTCGTCTGGCATGGGTCACACGGTGTTGCACTGTCGACCGCGATTGGTCCATTGAGTTGACCACGGTCAACCGCGGTACACCTGGGTCCGCACCGTGGTCGATCGTGCAGACCCAGGTGCCGGTTGGACCTGGGTCCATGCCTAGGTCGGACCGTCGCACCGCGTGACACCTGGGTCGGTCCCACGATGCGCTGGACTGTGCCAGAGGCACCGGACCGTACAATCCAGCGTCTGATCGATTTGTCTACTCAGTAGACTAATAGAAGTGTGTTATAGGTGACTTTATGTTCAGGTGATACAGTTGTATGTATTTTGGTCTAAATGCATCATGTGTAGATCCAGGGATCCGAATTATGGTTTTACGAGGTGGATTAAGTCGAGTAGGACATCACTGCTGGCCCAGGTCTGAAATGCACAGCCCACCACTGACTGTATGCAATGAATACTAAAGTTGCTTGAGTCTAATTTTCCACTTGACCTGAAAACACAGTCATTCTTGCAGACAAGGAGGAAACTCTGCTTTTTAATTTATATAAAACTCACACCTGAACCTGCTGCACTGGACCTTTATCTGTGTTTGGTAGCATTTCCCATTCATTTATTTGCAGCTAGAACCTGTGTGGGTGTTTGGCTGATAGGATGTAAACTCTCTAGCTTTATTGTTTGCTTCAAACTGGAAAAGCACACACACACAAACCAACAGTATGTACTTGGACACACAATAAGCAATCTCCGCAACAATAGCCCAGAGACACACACAGATGATCCCAGTGTAGTTACTGTAGCGGGTGCTTGTTATGTAACAAAACTGCAGTCACTAAACAAAATGGGCAGGATGGAAAGAAAAGAAACATGGCAACTACCGAGGCAGGAAAAGGACTCCCCAGATGGATCAGCAGACAGAGATAGGTAAGAAAAGAGGCCGGAAGATAAACAGCACCCGATATGTTAAATACACAAATGGAGGAGCGGTTTATTTATTTAGTCTTGAGGAAAAAGCACCTGCCACAGCAGCACGTTGATAGCATCTAATTAAACATGGTGTGTACACGCTACACACACACTCACAGTTACTACTGCAGATCAATACGCGCTCCAACTAACAAAAATATTCAAATATATATATATTAATATATATTGTATTGTAATATTATCCTATGTATTTTGTTCATTTTCCTGTGAAAATGAAGTATTTTCTTATATTGACTTATATTCAAACATCATGCACGTGTCCATAAAAGCTCAGATTACAGTTGAGTTTTTTTTATAACAGAGAAACCTAAAAAAAAACCCAGACATCAATAACTGAACATGAAAAGTGTCTCATTTGATGATAACAGAGTTTCCACGGTAACTGCGGAGCCTCTGAATGTCCAAATGGGTCATACCTCATGACCATCAAAAGATGATCAACTATTGTATACCAATTATTGACATGTATTGATAGATTTAGTGGATCAACTAGTATTAAAGAGTTTAGATCAGTGGATACTTTTGGTTAATGGTGGACGGTTGTGTCATTAATGGTTAATAGTGCATGCATGTCAATGGATATTGTTTTTTGAGAGCTGAATATGGTTTTGCACAAGTGTCATGTGATTCTGTCTGACACAGATGTCCCCATCTTATATCTTCCTGGATGTTCACTCACCCATGACAACACTCAGCCCTTTTCTGATTTTTGTTAAACAATTTTCAGCACCCTTAGATGAAATAAGAAATTCTAGTTTATTAGCCCCGCAAATGGAAATTTCAGATTCATAGCAGTGCTGATAGTGTCAATTGTGAAAACACACAATTGAATTTTTCATACTACATCTTAAGTGAACTTTTTTTCCACATAATTGTATCTGGATGAAAATATCCTCCGATTTATTTCTAAACCCTACAGTTACACAAACAGACAGGAGGGAATCCCCATTGGTAAAAAGAGTGTGAGGTCACGTGTTGCCATGGCAGCAGCTACTGTCTGTTCATTCATTTTTTTCTTTTATCTTCATTTTTTATTGGATGGTAACAACATTTTCCGGCCAAACCTCAAACACTGTTTATTGCATTTTTCTATGACATTATATGGTCATAGAATGGTGTAATTTAACATATGGTGTAATTTTTCCTTCACACCAACTCAAACCTTCCTTTATATTTGTGTGTAGTAAGCATATACATGGATTATGTTATGAATAATATAAAAATACAAGAGGTCGACTGATATATGAGGCTGATCATTTTCAAATTTTTATTTTATTTTTATTTATCAGCAACATGCACCTGTTTTCATTTGAACTGAATATTTAAATGGTTTTACTTGTATTTTAGTGTAAAGGTAAATGCAATTATCATAAACACTAAATATTTTTTTTTAATGAAGTTAAAGACCTCTGTTGTTTCTGGCATTTAATTAATGGTGTGACTTTATATTACATGTAAAATTGATTCAAGCTTTAAAGCACATCATTTTAATTCAATTGTAACACATCAAACATTCCACTGGTTCAATACAATATGACATTTCAACAAATCAGATGTTTCTGTTTGTGCTTCTTGTCATGGGTCACAACAAATACTGACTTTAACCTTTAGAAACTGTATAGTTGGATTCACTCTATATACATATATACATCACATGGACTCACTCTACATACATATATACACCACATGGACTCACTCTATATACATATATACACCACGTGAACTAAGTCCCATATACTGTAGTTGTACATGTGTGATGGAGGGGGTGGGAGGTTAACATGTGTCTCTCTGCGTACTGTGTAGTTC
>JAPTHA010000005.1:2270615-2301230 GCA_029814585.1 Gymnapogon annona
TGGTTCTGTTTGGGTTTTGTCTTGGCTGACGCCTCTGGCCTTGTTAATGTGGGTGGGGGGCGTGGCCTGATGGTGAATAAATGTGATTGTTGTGTGATGTAATGTTGTAATGTAATGCGTGATGTAATGTAATGTTGTTGTCTAATGAAAAATGAAAAGATATAAATAAAAATTAAAAAAAGAACCTGTATAGTTTAGTATACCATGTGTTTTTTACGGCTTTGCACATAATTCAACGTTGCAAAACAAACAATGCTAATACGAAGAACTCTAATTATTTCTAATGTAATTATTTTGTCGTCATATTGCTGCTGTTTTTGGTGCCGTTTAAATTTTATGATGTGACATATACTGGATTGCATTTTATATGGAAGGTTTGTTGGGTTCATATAAAATTAAAAATAATCATCGCAAATCATGCAAAAAATATAAAACATCAAAAACATGACTGTATTCCTGTGTCCATTAAATTCCTCCTGTTGATGAAATTGTCATTTACATAGGGTTTCTTTTTAATGGTTGGAAAACCCTGTTAACCTGATACACGCGCACAGACACACACACGCACACACAGAAAAGCAGAGGACCTTCTCTGACTCATTTCTGTATCCCTTCACACACCACAGGGCATCATTGAAGAGGAAACGGCTTCTCCCCCACCCGACACACACACACACACACACAGAGGGAGGGAATCCCCATCGGTAAAGGCAGTGTCAGATGACCGGTTTCCATGACAGCTCCGTACATTCATAGATTTTTCTTCCTTGTCTGAATGAGTGCTCTGCTGCCTGAATGAATGTGCATGAATGAGAATAAACAGGTGAATGACTGAAACGGGTGAATAGCGTCAAGGTTAACTGACAGAGAATTAGTGAAGGAACCCTATCAGTTCGCTGAGTCCGACTGCGGCGTCACAGACTGTCTCATTTTCTCTGAGGCTCATTTTTCTTCCTATATCTAATCCGCAGCTGTATAAGTGAAAGTGATCAAGACAGATTTGTGCACTGAGGTGTTGTTAATCTATCTGCATTTGTTTCCATGGTAACAATGTAGGCGTGTGTATGTAATGTAACCAGGGGCATGAGTTCTCAATATAGAACCATAAATGAAACTGCAGTCTAGACAAATGAGATGCTGAGTGTAGAGGAATGAATACAATAAAATGGATCAACAAATTCGTTTATGCAATTTTATTTGATGGAGTTTTTTTTTTTTTCCACACCCCACAGTGACCACATAAGGCAGTCATTTTTAGTGCATAGCAAGCCTCAGTTCTCACATGGTTGTGATGAATATGCCATTGATGGCTGCACTAGCAGTATCAGCACTGATTCTATTTACTGTTCACACTACAGTAAAAGGGAAAGGATTAAAAAAAAGCACATTATTAAACTCCAGGCATGTTTAATAATGATCATACACCTGAAGACACAACGGCAGATATGGATGGTACTGGTGTCTTTATAGCAATTCCAAGTTCACCAATTAACACAATAAAATCAAACATGTAGGCTTCTGGCTGCAAAGTGTAGGTGCTTAACTCTCCTTGGGTTTGCCCATCATGCCTAGCGCCTAGATTACAAGCCTGTGGAGCCTGCAGTGTTATGACCTGGGGGTTGGTTTAGGTGGATGTTAGTTGAAATGACGCCACTTTGAATGTGTGCTGTAATAAAAGCTATAAGGGCTTTCCAATGAACGGAGTCAGTGCTGGGTTTTTGGTTTTGGCGAGGCAGTGTGTATTATTCAACTGTATGTTGTGAAGGAAGCACAAAATATACTCCTCAGTTGATGATAAGAATAAGACTAACAGCTGTTTACATAATGGAGTTGAGTTTGAACAGAGAACGACAGCACTTTGAAACACACTCACAACTTGGCACAGTCTATGAGTAAAACTGTAATAAATGTGTGAAAACGCAAAAATAAAATTAACAACCTGAGGTCTCATCCCTGCTGCTCAGAACAATTGAAGTTCTCAGTCTAGCATCTCTCATTTAATCTCTTAAAATAAAAATTAGACTGGTGACACAAATTCAACTCTGCTATGAGGAAAACTAATAAAATACAGCAGATGTCATTATTGCAAACCTAGAGTTATAGTTTTCACATTTCTCAAACACTTAAAGGCATAAAGAACTGCTACAGACCAAAAGAATCACCTGGTCTAAGATGTTTACAGACTTTTGAACCACAAATTCAATCAATACAAGTTGATAGTTGAGGTAAAATGCCATTTCTTAGCTTCTCATGGTCATGAGAAGAGCCCATTTGGACGTTCAGAGGCTCCACACTGAAATTGGAAATGCTGTCAACAACATTGGTTCCATTCAGAGAGCAGGTCTTAATGCACAATTTGGATTTTTTGATGAACCCTCACTCATATTTCACATTAAAAGCAACTTGTATGTTTTGAGTACTGGATGTAACCCTGCAGTGACATACACGTACAAAAATTGTACTGATGTAATACGTGACCATACAGACACACATTATGTTTATAGAAGTAAATCTGTTTTTCCCTCCTCATTCTGGGACAAAGAATTATGTCAGATAAATGTGATGTAACCATTCAGACTGAAGTCACATTGAAAAGATTCAGTACCACATGAAAGAGACCTGGGCCAGACTTTGTGTTGTTGAAATAGTCTTTAACAGGCCACATATGGACACAAAGGTCAGATTTGGGACACATTTACCTGCAGTTTGAATATAGCCATTGATTCATCCATAAAACAATTGTAGTTTAAATTTAGTTCATGATATATTTTGCCAACATTAATTTATTCTTCAGTTTTCGCTATTTTGCTATAATACTGAAAATTTCTAAATATAGAGATCACATTACAATTGTTGGTGATGAACTACTGGGAAAGGTCACCACAAAACTGTTTAAGGGCTAATTAAACATTTGACTTGTTTACTCATAGGTTAATTTTATTAAACCTTGTTTAATACAATGATAATAAGTTATTATGTCCATTGTTTTTTCATGAGAAATAAAACCTTTTGGCAGATCCTATCCTGACCTTGTACACCTATTACAGCCTGTGTACAGTGTCATCTATTTCCTTTAAGTAGCTGTAAGATTTATAAAGAGACAAAACCAAAACTAATCTCAGGTTCTCACCTCCCACTCCATCTCTCCGGCAGGAAGTCGTCTGGCTGCTCAAACACCTCTGGGTCTCGATGCACAGAATGGCTGATATAGATTGCACCGTAACCCTTTGGGACAAGAAACCCTTCGATGCTGGAGTCCTACACACACGCGCACACAGACACACACAAATACAAATAAGACAGTGAACAATATATACTTCAACATCACTTACAAATAGGCCTGTGTTTTAAAATCATACACATGGGAGGAATCGAACACCTTCTAAGACAGGAGTTAAATACTCCGTTCACTACGCTCTTGAAAATCAACTTCTACTCAGTCCACTGGCTCTGCAACAGCTCTGATTTCACAGATTTCACACAAAAACAAAGGCCCATCCACCCATCTGATGCTGCTGACATTTTGAAGATGACTTTACCAAGTAGGAAATCCGAAATAGAATTGTTCCTTCTTTAATTTTTACTTCATTCTTTACTTCACAAAGACCAGATGCAACACATATGATTTTACATTTACGTTGTGCAATGTTTTTACCATTAGGACTTGATGCAATGTTTGCATGTTGAACTTTCTTTAAGATGTGGTGTGATAGTATGAAAAGGTGATGGTTTTTTGGTTTTTGACTTAAGATTGGCTGTGATGTCTGTGTTTGTAATTTCAGGACAATATGTAATATTTGTGTTTTTACCTTTTAGTCAGTGTGCTATGATTGCATGTTTTTTCTTTTATGACTGTTGATCATGGCGTACATTGACAGTACTATTGACACATTCAAGTCGTGCTAAGATGTCCTACAGCTGACAAGATTAACACACCTCTCATTCTAAGACTTTTTCTGCTTCTACCTAAGAAAGTTAATGCTAATATTCAGATGCTTGAAGTGTCTGTAGAAATACCATTCACTTCAACCTACACCATGTGTAGATTTATTTTTGGTTTTGTTACCAAGAGCCTTCAGCCCCTGAACAGACTTCCTACTGGGAACAAAGTTAGACACCTTTTAACACATGTTTTGCTACAATTCTATTTATTTAATTTCTTATTTGGTTTTCACTGAAGCCTCAGTGAAGGGAGTCACTTGGGGCAAAAGGAGCACTTGCCCTACTGTTGCCCTTTTTAGTCACTTTTTTACTCCATCCATTAGTAGCTGCACTAATGGACTGCCAGAGTACATGATTGCTGTTTCTCTTTCTTTCTCATTTTTCTTTCAGCTCCTCTCTGCTGGAGTGGAAAATCTTTTCACAAATCTACTTTTTTCCCTGGTCCTCAATGAAAGATGTCCTTGCCCTTGCCGAGTTTGTTCTCTGCAAACTCTCACACACACACACACACACACACACACACACACACACACGCACACACGCACACACGCACACACGCACACACGCACACACGCACACACGCACACACACACACACTGAGGTTGAGAACACTATTGCATTACTTAGTTCCACCTGACAGAGTTTATTTTTTTTTCCACCTGATGGTGAATACTAATACTCACCTACCTGCACACATCAACCTCTCATTAACTCTTTTCACTTCCTTCTGCCTTTTCTCTTTGTTACATTTTACAGCAAAGCGATGCCTTTATTACCTGATTAACATACTCAGAATTTTTTTTTTATCATAACTGATTCGGAGATTCTCAAAATATAGAAATATGCTGCTTTTCTTCATTTTACATGAGATTAGAATCATTATTGTTGAGGTTTAGATGATACGATAACTCAAAAATATCCTCAATGACATGTTTATTGAGAAAGACTGGAAAAAACCCCATTACACTCTATATTAACCTTGTATAACATAATACATTAACCTCTATATTAACCCATAAAGATCCAGTTCTTCCTTTGTGTCAGTCAATTTTTCCCAAGTGACTTATCACCATTTATCACTATATTATCCTCTGTAATTTGACTCTTTTCAGTGAACCTCAGTTATTTTGCTATATTTAATTAACAGATCATATAAATGTTCATTCAAGCTCAGATTAAAGTTGAAGGTTATTATATCAAAAACAGAGAAAACCGACAAAAAAGTGACTTCTACAGCAAAATCTACACATAACTGAACATGAACTCAGTGTGTCCATCCACTGTCATTGATCCGACACCAGCACCTTTGTTTCCCCCTCACAACAAGTTACTCATTCATGACTGAGGTCTTGCTCCACATTAAATGACGGGCGGTTAATAAAATGTTAAACTTCTAGTAGATTAGTTATGAGCAAAAACTCAACTCAAATCCTCTTAAAATCAGTTAAATTCATTACAAAATTTAGCTATTGGCCTAAGCCAGTTATAGATTTACATCCAGATTGAAATATGATTGTAGTTGCATTATTTGGGTCTTTATCTGTTTGAAGAAGGCATCTCTGGATTGTTCCTGCTTTTAGTATTTATCCTGCTCTGCACTTATATATGAACTCTAATTTATATACTGTATTGTTGTAACTCAATGTTATTTTATGTCTGGTCAAAACAGGCCTCTTTTGTAAATGACTGAGTCTCAATGGGGCTACCTGAATAAATAAATGGTGAATAAAAAAAAGCTAAAGAGTACTTTAAATAACTAAAAAGATGCCTGACAATATGGACAAACTGTGAACAAAAAATATCTTGTTCAGTAAGTCCAGGCAGTCCAACCAATTACAAATGTCTTTTTTTTATTATATTAAAATGTTCATGACCTTAGTGGCTTGAGAAACTATGTGAAATTGCACATTTCCATATTTTAAAAGCAGGAAATAGTGTGCATGCATTTAAGAATAGAAATGTTTCAATGGGAGGTACTGAAGTCTAAACATACTGTTTTTTATTAAGATTCCAATGAATAATGAAAATAGAACTAAGTCACGAGTTGAAGCTCTGTGGCAAAAACACATGGAAAGGCTTTAAACCTCTGTACATGTAGGTTTGATATAATGTATGGCTGTGACTGATTTACAGTAAATACCATGTAGAAACTAATCACATCCTCATGAATACAAGAAAGCGAAGTAAAGATTTAGGCTTTTTTTCATTATATAATTGTCTTGAAAAGCATAATGCGACAGATTTCTTCCTGATATATTTTAATAATTCAAGGTAATGTCCTTTGAATTTTTTTTATTTTTTTTGTGAAACTCATCCCTTACGATAGACACAAATGTATTGCACGGTTTAAAGAGGATATAAAAACATGCTTTTCTGTGTAGATCAACACCAGGCATGTCTGTTCTAGAGTTAAACTGTCAAGTATTTATTGTAATTGTGACTGTCCTGAAGTCAGGACAGCGTCATCTAGATCAAGACGATTAAGGGTTTATGTGATCTGGAGAGTTTTGGACCCATCATCTTATCTTCACACTCTAAACCTCTAAAGTTCACCATGTCATGAACCCTCAGAGGACCTCAGTAATCAGAGTGCACTGGTGTGTTGCTTTGAAGTGACAAATGACTTTCCAGTCAACTAAACAGCGTCACATAATCGTCATTATCATGACCACTCCCAGTCTCTGCCACTGACTCTGAGCCCTGCTCACTTCCGGGGGTGGGAACTGATCAATCAGAGGGTCACATCGATGCCCCTGATTGGGCTGTTGCATAAGGCATTCTGAAGAGGTCACACAGATGAAAGACAGCCACCCTTGAGGTAAACAGTCAACCAATCACAACACAGATGTTTAAGTGAAGGTGAGATGCTATTGGCTGATTGAGCCACTGTGAAAACATCCATGAAAAATTCCCTGCTTTTGTTTTCCTCTGTAAAGACACTTCAGATTTTTTGTGTTTGAATGAGAGAAAAAAACACAATGCTATCACCTTTGAATGAATGTGACATCGGAAATTTGAAAACCCAATAAAGTGATGAATAAAGAATAGATATTAGACTTAGACTTCCTTTATGGTCATCACACAGACACACACAGTGAATCTGGCAACAAAATGTCATTGATTGGCAACTGATAACAAAGTATAAATATGGAAAAATACAAAAGTGCAAAATTACTAAAGTGACCAAAGCCATGAGTGGCTTCAATGCAAAGGTGATATACAGTATATGGGTCAATATATATGAGGAAATAAATAAAATGGGCAGTGCAATATTGCACATCAGTATAAACAGTATCACAAACAGTGTAAATATTGCATGTCAATGTAAACAGTACTATAAACAGTGTAAACATTGCACGTGAAAGTCAAGTACAGTTTAATAGTCTGATGGCTTGGGGGAAGAAGCTGTCACTGAACCTGGCCGTTCTACAGCGGATGCAGCGCAACCTTCTGCCCGACGCCATATTCAGATCACAGTTAACATTACAGTTTTAATTTTGATTTAGTCTTGATTTTGTTTCTGTTTGTTTCACAAATGCTTAAGCAGTTTAAGTACATATTTTTTGTTTTGAATAAGTAATTTATAACATTATTTTGTTCTTTTATATGATGATTATATGATGTACCCTGCTATGTCCTCAAGTTGAATTTTTTATATTCTGCTCTGAAAACATTTGAATCTTTAAGCCCTTCATTGTTGTCTGAATGTTTATCTTCTTTGCGTAAAAGCACATGGAAATTCTCTTTGCATGTGATTCTCTGTATGATTAAACCTGCTGTACCGAGTTTTCACTCAAAGAACTCTAATTCAACACAGTTAATAATGGAATGGAGTCAATAGTTGTAACCCTACTGAAAATATATGATCAAAAATGTTTGTTGGACACTTAACTGGCAGATGAGTTGTAATAAATGTGACTTGACAGCAGGGCTAATATAATGTACTAAGAGGTGCCTTTGGCCCCTACAAAATATGAATAAACCAGATTCAGAGGAAGAGGAAGCAAAAGAGTGAAGCAATGTCGCCACCTAGAGGAACAGAGTGGCGCTGACAAACCTTTGTACAGCAAACTTTTTTGACCGCCAAGTATAGTGCGATTGCTTGTGTTATGTCTTTCACATATGTACAGAATTAAGACTTGTACAAGTCCATATTAGTAAATAAAATACATCTAATCTCTGATTGCAACAAAGATCATAACAGATTAAACCTGTCTGTTATGTTATAATGGTAAACAGCCTTGTTAAGATAATACGTATCTATGAAAAATAGATGTGAGTCATTAGATTCATTTCAGTCCGTTATGAGGTACGCAATGTTACCTGCTCAGCGATTCTGCGTCCACCAATGAAAGGAGGCCACAGTCTCTGCACCTCCAGCAGAACTCTGTGTAGGTAGTCAGGGTCTGCCATGGCACGTCTACGAGTCTCCTCCTGGAAACAGAAAGTAAATTAAAGTAAATTTCAATTAGCTTTATTGAACTGAGACAGTTTATCTATTTTTCTTTTTACGTAAATCAACAAATCTCAAACCTTTCCAGCTTGGCACCCAAGAAAGTGAGTGTTTAAGTGTAAAGACTTTAGAGTACTGTTAAGGCAGAAAGGTCAATTTACCATCTGTAACAGAAATCTGGCTTTTATTTGCTTTAGTAGAGGTCTGGCTTGGAAATTACTTATGGAAGGAGTGTCAGTATCAGGGACATCAGAGTGTATTTTACTCTGATGAAACAATAAAAATTGCCCTAAGACAACTAAAGGTCCTAACAGTAACATTTCATTGCATTTTATTATCTAAGGAAATTGCGAATAAGGGAAAACAGGAGGAAATACAGACTAAGGATTTTTGCACAACTTAAATTAGGTTTTGAACATTAGATTTTAGAATCATTCGACATAATGCAATTAGACGACATTTTTTTTGAGACAACTTTCCTGTTAATTCTTCAGTCACAGTATGTCAGTGTGTTTGTGTACCTGTTCATCCCCACTGAGCGCCAGTGTGAAGGATGTGAGCAGCGAGGCCAGAGCTTTGGGGATCAGAGCTGAGATGAAGAGTAGGAGGTGTTGGGAGGCAGAGCTGGAATCAGGCAGTGGCAAAGATGCAAGAGTACCCACAAAACTAGAGAATGGGGAGGGAGGAGGTGATGGTTGCAGGAGATGCCAGAAAAATAATGACTTGGTTGAAACAAATGCAAGCATCAGCAGAGATGGACGACATCTAATACACATGAACAAAACACTGGCTGAAACAAATGAGAGGAAACTCAGTGAATTAAGACACGCCTCAGTGTTGTGACTCAGTGGAATCTTCATCTGTCTTTGTACTGTGAAGAAGAAGACCGAGTAGATTCTCACCCCTGTTTGTCATTTTCCAGTTTATCTTTAATGATGTCCATTAGTTTGGCTCTGGCCTCTAGAGCTGTGGAGAAACCCGATGACCACATGGGGACTTTGACATTTACTGGAGCAGAGATCAGACCTGAAAACCAAGAAAAAGGAACACCTTTACTTGAGTTGCAGTGGAATAGGAAGTGGAAAATTGGTCAAAACTCTATTGCACACCAGACTTACAGAAAATGACAAAACCAGAAGTGGTTTGTAATGCAAAATATTGCCGTAGAAATTACAACAATGACCTCAGCACTTAACTAAAACCCTGCATTACCTCCTCATTGCTTCTTTTCACCCAAAATTACAGCATGTAATTAAAAACAGCATTACTATCTATTTGTGGTTCATATCTGTGAATAATGACATATAGGATCATTTGTGCTAATTATTCTCCAGATGACTATCGTAGTGCTGCCATGGTTGTGTTTATGCATGCATACATGAAGCATCAGCCCTGCATCTAAACACTTTGACTGGTGTTTCAATTAATAAAGGTGTATGTGTATAAATAGTCCAGTGTGTTCTCACCGTGCCAGTGTAGCGTACAGAGATGTGTGATTTCCTGGAAAAGTTCAGGCTGTTTCTCTGCTTGTACATTCATAAAGAGACCCAAAACCAACTCTGATCCCAAGCTCTTGAACGCTGAGTAGATACAATTTGGCTGCTCTCTACACAAACACACACACATAAGACAGTGAACAATACATACTTCAACATCACTTACAAATAGGCCTGTGTTTTAAAATGAACTCCACCAGTGTGGTTCAGCTACACAGAGTCTGCGTAAGGACACTGGCAGCTTCTATCAAGAATAAACCTTTTGAATGTGAGGTTGTCAGGTTGTGTTTCTTGTCAGAGTTCTGTAGTCTTGATGTGGGAGATCAAAATAATAGAACTGTGTGAAAGTCCACATATGACTTCCTATTACTGGTTAATACTAACTATGTTGATATTTCGAAGCAATACCATGTCATGAGCCATCAAAATGTAATATTTAAAAAATTGGCCAAAATTTTGAAAACTATTTATTTGTCAAAACTATGACCACACTTTGTAGACATTGTCCCAAGGACGTTACAAATAAAATGTTAAATGACCATTACTTTTGTTGAAGATGTTTGAAGAAATTTGTAGAGAAGAGGGCAACAACAGTGACACAGATCCTTCACAGTAGCTCATGGCCAATCGTTCAATGAACGTGTACAGATACAGACACACGTGACCCTCAAGGGGAAACTCACTATTTCCATCATGTCCAGAAAGACAAACAAAACCTGGGGATGAAGGATCTTCTGTCTGACTCTGTCCTGCATCTTACTAAGGTTGTTTCTCATTGCAAGCTACTGCCCATGATCCGTCTCATCCGTCTTTCATCCGTCTCATCTGTCTTTGTTGTACAATGAGTTAACGCTTCCCATGAAACTCAACAATGGTATCTCCATCTCTAGCCTCTAGCTTTAGCACTAGCATCAGCTCTGCATAGGGTAGAAGAGGGTGATGAGCCTCAGATGTCCCATGTCGTCCTTCTCCACGTGAAATCTTCTTGATTCACTTCTTGTCTGTCATGACTTTCATCAATCAAGCAAAACAACACTATCCAAAATAACAAAATATAACTTTATGCACAAATACCTTAATAGATAGACAGGTCTGATAGAGTTTGCTGCCAATTCCTGAAGGTCCATCATTCAAAGTGATGTATTATATTCAAACAATAACTAACTAAACTATAAACTAAAATACCTTTGTGTGGTACTACACAAATGAAAGAAATGAAAGAAAGTAGGGGTTGAATGACATGTTTCTTTCCTGGGCATATACTGATACTGTTAATGATCAAGGAGGAATATATAGAACTACATACAGTACATTTTCAATTCAATATTAAATCTTGGAGTCAAATTTTTGAGAAACACCATGACAAAACATGTTTAAAAGCCTGCTGTCTGTCATATGACATACAGGAGATACGAATAATGTTTTTTTATGCTTTCACACTGACTTGGAGGGAATATAAGTAATAATTCCTAGTACACATTTACTCTTTTCTTGCTTCCGTGTCAGCTGGTTATGTTAATGATGTGTAACCACTCAGAAAGTGCTGTGGGAGGGGCATTGCTGTATTATCTTAAAGGAAATACTAGGTGATTGCTGGCCCATCATTCTGGTTATCTAAATGCCATTTGATTTTAGCTTCAGTGCCTGTCAAACACTGTGTAGTTGTGTGTAGATGTGTTACCTGGGGGAAAGGTCCTTCAGACAACGGTGACACACACTGCAGAGAAAAGTACAAAAAGACAGAAAGACATAACCAGAGATTTCAGTCTAAACAAAATTCATCTGCAAGGAGAAAATTGTGAAGTCGAATGATTACTCTTCAATACATTTTAACTAACATTATTCTGTTTTGCTCAAAAGTCCTTCGACATTAATGGGCCATGGTTGCATTAATCAAACCTCTGCTGCTGCATCATATATTCTCATGACATATTTCCCCTGACCGAGGTGAAAAACACCTCAACACAAAGTGATGACACTAACTACTGTTGTTGTGCAGGAGTGAGTGGTTCTGTTTTTATATTAATATTTTTCTAACCTGGCGATATAATCCCTCGAGGACTCTAAACAACTTCCTGTAAACAGATTGGTTAAGGACAGACGGAGGAGACACGCCTCTTCGCCTGAAACAAATACAAGGCATTTCATCACCATTTAACACATAATTACATACAGCATTTTAATATTAAAAAGACACCTATATAACTTTGACTCATCCATTACAGATGGATGAAAGTAATAGAATGAAATCAACCAATACTGATAATTACCACAATAAATAAATATACTTTCTTTAGCAAACTAAAACTATTTCAACTACATTATAAGGCACATGCGTAATCTCTGATGCATTAATTTTGTTTTGTTTCCATTAAAAAATTATAAAAAATTATAACAGTCTTACTTCTCACTCGAGATAAAAACAATGCTAAGGTGATAATGTGTGTGTTTTTTCTCTGTTAAGCACTTTTTTGTTTCAGATTAACTTTATAACACCACACGTATTTTAAGTAGAAACAAAAATCTGAGTTAAGAGAGAAAGAAATAACAGATAGTCTTAAGCTATTCCTTATGGTCACAAAGATTCAGCGAAGTCAAACAAAAAACCAGAAGCGCAAACAAAAAAAGAGAGAGGGAGAGGGAGAGAGCATATGGAAACATAAACAAAACTACATGCTCTATCTAAATAAAATACAGAGATTATCCAAGTTATTTGTTTCAGTGAAAATTTTTATTTTTAAGTTTATTATTTCATTGATTTAATCTATTTCTTTCTCAAATACATTTTTTTGTTTGACTTTTAATAAGTTTTGCTTGAACGTTTTGTAACAAATCTAATTCCATAACAACCCAAAACACATAAACCAATTCAAACATAAAAAATAAACAAACCAATTTCACAGTTTCAAGAAATATATCAAAAAAATCTAATGACAAAATGTTCCAACGCCAGAAGACAAAAACTGAACTGAAAATATAAGCATTTTAATTGATAATGTGAACAAAATGATCAGATTAAGAAATTATTTTGTTGCAGTAATATCTACTTTAGGGATTAGATTACACTACAGGTAAAATAAAAGCACATATTTGTTTTTAGGGTGCATTTACCGTTCATGGTGACAACAGTATCTCCATACATGTTGGTCATCAAATCAGTGGGGTCCTTGAGAAACATATTGGACTTTTCTGAAACACACAACACGCAATCAGCAGGGGAAAAAAACACACACGATCATATGTAAACTGAGGACGCATTTAAGATCATCTTTCACCATCATTTTACACTAATATTTGGTATTTAGAGAGAAAATGTCAACTCAGTGTAGCATTCCATGTAAATAATTGAATTAAGAATCAGACTTTACAGCGTTTTCATTCTTTGACCCACAAGAGATTAATGATAGATTAACATCAGATTAAAGATAGATTAGCATCAGGTCCACACCCAAATGTCATAAACTGTAACTTGATTTCTACTACAGTACTGATGTGACTTATGCAACTTTTTAATGAGACTCATCACTTTGTTTCATATGTAATTCTAAACAATACTTTTTTCCACTACCACAGAAATAGTGCGTCTGGTTCCATTTGTGTCTTTTAACAACCCACCAGATTTATGCTCAGTTATCATACTTGTACCTAAATTGCATTTTTACTCTTTCATTGGACTTTGATTTAACTTTTCCCCCACAGCATGGACTTCTATTGGACAATCTTGTGAGCGGCTGCATATAATAACAATCACCCTCCCCCTGTTCCCCTTCTGCAATGCCGTCAGGAGTCTTTCCCATGACTGGGGTGATTTTTTTTTTTTTTTTTACTTCACTTATGGAAAAACTCTTACTGTGTGTTTTGCTGAGGGGCTGACTCAGTGTCACAAGTCACAGGATTCAAGGGATACAAATAAAGCAAGAGACAGACACAACACTTCTACACAAATTCAGCAAACCTTCTGCAGTTCATTACACGTTACACTGTTGTCACAGTGTTGCTGCCCCCCCTAACCACCTTTGAACTTAAGTAGGTGGGCTCCTTCAACATGGAAGACATTCTTATTTGGACACTTTTCATGGATGTTCTGTTTGAAGTGTTTTACTTTTCAATGTAGCAATTTCCATATAATGCAGTTTTTTTTGTTTGTTTTTTCAATGCAAAAAGTGTTTTATATGCATTTAATACACAACACAATTGCGGAAACGGTTACACACAAACTTAAAAAATTGAATAATAGCATTCACATAACCTCAATGGTTTAATATAAACTTGACATAAATTGTGAATTCAGTGATAGAAATTAAATGATATTGAAAACCGGATGAGCTGAAAGTGAATATTATGTTTATGTTAGAATTTTTAAAGTATGTCAACAATTTATAGCACTTACAAAACATTAAAAATGTGAAGAAACTGAAAAATGTGTCAGTATGAATGTCATCATGTATGAACATTTTAAAAAGTGTGTGAATGAGTCATAACAACAGTAGCAGAATTGTAGGCAAAAGTAATGTTGTAAACTGCATTAAGGAGATAACAGACATTCACAGAATCCACATCTTAACACAAAATTAATATTAAATATTTGCTTTGTAGTCACAAATGTAGACTTTTTCAGAAACAATTATGTGAAACTGCTGAAATAATGAATCCCTACATATTTGTATCGTCGGAAAAACACACTTAAATTACTTTCTAAAGTTATAATGTCGTTTTTTAATGTATTATGTACTTTATTTTCTTTGTAAAACTGCAAGAGTGTTAAATGAAAAGTGCATTTTATTATCATTATCATTTCTTCCCATTATTATTAAGAATAATAACAAATCTGCTGCTATTTTCCTTCCATTCTGCTTCAGCACCGACGATGTGTTGACACCACTATTCGCTACAATCACTAGCTTTTAGATGCCATAACATCTCAACTTTTGTACACCTTATGTCTTTTTTTTATTACTGTTATTGCGTGGCATTTGATAGCAAGACGACAGATTAAACGCGTCTCGATCCTCTCTCTCTAATGTGTTTTCTTTCTTCATCCACACCGGGAGCCCGCAGGTGCACATACCGCACAGCAGCTCCCTCATGCCCCGCACAGAGCACACGAAGGCGGTCGGTCTGTTGAGCACCCGGCTCTGGAACACTCTACATCGGTTTTTGTCGACCCTCTGTTGACAGAAGCTCACCGGGTCTCGGTAGAACTCCAGCGACTTGTCCCCGAGCACCGACACCCCCGCGTTTCCCGGTAGTTTAGACATCCGGGGCTCAGGTTAGGAACACGAGTGAAGGCGGACACATCCAGCTTTAAATGGAGGCTCTGTACATTCTCCGAGAGTGTGTTCTGGTCAGAGTTAATCCTGCTGTCATCGCCTGATAATTATTTTAGTCCACGAGAAGCCGCCGCGGAGATATCTGCTTATCAAATTACTGCCGCGTCATTGTTGACTTTGGAGTAAGGAAACTATCTGCTCTGAGGCGTTCAGGGGCCTCGGGAATTATGAGGATGTCTACCTATATACACGGTTGAAGGGCGAAGTGCCACAGTGCTCTCGCTCAGTTTATTGTGTTTTTTACGCGCATTTAAAGATTTGTTGCACTCTGTAATTCTGCTGTAAGTAGCATGTGTTATTCATTTTGGTTTCTAATTGTAATTCAACCCATATATTTTGTGTTAAATGTATATTATGTGCGTCGCATCGTTTGCATCAAGTTGCCTCGTTTTCATTCTACACTTGTCAAATTGATTCGTGTAATTTCCCAGATCTCTGGAGGATATACAAATATACTTCGCCACTATCTGTTTTGTTGAAACAGAAAAAAAATAGAAATGCGCAAAAATAGAAATAGCAAGTCTAGGTTTAAGCTGCAGCATTTCAACAAAAAAAAAGCCAGTTTACATTCAAACTAAATTTTTACTAAATAAAATGCCATTTCTTTTTGACAGACATTGCTTGCATCTAGAAAATTGCATGCATGGTCAATGAACGATGGCTAATTTCTCTGATATAGCTTTTTTGAAGCCGAACCCCAGTTTCTGTAGTGTGTTAACCTCTCCACATATGTTGAAAATTAAACATATCATTCTGTGTTTTTCATGGAGGTGTTTTGTTTAATGTTTTTGAGGCTTTGACGCCTCTCTCCAAATTTGATTTTACATTTTTACTGTCAATCTGCAATCTGGTATCTGATTTACTGATGGACTTTGAATGCACCATAACGCTTTCTAAGCCCCTCCCCTCATAGGTATATGTCCTCTCACCTGCCTTTCTTGCAGGTCTCATTGCCCGCCATTGACGTCTATAGCCGTCATGTGAGACAGGTAGACCGGTAATGTTGGCTGATGTCTGGCAGGCAATGAGTTTTAAGTGGGAGTGTGGAGGTCCAGAAAGATTAGTTTTGTCTCGTGTACACAAATTAATTAACTTGCGCAAATAATTCATTGTGCGATTAAGATAGTTACGTGGACTTCAGGGGCTGCGAGGACCCACACTTCCTGAAATCTCCATTGACTGGTAGAATAAAGGCTCATTTAATTCCTCCCTACATGTTCACTAAAATGTGACCCTTTTTAACCGGTTTAATAACTCTTTTTTAAATACGCGAGTAACTTGTGTCGCTACTGCACAAAATAAATAATACATATATTAAAATGACAATACAAATTAAATAAATAATACATACACTGCTTTAGTGTGAAGGAAAAAAAACCCATAGATCTTTTGTGTTTTAAAATTGTTTTCATAATTGTTGTAAACACAATGGGATCCACATGACTAATTGATGAATGCATTTACAGTCTGATCCATAAGTGTCTGTACAGTGACACATGTTCACTACTACAGTAGATCTGGACTATAAATATATAAATAGATATTGCCTCAACTGTATAGAAATTGCAACTATTTATATTAAAATCCATCCACTTTCCGAGGCTCAAAAGGAGCACTCAATAAATTAAATGTCACTGTAGTTGACTGTAATCTTAGACTTAGACTTAGACTTCCTTTATTGTCATTATACAGACAACGACATGTCATTACTTGGCAACCGTAAAAACACAGCAGAAATAAACAAAATGATAGTCTAATCTGGAGTATTACATTTAAATTACTGAAAATTCAGAGGGTTTTTTTTTTTTGTTCGATTAAATCAACTCTCTTGCATGGTCTGAAAGTGAAATTGCATGATAATCTAAAAAATATTTTGCTTTATTAATGATTGAAATACTTTTAGAGACTGTATCTTGTATGTGTTTTATGTGTGATTTCCAGTTTAATTTGCTATTAATAATTAATCCCAAGAATTTAATTTCTGACACAGTATCTAAATCAAGACCATCAATATTTATTACTGAGTTAATATTTATATTATAATGACCAAAAAAATTACTTTAGTTTTATTTAAATACTGAATGTCTTCACTTGAATTTTCAGTGTGATGTCCAAAGAGGCATCAGTGCAAGTAAACTAAATAAATCTATTAGAGAAATGATAGTGTTTGTGAGTGGAAAAATCAACAAAGGTGAACTCAGCAAAACCAGAAGGTCCAGAAGACCATGAAGAATAAGGTCTTTACAGCATCCAGGTGAGTCCGGAACAGGTATGTACAATTATCAAAATCTACAATCAAAAGTGGTCATCGTGAGTATGAATATAGAGGATTAATGATAGGATACAACGTCCTGGTAGTATACAATGACAGGTGACTGTCCTTTCTGTTAAGAAAACAAATACTTCATTTAAATTGTGTTTTCATCCTGTGTTTATTTGAGGGGACTTTGCAGAGGTTTTAAAATGTATGTATATATATATATGTGTGTGTGTGTGTGTGTGTGTGTGTGTATCCCACTCGGGGAAATTACTTGCATTACTGCATCAAATTACTGTTGTTTTGTCACTTCAAGTTTTGTTTTGTCTATGCATGGGGCAGTGAGAAATGCAATTTCGATTTCTTTGTATGTCAAGTACATGTGAAAAATTATCATCAAAACTGACTTTGACTTAATATTCAACCTGTGTGAACATTGCTGTCTTCAAGGCAGTGTGTTCGCTCCTTGAGGTGTAAATGGACAGCTGAATCTGGTCCTGAAGACTGTGCCCTTCTGCGTTGGGCCATGCATGACTTACTGTATGTGGCTGGATAGCTCAGTTGGTAAGGATGAGCGTCCAGTGTAGATCCTTAGGCAAGACCCTTCATGCTGCTGCCTACAACTGTAGCCTCAATATCTCATTGTGCCGGTCCCAAGCCTGGATAAATACAAGGGCTGTGTCAGGAAGGGATCATCATGTCGCAAAAACTAAAAAACAAACAAACAAAAAAAGCCATTGTTCATCCAGTCAAAAATATCAAAACTCAATAGAAACCATAAATTAAGGGACATTAAAAAACATATCATGGTGTGCACAAATACAACAAGCTTTTGTATTCCTGTTTGTTAATTTAATTCAGTTTACTAGAGGAAAAAGAGATTAAATGGACCAAAATGTTTGAATAACAGCGGTATTTCAGGTAGGAGGGGATAATAATATGAATATAAATAGTAATTTTAATAGTAAAATTACAATTATATATATATATACTTTATATATATTCCAAATGAAGCCCACTTTGTCAGCACTGAGAAGAACACACCTCAGCTGCTGGAGCCCATCCCCTACGAGTTCATGGCATAAAGTGCTGACAAAATAAAGATATTTGTACACACAACCATGGACAAGTAGGTTTCATTCATTCATTCATCTTCCAAACCCGCTTTATCCTAGGCAAGGGTCACAGGAGCCTGTCCCAGATACTGATGACATCTATATTCTTTCATGTGTCATGACGTCATATTTCCACACGATGGCAGCATGGAACACCCCCTCACTCTCTGTCTCTCCATCTCTCTCTCTCTCTCTCTCTCTCTCTCTCTGTTTCTCGTGCCATGGGGCGGTCTGTCGCCCAGTGTCACCCAGTGGCCGTTCGCTCAGACCGGTCACTCCGGGTGCGCGGCTGCGGCGTGTTCTCCTCCTCCCCCTCTTCCTCTGTTTGGAATATGAGAGTCACTCTGGGGAGTTTACGGATCCCAGGAGCGGAGGTGCAGAGCCCGGCACAGGTGAGCGCCGTACGTTCCCTCAAATTGAAAAGTTTATTTCGTGATAAGTCGACACCTCATCCTTTGTGCAACTGTCTCCCAAAGTATCAACTGATGCCAAGTTCCACGTGTGATTTTTTTTTCTGTCTGTCTTGAGCGGATGAACACAGTGATGCTGGGTATTATTTCTAATGAGTGACAGCCACACTGTCGCTGTTGAATTTCAATCACTTTCTCTGGGACAGTTAGGTTAGTGATTGACAGTCTTCATCATGGCACTCTAATTAAAAGCTGAATTAATCTCTTCATCACCGGGATACACTCACACACGCGCACACACGCACACACACGCGCGCGCGCACACACACACCACCTTTCATCATCATCATCTTTTTCACTCACTCTTTGGCTCATGACCTAATTGTTTGTAGTGTTTCTCCTTTTGTTTTTTTTCCGTTTTTTTTTAACTTGCTCAGTTGATTGGAGGCTATTGAACTAAATTTAAAGAGTATATCATTCTAATGATTCGGTTTTGGACTGTGCCTCACATGTGTTAGACTGAACCTGTATATGGTAGTGTTGGACTCATTATACTGAGGGGTGGGTTTGTATCATTTATATCAAGGGGAAAATAGTAGAACCACCTCAAAACTCAAAGGCGCCCCTACCCCACAACACACACACATACATACACACACATATACCCTCCCACCCCACACAAACAAACACACTGGCGTATTCACCTATAGTTTTGAGACTTAATTGTTGCCATTGTGTAGAAAGCATGGATAAATTAACTGTACAGATGTGTTGATTCAGGCTGTCATACACTGTACAGTGGGATGTAATAGAAATGTCAAAGTCATGATATAGTTTGTTTATCCTGGAGGGCTTGCTGGGTTTTCTTTCCTTATAATCTTTTTGAGACCTTGATCTGAATCTGTGAAGTGTCTGGAGATAATCTTATATTGTCATTAGTGCTATATAAATAAAATGGAATTCAATTATTGTAAGAGAAACAGACTGGATGTACATGAAGACAAATACGGCCTACAAACATACACTGACCTTTACATTTTTTGTCATAAATAAAAGTAACCTGGCTACACAATAAGTGCTGACACTTTAATTGAACTACATTTGGTGTAATGGATACTCATGCTGACATGTTTTATGCGTCTTACAGTACGTCTCCTATCATTACAGTCAGAGGCGTGTCTTTGTCTCAGAGTCAATATGACAGTAATAGGTGGGACGGTGTTTCTGTAGCAGCAGGATGTTCATAGTCCAAAGGTATTTTCCATGCACATGACCTCTGACTTCCCCCCCAAAACTGCTTTGCTTCCCTTCACCCCCAGCCCCACCAGAAAAACAGAAAAGATACATTTTTTTATTTCTGCCTGGACTCCTGAAAAGGTCATCTGTTGTTCAATTACTGTGAACATAGAGAGCTCATTGCTGGCATTTCATCTCAACGACACTGCAGTTTCACTCACTTGTTCCTTCATTAAAACACTTTTTTTTGAGGAAATTATAGCCGAGCTCACTCGGTCATTGCACTTTGTATTATTGATATGGGGATATCATTTGAGCAAGTTAAGCTCCTGCTTTTCAATAGTTTTAATTAACTAAACATTGTAAATGCACTGCACAATTGTAGGGAAACTGCTGGGAATACACCGGAGATTGTACTGTTTACACTGTAAACAGGTGTGTGGTTTTATGTGTAGAGAAGCATAAAGAAACTACATTCAGCGAGGAAAAAAGAGGGAATTTAATTCAAAGTCTAAAAAAGATCTCAATATCCTATCTCCCACAAAACAACAGGAATGTGACATTTGTCTGGAAACTTCATTACACAAGGGACAAGGATTGTTTAATTCAATTCCCATCAACTCTGAAGCTGTAGAGATAAAGTGGTTCTGTTTCTTTAGCTTAACTCAGTACATGTTAAAGATGTACTGAGTTAAGTTAACTCAGTACATAACTCAGGGTAAGGGACGTACCTTACCCTTCATCATATATGGAAAACCAAATCTTCTACCTCTTGTTTTGTGACAATAAGCCTACATGAAGTTATTCACATCATATTTTTAGTTGTGAGCCAAGTAGTTTAAAGAGCTGTTAAATGAAAGCAATCACTTGTTCAATCAGCAATCGGGAAGTTGGAAAGAAGCAACTCATTACATCACATTACAAGAGCATGAAATGTATTAAAACAACTTGACTGTGGTCATTTTCTCAATATACAGTATACCATTTAGAATAGAATATACCTCTTTGTTGTCACTGTAAGCTAAAAAATTCTAACAATAAATAATATTCTATTTTATTTTGAATAACATATATTTAGAGTATCCACAACCAACTTGCTTTAACACTGAATACAGAAAATGTTGCCAAAATAGACATAAGTCTTGGTGTCTTATTTCCAAATTTCAGTTAATAAGCTTTCCATTTATCTGATGTGTTAACAATAATAATAAAAATAAATAAAAAATGAAGGCGCAAAACACTTATGCCAACGCACATCCCACTCTGTGCTCTGATTGTTTCCCTGCAGTATTGATGGATTACAGACACGGAGAAGGGATGACTTACACTGTATTGAGTAAAACTGGCACAGGTCTAAGCAACCACAGGAAGCACAACACCTTTATGGAAGGCCAATGCTTTGGTGTCATCCAAAACCCCCCATCCCCGGTAACAAATCACTGTTATTGCTTTTTGATATTCTGAACTTAGAGGTGCTTTTGTAGAGTCAGCTGATACACTGGACAGATGATTTTTATTGGTAGACATACAGTATTATTTTACAGACTATATTCAGCACAAATAGCTTGTTTTCTTCATTTGACTCTTGTACAGGGTGTTAGCTGTCGTAGCTCGCAGAATGGTATGATGGTAGTGGCAGTCTGAAGGAAGTTATTTCACAGTGTTTTCATCCATCATTCATAATATCTTTGTGGAAGAAAGACAGTGATGCTGTACGAATGCTCCAAACTTGCATCAGTGTTATTTTACATACCTACATATCATTTTCTGTATAGGAATTAGGTACAGGTGGAAGTTTTGACCATTGCACAGTGAGAAAATGTTAGGTGTTTTGAGTAAACAATATAAAATCTAAGCGTTATTATCAGTTTTAAAAAGCTAAAGCGATAAAAACAATTTCCAAGAAGCTAAACAGACTGACACAATCATTTTGAATACAATTTGACATTTAGACAACATTCAGACTGCAGGTCAGTGTGGTCCAAACCTGACCTTCTCGATCATACATGACTCATCTGATCTGTTAAAGACAGTTTGGACACATCAGTCTGATTTTTTTCAAATTCGACCTAGACCATTTTCACATGTGGTCCTAAATCTGATATGTATCTGATTTTTGCAGTGCACCTTCAGTCTGAATGGCCATCTCGCATTTATTTGACCTTTATGTAATTGAAATGTGACAAACTTGACAATTTCAGGTCCCAGGAGGAGACAAGAGGACAACTGGAAAAACACATTTACTCCCATAAACCGTGTGCATCTATGTGGTCATGTGTTACATCAGGACCTCTTTGTACACGTGGGTCACTTCAGGGTCACATTCAGTTTATACTCAAAACTGATATAAGTGGTATTTATTGTGGAATATGAACAAACACACACAAACAAAACTCCAAAAAATCTGAGCGGTGACTTAAGAACCGCTGTGTGAATGCAGCCTTAGTCGCTGTTGATTTCTTTTCCATAGAGTATTAGACCTGTTCATGCTCATTCTGATAATAGAACTGACAGCATTGGCAATGAAATTACATCTATTCCACCCTAAGTAACTTCAGCATGACTGATGATAGAAACTTGAATCCAGATCCTGGGAGCATGTTGTAAGGTCAAGGAAGTTATTTATAAGGTGTGTGTATCTTATCTCTTTATTGATCTTACATCATTGTAAAATTATTCATTTTGATTTAAGGGGATTAGGGTCTCGATTGTCTTCTTGGAAAACAAATCATTCTTATCAGAGGTTTTTTCCCCCCCTAATGTTGGTATCTGTATCATCCTCAATAACCCGGTATCAGTGAAGCTCTTATGCTTGCCAACATATTTTGGCAAGAGCACAGGTTCAAGTATGTGTACAAATATATGTAATCTTTTAAAAAATTTTTAAAGATGTAGCCTGGGGCCAACATTAACAATAAGACCCAATAGATCCACATCAGCCATCTTCCCTGAAGCTGGCTGTTAAATTATATATATAAACTTTTGTGATTTATCATTAGAAGGCAATCTAATACATCAGAATTCAATTTTGAGACCTACAAAGCAGTCCTCCAAAAAATCAAACCATGAGAATGGCAGGGGTCCAGCTATTGCCAGTGTCCAGAGGCAGACTGATACTATGAGTACCTGTGAATGGATCAGCAGGTGGAACACACTGGTGCTGACAGACAGGGAGTGTGCCTGTGTCACTTGCCCCTGGTTTATGGAACCAGACCACTGTATTAGTCACCACTACTGTGAATTTGTTCACTATAGTCTGTGCTTTCAGGGGTTAACTCCTCCTTCCTGCTATTACATAGAGGAGAGATACGTAGAGGAGAAACACTGCTTTTAGACTAATTTAAGGCCATAAGTGACAACGGTAACTCTTTACCCCCTTTCCGGGGCCAGCCAGATTTTATTCATCATAGACATCAATCCACCTCACCCAAAGAAATACATGCAGGGCCAGTATTTCCATGGGAAAAGATTCCTATGGGCAGTAGTACAAACACAGCGCTATCAAGAATAGTAAATACTTGAACTAGGATCCGAATCCTGATACTGAGGGGGAAAGGCCTGTTCTTACACCTGCACTGACCGTAAACACAACACAGACTTACTAACACCTTGTTCATTTCATGTAGTGAAGAAAACAGAGCAGTTGTGGAGTCAGAGACGCAGATTCAGGATCAGGGGACAGTTGTGGAATACTGGCTCATTTACACTTGTTTTGGTTTGATAGTACTGTTATTGAAGGGACAAATGATGCACTTTGTTTTTCATTTTACCTGTGCATATATACTTTATATGCTGCATGTATTTAGTCTATTTGTGGTAGATTTCTTTGAGATATTTTCAGTATTTCTTTGTAGGTTTACATATTGTCAGTTGTGTTTGGTATTAATGTTCAATACAATTTGTGGCTAAACAGATCAGAGCTGCTAAACTAATTTTCATTGGTCCTGTAACAATGACGGTAGAGATTTAATTACTGGTTTACTTTGATTTGTACATTAATCATTATGCATAGTACAATGATTATAACAAACAAAAAGAATTAGGCTAGAAACAAAAGTTTAATCTCATTATAACATAAACATATCTAGTATTTCAACACAATATTACCGAATAGTTTTACACATAAAGCATTTTTAAAATTTTGCCAAAGACGTGAACAACTTAAATTCATTGTCAAGTCCATCCCATAATTTCACATCCACAACTAAAATACATCTAGACTTAAATTTGCTCTCACTTTAGTACATCAAAAAATATAACAGCCTTTTAAATCATAATTTAACTTGATTGCTATTTGGAGTAATATTTACTTAATAAATCTTCTCTAAGAGGATTTTAAGATTTTAAGAGGAAATTAATGAAGTTCCAGTGCACAGTACTGAAGGGGAACATTGAACATTTATTAACTAAATAACCAACACATGGATCAAACAGAACATGAACACAAAACGTGAGCAACCAAACAAAACTTACAAAACCTGACAACACGAGAACCGGAGTCCAAGTCAGAGTACACACGGTGCAGGAAAATGTCCCAGTTACAGCAGGGAGGAATAGCAGAGTGAAAATATGAGCCCACACTGCTTGCTGAACAGACAGCCCTCAACTGGAGGCTGGATTTCCTGATCAGCCACAGCCCTGCAATGCGGCCCAGGTGATGCTGGTCGTCAATCAGGTCATACCCCTTGAGGGAGAGGGAGCGGCCCAACCTGAGCATGGGTGGGCCGTGACGAATAAATAATAAATGAGTTGTTTCAAAAATACAGTTTATTAATTATTCTAATGCCTATTTTTGTAATTTTACTAATATGTCTATAGATAGATAGAACTTTATTAATCCCTTGGGAAGGTTCCTATAATAGTAGTTTTTTCTGCACTTCCCCATATATCTGCATACTAAGTATGCGTGTATATGTATAGGCTGTTTTTGTTTAGTAAGTGCTTTGTTTTAAACAGTGTGCCTATAGGTTTGGATACTGTACTTTTTGTAAACTCACTATGGAGTTTCTAACAGTGATGATACCTGAAAATGCAGCTTCATAAAGATTTTTAGAAAGATTTTGGGCAGAGTTATAATGATTCAACATACTACATATCCATCACCATGTTCGTCAAAGGTTCTCTTTGTGAGGTTTGCAGTAACATGTTGGTGTCTGGCAGTGTCTAGTTCGGTACACAGTCACAATACTTGAACAGCAGAGGAGAGAAAATAAAGAACTGAAGAAAAATCTCTACAGGACAAAAGTTTTTCTCCAGGTCAAAGGTTTTTTCGCAGTCAGGGGTTGCCTACTCTGTACTGCACATCTGCTTTAAAAGAAGCCAATTCTTATCCTGTTTGTATTTTGTGCAAAAATATGAGCAGAAAGTTGTAGGAGTTTTGGGTTCCGCACTCCAACTATCCAACTATCTGCCCTCTGTTGACATATTACCTGGTTGTGCTCTGATGCATCGTCCTCCCTTTGGAGCTCAGACCTACATGTTCCAGCTCAGGTGCTGTCATAGTTTCTTTCCAGAGTCCTTCAGAAATAGCATCATTCCTCCTCGTCCTGAAACTCGTCCTCTACACTGGGCTCATGGTCATGGTCTTCCCGGCTCCTTGGGTCTGAATGCCCTCAGTTACTTCACTTTCGTCCGTATGCTTTGGAGCTCAGCTAATGTCAGTATCATTAAAACACTCTTCTTCTTCTCATGAAATTGTCCTACCATAATATTATCTGTACAAGCAAGCAGTTTTCGGTCGAATTTCACTCCCTAGTTGTTTTTCCCTGTAGCCTAGAACTCACCTGTTTTTGGTGTAAAAACCCTTACATCACTATTATATTTTTAAGTATCTGCGGTTGTGTTTACACTTCCATCCCAGTTATGAGGCTTATGCCAGTTTTCTCACATATAGGATACAGTATTTAGTGGGTTACCATACTTGTCAATCAAGGAAGCATCATTCAACCCAACATTAAATTAAATTGAAACATTCCTATTACGCTGTTAAAGGAAATGAAGTCTCTTTGGTTTATACTAGTATTAACACAATTAAAGTAATTCATGTTGAGGATCTGTCAACAACAGATCAGGGATCAGGAGGTAAACGTGTCCTCCAGATGTTATTGTCTAAGTGTCACCACATGAGGAAGAGGAGGAAAATGAGTTGTCAAGAGTCGTCAAGAGAGTGTTGAGGGACTGACCTTACTTTTAAATCCACATATAGATGTGTTTTTTCCACTGGGAGCTGACTTGTTGCACTGTTGGTTTTTGACTTGGAACTTTAATTTTCAGATGCTTTTTCCATTCAGCATGATCATTATATTTAATCTTTTCAGTACTCAAAGGCAATTGTCTGGATATGTAGTTTCAGAAATGGCGTTCTTTCATTATTGCCACAATGTTAGCATTTGTGTTACGTCATTTTTAGTGGGTTGCCTATTAGCAGAGTAAAATAAATAGAAATAGTAAGATAGCGTACAATCCAAAAGTTAGATTGTTTTTGCAATGTTGAAATATTTATATTATATTTATTTCTCTGACTCTTTTCTTCAGATACAACATGAAAATACAGGAAATGTGTGCAGAGTGTTAAAAAGCAGGACTAAATGGGTATTCAGATTAGATTAGATTAGATTAGATTAGATTAGATATACCTTCATTTGTCCCAGTCGGGTAAATTTCAGGTTACAGCAGCAGAATAGATTACAGCACATGGCACACAAGAGCAAAAATATAAATGTAAAAGGAAAGAACAGTTGTGCAACAAGATCAAGAAATAATAAAGGTTAAAGACTGTGACTCCTGACCCCATGACAACAGGCAGCATACTTTACTGTAGTGTGTACAGCAGTAAAAATCAAAGTTTAGGTTAAAAAAAAAGCTTCTCTAAACCAAAGTTGTGGTCTTTAGTCTGACCTTTCTTTTATGTTTAACATGTCGTTAATCTTTTTATTCAGAAAATATGACATTGTTGGGGTCAGAGGTCACACTAAAACTTCAACTTTTATAAACCATTTAGTCCAGTCTTAAAGCTGGACTAAATGGTTCAGTGCACATACAATATTTCCTGTATTTTTTGTTGAATCAAACAAATGAAACTGAGAAAAACATGCATGTTCATTTCAACACTGCAAAAAACAATAAATCTGAAGGATGGCTAAAACCTCTGCATGGTACTGAATGTGTATGCTGATTTTACTAAACACAACTGAGGAAAAGTGCTCTGTGAAAGAGTTTTAAATACTAAATACTGACCTCAACAACATATGAACGCGAAACAACACAAAAGAAACAAAGAATCACTTACAAGAGGAGTCAAAAATAATGTCAATCTATTGTAATTTATGTATATTTTTTTGAAATTGGGGTCGAGAGGGAAAAAATTCTTTCAGATGTCAACCTGAAAAGCTGTTTGAGTTATGTATAAGGGTAAAAAATTTCAAACTCATTATGAAACTGCCACTAATTAGTGCACAACAGTGCATGTATCTAGTGGAAGCACAACAGTGACAGATGAATGTATATGAAGCTGAGTGCTTATAGGTTATTCCTGTAGAGATTATCAGAATAACATGTTGGTCCAAAATGATACAGAAATGCAGAGATAACAGCCACAAGGAGCCATTACACACACTCACAGCCTCCAGAAATGAACTCGCCTACATATTATAAGAGGTGAGAAAATGATGACTCAAATTCTACCTCAAAAGCTCATCAGATGATGTTTTGGCCACATCATCCATCATCTGAGTACATTTAAACTAAATAAAAACATTATGATAATTAACATTGCTATACGTATATGCGGAGTTGTGTTGGAGTCATGTGTGGTGCATGGTTAATTCATTTTAGCCCATGGCATTTGAAAGCTAATGGTCATTTTTACAGAAAGTGTCTGTTACACTCCCTAACTACAGTAAGAGCTGTGCATTTTAACAACCAGTATGGCGTCAGATCAGTGTCAGAGAACTACTTGATTTTTTTTCTGAAGTATTCTTGAAGCTTTGTGACCCTGGCTGTTTTTGCATCACAGCTATACTCAATAACCTTTTAACCAGACGTTATGTATAGTGTTATCAATGGATGACAACAGTGTTGTTATGTGTCTGTGTCGTCAAGTTACTTTTATGTATTTCCTGTGGGGTTTTATTTTGTAATCGTCGTTCTGTGTTCATTCCTAATGTGTGTGTGTGTGCATGTGCGCGTGTGTGTGTGTGTGTGTCCAGCTTCATCTCTGTTTCCCCTACCTCCTGTTTCCAATCAGGCAATCATGTCTATGTCTGTCACCTGCATCTTCCCCTATATAAACCTGACTCCCTTCACCTCTCGTTGCCAGACCGTAGCATGTCAACCTTGGGTTACATCTCCGTCCTGCCTGTTCCTTGATTTTCCTCGTGAGTGAGAGTGTAGTGTAGTTTGTTGTGTTTCCTAGCCTGTGTGATTGAGTTTTGTTTTTCCAAATTATAATAGCCCCAGAAACATTTGGTGTTGTCTAGTGTTTAATTTCCTTTTGCCTTATTCCTTCCTCGCAAGAGCGACTTTTTGTTGTAGTTTTGGATTTATTATTTTCCCGTTGTGGGTTTTTGGATTTAAGTCATTGTTAATGGATATTCCCGTGGTTTTTATATGGCGTTTTTTGTTAATAAAATAGATTGAAGAATTGATAATGTTTAAGTTCTGTGTGAACATCAAAATAAAGACCATTATTTTTGTAATTGAGACCTGCATTTGGATCATTCTGTCTGGGTTTCTATTCCTCATGGGAGGATAATGCCACTGATAACACTGCTACTATACATCAGTGTTGAATGTTCCGCTGTTCTGTGAACTGAACTCAACCATCGCTGACAGGAAACCACTGACCTACGTTATCTGTTGAGGTTCTCCTGTCACTCCTCAGTTGTTAACTACCCTTGTATCTGACTTTCCTCGGCCTGACCCCTAAACAGACCTCATGAGCGATGGAATCTCGTGCAAACATTATTTTCAAAAAGTGAGCACGGAACACGTACACAGGATTAAGAAGTGCTCAGTTCCTCCTGTGAGCCTGAAACAGACCAACTACTGTTACATTCATGAACTGAGCCTGTCCTTTGGACTCAATAATGATGTGGTTGTTTATTTCTGTATCAATAGAGTCTTCATAAATTTTACATTCAGGCTTTTTCTCATAAATTCACAATTTAGAAAGTGAATTTAGAAAGATTAAGAATCTGATCATGTCTCCCAGAGATTATGCTGATATGCTGTTGAACCACAAGTACAGCTGATCACACGCAGTGCTGCTCCATAACATAATGAAATTGTTTTAATCACTGTAACTTTGCAGTTGAAGAAACTGATTGAAACTAGAACTCCTCTGATATTATACCTTTCAAGTCATATTGCATCATAAAACCATTGTACAATGGTTTTATGATGTAGGTCTCCTTCCTTATGATGAGAAGTAGTCCTATTGGTAATGTGTCTTAGAAATGGGATCCCCAAGATAAAATAATTATATTTGACTCAGTAAGATCAAACTCAAAGTAAAGTCCACCACATGGACACATACCAGAGCTGTACTTGTGTGACAGAGGAGTTGTGAGGTTAACATGTGTCTCTCTGCATAGTTCGTACAGTTAAGGTCTGATATTGTCTTGTCTGTCTTTGTTTTGTCTTGTCTGGACCTGTCGTGCCTTGTTTGTCTTGTCTGTTTTGTCTTGTCTCCTGCTGTTTGGTCTTGTTTTACTTGTGCTGTTTTGGCTGTCGCCTCTGGCCCTGTTAGTGTGGGTGGGGGGGGTGAGGCCCGGTAGTGATTATATGTGATTGTTTTGTGTGTAATGTAATGTTGTTGTATATTGAAAATACAAGCAAACAAACAAACAGACTCTATTATAATTCATAGAAAAAAAATGGAACTAAACATCAAAGTAACAATAAAATATATATTGCGAGTTTTTTTTCTTTATGTTACAGAGTTTTTATTTTTCCAGAAGAGTGAGTATTTCTAGTTGGAAAACTTAATATTCATTACAACATCGACCTAATCCATTAATTGGTCCATCACTAATTCATTTTTTTGACAATTAGTGATTTTAGGACTGCAGAAGATGAACTTCTATTTAGAGCAGTTTTACATGTGTCGTCATTTACATGGACTCGGCTTCTTGTACCAGATAAACACCATCTGGACTGAGCTTTATTTACTTGATATACACCACATGGACTCAGCTCTATATACAGTACCTTACATATACCACATTGACTCGGCTCCATATACCTGATACACACCCCGTGGACTCAGCTCTATATACCTGATAAACACCACGTGGACTGAGCTCCATATACCTGATATACACCACATGGACTCAGCTCCATATACCTGATATACACCACATGGACTCAGCTCTATA
>JAPTHA010000005.1:2301330-2313307 GCA_029814585.1 Gymnapogon annona
AATTCTATGACATTTTGTTACCAGATTCATTGTGTGTGTCTGTGTAATGACAATAAAGGAAGTCTAAGTCTAAGTCTTTTAATTGATTGCTCTGTAATTTTTCCATTGAATGTATAATGGGCCTGATTTCCTAGTGAAGCGGTTTGAGGAGGAGATATTGTTGCGGACATTAATGCTATGAGGGAGTGGAAAAGTGATCAGTGCTAACCCACACCATACATTATGCACACAGCTGGAGATTCCATGGTGTGTTTCCATTTTCCGCCTGTCCTGTGTACCGGCTCACACGGCCTCTTGTGTTTGTGTCTGTCACTTCACCCTGTGGTCATCCTCCTCAAACCCACCTCAAACTGTGACCTGGCGCTCTTATTGTGACAAGCCCAACATGGTCAATTACCTGCTCACAACCCATTTGCTTCACCCACGCTTTGTTCACTCAGCTCCCACTTGTTCTAGTCATGCGTGTAGCTAAGAGTGTGGAACCCCCCCCCGCAGATGAGGAAAAAGAGAAAATAATGGGCACGATATTGATCTGAGGGTCAATTTGAGGTTCGGTACAATGAGGGCAACATGTACTTGTCGTGAAAATACAGATGGACGTCATATTTCACAGCAGTGCATCGTTTACACCCTTTATCGGAATTTATGTATAAATAGGGACCTAGGAGTATGTGGTAGGCAGTAATATACAGTAATGTTTTAATTAAGGGACAGAAAATAATGTTGGAGTGAAATTTTCTTTCCTGATGGACAGCGGTAGTTGAAGAGATAAACATCCAATAATGCATGCTGTTTTGCTGTTAACATTTCTGAAGTAGTTGTAGTTACATAATGGCTTTTAACAGTAAGTGTTATGGCCTGTCCAACCTTCAGATTGTGAATCAACATTTGTCTTACATCAGAGAACAAGTGTCCAACTGTAATTGTGTCCTTTTAGACCGATAGTAAGAATATGCCTTCACGTGTGTTCCCAATGATTCTTTAACTCAAACACGGCTTCTATGGAGTAAGTTTTGACAATAACAATGAATAATAGTTCATGTTTAATCTATATTAATTGTGTTTTATTTCGCATGAGCAAACACACCCAAGAAAGAAGGGAATACTATAGATATACACTTAACATTTTAACATTTGGCTCATTCTGGTAAATTACACATTCATTTATTTGCACTGTCTTTTTAAATAAATCAATATATATTGACAGCCCTAATATTAATATAACAATTTGACAAGTCCATTTATTTTTATTGGCTCTCTTACATATGCAAACTATAAACATTCTATTGTATCATAGAGAACCAAATAATATCCCATATATGACCTAAACCTACTGTAACTGCAGAAAACCACATTTATGGCCTTCAGAAAATTTAAAACGTGGAATTTTTCTGTTCATAGTAACAAGAGTCATATTTTGCCATCGTCTCAGTTGTAGTAATCCTTTTCTTGTGGTTTAAAGAGAGAAAAAAAAATTTTTTTGCCTGCAAATTATGTTTACGCTGCAGTAGTAGCACAAGTAGTCACTAGGGGATTACAAAAGATTTTTGAGTAAAAGGATCAGCAATCAATCAATCAATCAGATTTTATTATAGCCCTTAGTCACACAAAAGGTGTCAAAGGGCTTCACATGCCTACAGATGACAGTAAATGACGACATCCCCTGGTATGAACCCCCACCAGGGCATATCCAATACTGTTTATACACCAAAGATTTCAACTCTTGTTCTTTTGAAACTCCATTGTTATATCCATATATACTGACAACCAAAATACCACACTTGAACATTCAACTCTGTGGCCCACAAACCAATGGGGGATGTCAATAGTCTGTAGCTCAGACTGGTCATGTGATATAATTTGTGATTAAGCCAAAATTGTATTTTTCTTAAAAGTCAGGCTCTCCTGTTACACAATATTTAGTATTAACTGTTCATAAAAGTAGAGTTTTTAAGTAGGTTTGGGTATTTTTAGAACCTCAGCAGACACGGCCCATATGCCACTACACTGGGTGTTACATTCCAAAGATTCTTTATTTTAGCTGCCAAATATGGTGTGTAGACTGGAAAAGATGCCTCCACATGGTTACTTTGCTGCAGGAGATTACAGATTCCTTTGCACATCACTTGCCATGTGCACAGAGCTTCTATGTATCAAAAAGACACAAAGAAGATGTAGCGGAAGTAGCTGTGTATATAATCTCTAACAGTTGATCTACTTGACATTAGCTCCTGGAATGCAGATAGTGAGTTGATTTTCTGCAGACTTTGTCTAATAGGATGTGTTGTTAAAGTGGTTATTCCAAGGTAAGTGCGCAGCTGTTAACAGAGGACTGACTATTCTCTTATCCTGCACCTACTCTGACAACCTCATCTGAAATAGATCCTGATGCTTTACATCTTCTCACCACACAGGAAGGCCTTGTCCTATAAAACAGCTTTAATTCAGTTATGTAAATAGTTGTAATTCCTAAAAATATTTTTGGGGTTCTTGAGGTTGTGTTCACCCTTTACTGAGTAAATTGTGACTTGAAAAACATTTAGTTACCGTGAATGATCAATGTTCTGAAGAAATGCTAGTACATCAATGTTTGGTGAGTGAGACAGAGTCATTCCTTCTCATCCATAAAAAACAAACACAGCTATCATATATGATAAATATCAACAGAGTGCACTAGGGATGTGTTCTTACAACCCAAGTCACAACATGATTTAAGAACACATTTGTGCTTAAAGATACTTAGTGCCATTTCTATTTTACACAAATACGTATTTAACAAATCGATGATGTATTTTATGAATGTGCTATTGAAAACACGCACCTTGTAAATACTTTGATCATCTTTACATCAGCCAAAGTAAGTGTATTTTTCCTGTCATTAGTAAAATAAAGAGAATACAGGTGTCTTCTATTATGTGTCTTGTATTATTATCAGGTTTAATACAAACATTCTCCACAGTCAAAAAACACACCTCTGTTGAAACCCTGAAAATGCCATTTTATTTGTCCATCAAAATAAAGTCTTCCCACTGTGGGTCACAACGTAGTGTTTTGTAATGGCAAAGAAGACAGAGCAGTTTACAGCAATTCAGAATGTATAACCAGAAAGGGTGGAAACAGCCCATAAGGCTGCACAAACAACATAGCAACAAGCTCTGAGCAACAGAAGTGACAGAAAACAGAAATAAATAAGTCAGAGAGGGCCACTTAAATATGATTTTCCACACGCAATTTAAGAACAGACATTCAGTGCACTTTAGATTGTCTTTCTACCAAATATTTAAGAAGCTGATGGTTGCAGCTGAATGTTTCTATTATATGCACTGGAGCTTTGGGTTACTTTATTTTATGGGTTTAGTGGCGCCACAACACCCCATATGGCCCTGTGGAAACCTTTCAGCTTTGCAAATTATGAGTGAACTAAGTTAATCTCATAGAAAGTCTTCGTTTTGTGTTGTTCCTTCCAGATTTTGCATCATTAATAAATACATAGACAAATACATTTGTTCATTTTTGTAATTGTTCCAAGCTGTCTGAGGAGAAAAACCTTTCACTGTTCCGACTGTGAACAGTGAAAGATGTGATTATCTAATAGGCATTTTCTAAATCATCTCTTTTGACTTAAATACCATCTTTAAATGTAGTTCAGACTACAGTTAACTAGATTATAGTTGTGTTTCACCACAGTGAGTGGGGAGGATTCAAGGACGTTCATACAGTTAATACTTGTGTTACACGAAAATGTACATTTATGAGCTTTTTAAGAGTTCGGTTACAGTTTACATATTCTGCTTTATAACCTTGACCCAGAAAAGTAGATTTTATAGATGTATGACGTGGCAGAAAGGTTAAACGGTTGTGATAAATTCATAATGAATATTAGATGTTCCCGAGCGGCCCATTCCATTTGCTGCTCCTTCTATATATTCACTGTTTCCCAAACAGAAAATATTTTACTGATGGGGACAAATGACAAACAAATGCCATTTCAAACGTTTACATTTAAACCTGTAACATTAAGGTCTTGGGTGATTGGTAATCTGACCTTTGACACTTCCTTTTGACAATGGGTGGCCAATGTGCCTTAATTTCCGATGTTTGCAGGTTGTAACATATGAGTCAACGACAGCTCCGACAGCCAGTCCTCGTAGCACCATCCATTAACATTTGGCAAATGTGAAGTAGAAAAGCAAAGTGCTCCTGTTTTTTTTTTTTTTTTTTTGGGAGGGGGGGGGAGTGTTGCACTCAACATTAACTATCCTACAGTGAAAGAGATTTTGAAGAGGCAGGGGGACCAATTTCACCTTTTACAATAGCAGACAAAAAGGCACCAAATACAATACAGAGACTTTGACCAGCTCAGGGACTACAAATTCAGTTGAGTGGAGGTTTGATCACTCCACGCTTTTGTTACCACGCTCTTCACCTTCACACACTGTCTGCATGCAACGTACACAGCCTGGCCAAACATAAACCTCCACTGTGATTTAAGTGTACAAACAGTTCAGATCCTTCCTGGGATTAATTACTGCAGTGATGAATATGTTACAGGTGCTACATGTTCTGTAACTCTTGTCTTCAATCACTTTGATACAGAGCATAAAGACTGGAGTGTGTTTTAAGGGGAAAAGGTCATGTGGTCTGATGAGACAAGGTTCTAGAGTGATGGATGCAACATACTGTGAAGAGAAATGGAAGAAACCAAATGGACTCCAAAACATTCACCAAAACGTGGATATTGACTCACTTTTTATTCATTAATTTGGTCCACATTTTTCCCAAGCTATCGTACAGAGCAGCTATCATGAGATCCTACCATATTAGGAGCAGTGAGTTTCATTGAAGGTGCTTGGTTACCGACAGTAGATCTTAATCAGTACCGTGGTTCAGGGCGCTCAAAACCAGAGGACCCCGAGGCAAATAGAAAACAGGCAAATGCATCACCAAATCAAACACCAAACATTCTAACCATCAAACAGAAGCGCTATCACCATGACACCCACTTTTCCATCCATCTTTCTATACGAGACTGTGGGGACAGTATTATCATATGGAGCCACTTCAGCTGCTCAGATCTACTTTCAACAACATTATGTCTTAACAAAAAAAAGACAGAAATGAAGCTTAAGACATTGTATAATCTTATTTATGCAGCACCATTGCAATTTTGTGATTGTGTGTCATAATGAAAAGTACAGGCAGTCCAGCAAAATATTTGTGAGGGACTTTTTTTGTGGATCCAAGTAGAAATGGAAACGAAATGTCCCTCATTTTTCATTATACACTAAGTAATTGATGAACTAATCAAACAAATACACAGTTGCCTATAAACTAATAATTTTTTTAAAGAAATAATTTGGTTTTCAGACAAATTCTTTTTTTTTCTTATAATTATACACATCACTAATCAGCTTTGATTATTATGTGGTGATTACATACTGAGTCCCAAGAATAAATCACATTATCAAAATATTTAAGGTTATTTTTTATGACGAGGTAAAAAATATTTGATTCCAACTTTATTTGCAACAGTGTCCAGTGGTTTCACAGGTGATGACCAGAGTATCATGATTCTGATTCGTGCTCCTGCAGCGTCTGTCCTGGCGGTAGTTTGTTTAAGAGACATCCATCCTTATTCAAACATTTAACATTACAGGAGGAGAGACTGGAGAGCGTTATACCTCTCAGTCTCCTTGACAACACGACCGGCGGCTCCTCCTCCACATACAAACACACAAAAGTGCGTGTGAGCGTGTACACATAGACATACAAGGTTCAGCCTTCTCACAGTCTGAGGTGTGATTTTATGTGAGAAGTATTTGCTTCCCACCTGACGGCAAAACAAATGAGTGGAGAGCTTTTAATTTAATCGTCTTGTTGTGTTAATGGGGATGGAATACACCAAAGGATTTAAGATATTAACATGACTTTGCGGCTTCTAAACATTATAGATGCCGGCATCTTATGAGTCAGGCTGCAGGACACAATTACTGTACATATGTAGGGAAGTTATTTGTGTAGTGTAGATGGTGAATGTGTGTGAATATCATGTAGTTGAATGTCATTGGTTGGGCTTTTCAACAGTTCTCCTGATGCTTCCTCATTATTAAAGGGATTTCCTGCAATTTGTTCTCTGAGAAGAACCTACACTTTCTTTCTTATCAAGTTACATGTACAGGCCTGCAGTTTTTCAATGTGCAGGCCTTTGTTTTAGGAAGTTCTCCAGGTAGTAAGCAAGCATCTTGTAATTACAGCTCCGTAGTGATGAGTCAGTCCTCCTACGTCCTCTATCTGCCTACTGTTGGTTATTAGTCAGCCTCAGTCTTATATACACATATGTGTTCTGTCCATGTCTATAAATTGGCTGTATGTTATAAATCAGAGGTTTCCAAATGTTGTTAGGTTAAGTACAAGTAGATGTGAAGTTGAGCATCTTCGCAGCCTGCAACCACAGTATGGATAATGATAACATCTGTTTTCTTCTGCTGTCACAGTGGTGTTCTGCATGGCAGTTAGTGCCGTTTTATCTACATTTTATCTGTAAACACAACTGGGTAGATAATGACTTTTGACATTTATTGCATGAGTCAGGATCACCAGGGACTGGAACAGATACTATTTGTAGTCTCACATTCTCGGAGTTTCCAAGCAAAGAAATACACCACAGGGATTGGTCAGTCCAGGATCACCGCTGTTCACTGTGTTTGTCACCATGTGCTGATGTGAACGACTGAGTGGTAGTAAAAAGGAAAGCCACAGAATGTTGGAGCAAAGTTATGTCAATACTTTCACAACCTGACCATAGATTTGTGTAACTGTAAACACCTATATTCTTGCATTAAAGAAATCTTAAACCAGAGAGACTCTCATCATCTTCAGGATGTTCACAAAACTACTGAAAGACTTTTAACCCACACCAGCTAATGGTTCTTTTTAGGATATTTTTTATATTTGTAGTTCTTACTTTTAAATGGCTGAGCTCCTGCTTATATTTTAGTTACTAAAATTGCACAACCCTCCATGGGCTCTTAGATCATGCAGGCAGTGCCAGCTGGTCATCCCATGCACTGGTTAAAGTAGAAGAGATCCAGGAGTCCAAGTAGACTCCTGGATCCCGAGGCTCTGGAGTCCCTCACCACTGGCACTTAACCCTTTAAACTCACACAATCTGTTAAAAAGCAAATCAAGTCCCTGTTGTTTAGGCTGGGTTTAAGTGAAGGGTGAAGTTTATGACCATGTGGATTTATATTTTTATACATGTGTTTTTATGCCTATGTGTAACAATGTGTTTTTATACCTGTGTGCGTGCAACTCTGTCTTTAGAAGTGTGTGTCATTGTGTTTATATATATATATATGTGTGCAACTGCATTTTTTTGCTGTTTTACTGGTATGTGTAACTGTGTGGTTTTATAGGTGTGTGTAACTGTGTGTACTTATACCCCTGTGTTTATACCTGTGTGTGTAATTGTGTCTTTTTATATATGTGTGTGTATCAGTGTGTGTTCATACCTGTGCGTGTAACTGTGTTTTTATAGGCGTATGGGTCATTATGTGTTTTTGTACATGTGTATAATTGTGTGTGTTTATACATTGTGTGTGCACACCTTAGGGCACTTTGCATGACATGGGGAGAATATGCAATCTCTGACCTGGTGCTGGGGTCATAAATATGATCTATCTGAATTAAACTGAGCTTGGGTCAGGTTTAGTTTAAGTACATAAGCACATACGAGGAATCATCTGTTGGTAGAAGTTATCGATCTAAGTTCTAAATGCGTAAATACAAACTGTATATATATATATATATATATATGCATTAAGGTACAATATCTGCATCAATCATGAAAATCACACACAGCAGACATTTACAGTTATAGCATTTTGCAGAGTTGTGTCCCCAGGAGACACAACATTCATCTATATTTTCCGATCTTGATCTCCAAAATGTTTGGGAAATGCTGGTGTATTGATACAACCTGTTCTTAAAAGTCTATGTTTCTTCCAGTCTGCTTCTCTGACCTTCCCCTTCTTTTCCCATTTAACTCTATTATTCTCGCCTCATTGAAACACAGTGCAGTTTTGTTACAGCGCTGCCACTATAAAAGCAAAAAAATCTGAGGAATGATCAAAGAAAAACATGCCGTAGTCTCTTCCTGCCTCGTAGTATGAATCCAGATCCAGAATTCATTTTGTCCGGCTCAGCGTTGTGTCGGTCAGATGTGAATTGAACGCGGTGAGCTGTGAAAGCACAGCCCCTTGGATGTGCATCACACAGGACGACTGCAGCGCCTCGTCAGAGATAGAACTGCTCTCCCCTCTTCTCCAGACTCCTCTCCTTCTTCCTACTGTTTAAATTCAGATGAGCAAATATTGTCTCATTCCTTACAGTCTGATGTGAGTGAGTGTGTGTGCAGTGTGAAGGAGAGCGAGCTGTGTTCATTTTCAGGGATGATTTCATTGTCTAAAGGAAAAAGATCATTCTGATTAGTTCCATGCACAGCCATTAAGACAAACTATAATCAGCACATGTTGAGATGTACTTTAGGCCATTGTATTATCTGAGTGTGTGTTTGTGTTGTTGAGGTTCTTATTCCTCTGATTGGCAGAACTCAGACACAGGACACCGGAATTGTCTGTTTACTGTCACATTTTGCAGTAATATTTTTTAAGCAGAGATTTACCAGTTATAAAATACATGTGGATGTTTTCGGTCTTAAAAGGGTTTTTTGCTTCTCAGCTTTTTTTCTTTTCTTTCATCACTATTAATGAAATGGATGTTTACATGAGACAAACGTAAAAACATACCACCAAACAAAAAAATTGAATGTATATTTTACAATGAAAAATGAGTATTTAGAAAGTATACTTGCTTCGTAGCTGCTGATTATTTCAACATAAACAGCATAATGATGATAATAATAATAATAACAATAATTATAATACATTTAATTTGTTGGGCACCTTTCAGGGCACTCAAGGTCGCCTTACAGACAGCAGCAATTATTCAATAAAACAATAAAAATACAGTTAAAAGCATCAACACAGGTAAAAGTATTAATAAATTTAAGATTGACAGGTAAAAAGTATATTTTTAGTGAAATTGTCATTTCATGAAGTGAAAAAAATGTATGTTCTGAACTCAATACTTAATTAATCATAATTATAGCTGACAGCTTTTTAGATACATCAGGATGGATGGATTATTTGATTTGAAGCTAGAGTAAATGAGTATTTATGCATGGTTCAGTGCACAACCGCAGTCAGTGGGATGACTGCAGCCTTGATAGATGTCCAGAAGACACTTACTGAGTGCGTCACATGACCGCAGAAATCAGATAACAAGGAATAATCAGATAATTATTATAACTGGGTGTGATTAATTTACAGGCATAAATATGACTATCTAAAAACCCTTCATTTCATTATTGGATTTGTTTCTGAGTATGAACACAGTGATGGTAGAAGTAAATTTATTGTTATTGTCCGGCGCTCACTTTTGACTGCGTCACTTGTTTCTTTTATATGATTTGGGTTGTTTTTGCTCACGTGCAGATGTAACAGAATGATGTAAATCTGATTAATCTGGACATTTGCATGAAGACACTAGAGTACTGGGGAGAAATCCAGGTATGTTAATCTAATTTGCTATTAACAGATTACTGCTGTTATCTGATGAAGCATATCAGATTATGCTGTTTACATGATCACTCCAATAATCTGATAACTCTGTGGATGTCAATGGGCTCATTGATGTCCTCCACAAGCCAGAAAGAATCAGCTCCGTATCGAAGCATATTATCGAGGGAAGTTGACAAGGAGGACAAAGTGTGGTAGTAGAAGGTGTACAATGACTGGGAAGAACGCTGTCTGGACAAGATTTTCAAGAAAAACCCATTAAAGAGTCTGATGGAGCCAAAGAACTGAGGCTGGAGTCCATGACTTACAGATAAGTCCAGGACGTGGACTACAAGTTCTGCATTAGCATCCAAACCCTCCTAAACCAGAGACAACAGCAGAAGACTTATTTGGACTAAAAAAAGACAAAGAATTGGTCCAAAGTTCTCTTTGCACATGTAATACATCCTCAAAACATCCCACTTTGGTTGTGGAACTAGAGGTGTTCCTTTAACACAGCGTTCTGGAATCATGACTCCACCTTTATCAGGGCTGTTTTACTACGTCCAGAGGAGTTACAGAGGTGGAACCAGATCAATCACCCACCATTTCATTTACACACACCATGTTGGGATCAATACAGTTCTATCTTATCTTATTTTATCTTAAAAGCAGCTGTAGCTTAAACAACCCACTGTGTCTCCAAAACATAAAACTTACTGCTTTTATGTTGTGAATTAAAGTGTTAACGTTCATCTAAATGCAATGTTAACCCTTACTCAGATTTACCATCCTGGCATTAAAGAGCACATTTGGTACCAGGCACTGTTTGACAAAACAACTATGGGGAATAGACACTGAAATGTCTAATTTGTAAGATCATCACAAGGACTCTTCAGAGGACATATATGAAGGACCTCTGTAGACTAAAGCGACCCAAACCATCTCTCAGACCCATAATGCCCAGATGACTTCTTAGTTTGTATTTTTGATATTCAGAGAAAGAACATAGTGTCTCGCTGGCTCTTGTACGTGCAGATGGCATGTGTGCTCTCCAGCCAAGTACATTGAGGCTTTGGCGTGATCTATCCGTGTTGTGTTATCTTTTTCTTCTCTGCAAGAAGCTGTTGATAGAAAACCAAACACACACTGTACTATTCTTGTCACCTCTGTTTTTATTTCATTATCAACCCAATTTTCAGCATGTTTGATGAAAAGCTAGTGTGTATCGGGAGGTCAAGAGTATGAAAAGTGTCACATATTTGCACTATTTAGTGAGTACTATGTGTAGGTCTATGTTTAGACAGTTGGGACAAGTCATTGAAAAGTGTTGACTCGATCATGGGTTCTCAACATTTTTGGCTCTCTGTACTGAACAGCAAATCAATTTAGCAGTCCATTTTCAGAGCACAGAACTGGTGTTGTTCTGCTTTTGTTAGAAATAGAAGTCAAATGTCTTTACTGAATTGTACTTAATTAGGAACATAAAATAAAAAGAAAACCCAATCAAATAAAGCAATCTTCTACGGTTCCTATAATTTAAACCCTTGTTTGAAGTACTTAACGCAGTGGACTATGATGGCGCAGTTTTGGTAGATTCACTGAACAGATTGAATGGTCGATGCATGAGATGGACTAAGTGTTGTTGACAGGTTCAGCGTCTGTCACAGTCTTTAAGGTGATTATATTGACCCTTGAGTGTGATGTGCGATCCAGCTGTCATAAAAAGGCTGTGACGCAGCAGATGTTGTAAGAGGTGCTTAAAGCTGATAAGGTTTCTAGAACTGTATCGATAAGAGACGCTCTCTTGTTCCTCAAGAATAGAACACTCAGAACAGAGTACTTCCTGTCACACTGATCCATCCTGACCAAGCCCTTCCATTTATAGAAGATTTCCAGTAAGGGTTTGGTGAAAAAAAACAAGTCCAGAGTCTAAAATTCAGCATATACACAATTGCCACAGTGATTAATATCTTTGAGCTATAACTTTGTATTTAATCCTAGATGATGCTATGAGTTGACCCTGTGATGAACTGGCGACCTGTCCAGGGTACCCCCTTGCCTTCGCCCTTGAGTAGCTGGGATAGGCTCCGGAGACCCCCGCTACCCTGCAGAGGATAAAGCGGGTTTTGGAAGATGAATGAATGAATGAATGATGCTATGAGTAGCTTTTCATTCATTTAACAACCGTCAGGCTAAAGGAGGACTTCACTGAGTATGAGATGTCATTTTTCTCACTCTATATACATATATACACCACATGGACTCACTATATTTACATATATACACCACATGGACTCACTCTATTTACATATATACACCACATGGACTCACTCTATTTACATATATACACCACATGG
>JAPTHA010000005.1:2326888-2339615 GCA_029814585.1 Gymnapogon annona
GTGACCAAAAAATCGGATTTTTTTCTGCTGTGTGAATGTAACCATAGACGCATCCCTCTTCCAGCACACCTGACAGGTCGTTATCAGGCATCGACAGAGCTGATGATAGGCTTATCATTTGAATCAGGTGCTTTGGAAGAGGGACACAAGAGGTTTTTTTGTGTGTGTGCTTTTTTGGCAATGAAAAAAATACTAACATCATCTTGAACACAGATTTCTGAAGATCAGTCTGGGAAATGTATGTATGTTTTGTATTCCAAAGTTTTCTTTCAAGGCGGAGTCATGTGCTGACAGTAGCTGACTCATTTCTAATCTAGTGTTGCACACTGATCCTCTAGAAGAGAAGAGTGGCACTGATGGAGGTGCTAATATTCGTGGAAACCCTGACCCCGGTTGTCCACAGAAATCAGTGGATCCTGGCTGTTATCATGGCTGTAGGCTACTGAGAAGGTCATTAGTCAAGAAACAACCAGCTTAAAACAGACTCCAACACAAATGCAAATGCATTGGATTGAGTTAAGCCAAGCGAAAGTAGGACATGCAAAACCCAACAAAGTGTTAGATTTTTATTAAAATAAAGGTGTTTGAGTGCTAAAGCTGGAGTAATCTACCAGTACACATCTCCCACCACCTCTTATTGAGTTGAATTCACATCAGGTATGTCCTCAAAGGCTGATCCCAGTGCAATGGAACGTGAAACAGCTCATAAACTGCATTCATATGGTCTTAAAAACAGTCTTAAAAGTCTTCAAATGAATCCTGCACACACCGGGATGAAAAAAATATAATAAAACAAGCACAGCAACAGTCAACATGAGCTTTGAAGCATTTATTTCCTGCTGTTTGCATCTGCAAACACACCCACCCACACACATACACACATTCCCATGAGGCATTCTAGGAAACAGTGGTGAAAAAAGCACAACAAACAGGCTTGTATTTTCTCTGACCGTACAAATGTCATGAGTCCACTTGTGTAGTTCTGCAAGTGCTTGTGAACTGTGAGATTTCATTTCACTGTTCCACGTGTTCAATAAAACTGACCAGTCACAAATGATGCTGTGTCTTGTGCGTTATAATGATAGGAACAACAATTAACAACAAACTCCTCAAAAGCATTTATGCTTTTATAGAAGCAGAGAGTTTCTATTTTTCAGTGACTTGTTTCACATAAACAGCATAAACATGTTAGGAGTGAATACAATAGATTTATATGATAAACAAACACCATTTATTTTAATTGAACACTACAGATACCAATAATATTGAATAAATGCATCTTATTAAAGAAAGACCGTTAGATCCTTGTGATGTTGGAGTTGATGATGACTATCGAGTCAAAACACAGATAAGGTACAGTAAATCATGGAGAGATAAAACCACGTTCAATGATTTAACAGATTACTTTCTTCTGTCAGGAAAAAGAAGACCAATTACTTCATAGTGTCGTTGGCTTTTGCTGACCTGTTAGTTGCGGTGGTGGTGATGCCTTTCGCTGCCATTGAGTTGACCACTGGCCAGTGGAGGTACGGAGCCATCTTCTGCCTGGTTCGAACATCTCTGGATGTCCTGTTGACCACAGCATCCATCCTGCACCTCTGCTGCATTGCACTGGACAGGTGAGTGTGAAATGGCCATCTCCTCTTAGTCTAACCTGTATGAAAGACCACAGATACAAATAATCTGTCACAAAGTTAAGTTATTTCAATGTGATCAGACCAAAGCAGAATGATTTCTTTTTTAAAAATATATTTATTTATTTACTGGAACATCATTACAACCACATTTCCATGTAGATTTAAAAAATGCAAGTAAATTACACACGACAGTACATGCATTTGCAGAATTTCTAAACACGATCAATGTCAGATCTCCAAAAAGAATTGTGTAGGTGATGATGCTGCTGTTTGTTATTTTATTGTATATTCTAAGAAAGTCAGAGGAGCAAAGAAATGTGCATATCAGATGGTATATTTCTACATTTCAGCCAAATTGAACATGTTAGATATGCCTATGATAACTAAAATGAGAAATAGTTCAAAACAATGATCATTTTTTTAAATACTAGACGGCATATTTTATAGTGCAAGCATGTATTATATAATACATTTCCCTTCATTTTGTCAGAAATTATTACATATTGTGATGGTTGAATGAATTAATGATTTCTTTCGGCTTTCTGCCTTCCGGGGTCACCACAGCGAATCCAATTCGCATGTTTGATTTGGCAGGAGTTTTTACGTCGGATGCCCTTCCTGACACAACCCACTGGATGCTCACCCCGGGAATCGAACCCATGTCCCGTATGCACCAGCCCGGTGCTTTACCCACTGAGCTATCCAGCCGGGTGTAATATATATGTAATAACATGGTTTATTATGCAATAACCATAGAGATTATGTAATATTTCTGTTAACTATAAACTTATACAAACACTCAGATAAACTATTGTTTCACTCTGTCATGATATTGAGTAACAATAACATATGTTACACTGTTGTTATTGTCAGGCCAAAAGCACAACGTAGGACCCCAAAGCAGACTCTCACGAAAAAAAAATTCTCAAAGAACTATTTTGTGGAAGATTTACTTATTACAATCAGGTGTTCAAGATCAGTCAAAATTATTTCTTTGGAATAACAAAAAGCGATGCATAAAAAACGTGTGAATACTTTTAACAAAAAAATTCCTGCAACAGGTAAATCATATTAAATAACTATAACACAAATTCCCACTAAGTGGCAACAACCCAGATTTACTATTACAACTTAAATAGATGTCAAAGACGAGAACCCAAAAAGTACAAGACCAAATTATCATTCAAAACTTACAGCAATACTCTTGGAAGGGAATAACTGTGCAGGACAAGACGGTCTGACAGGAAGGGAGAACATTCAAAGATCAGACAACTGAGAGTGGCAGTGCTGTGACTTACACACACACACACACACACACACACACACACACACACACACACACACACACACACAATCAGGAATAATTTGACATTAGACACATGTGGGAAGGAGCTGGCAGTCCCAGCTGATGACAGACACATAAGGAGCCAGACGTAGACCAGACAGGAAGTAACCACAATAAGACAGGAACTAAACAGAAACTCCACTAAGCCCACCAAAACCTGACAGTTATATTAGTCTAAATAACAACCTAAAGCCAGTAACAAGGTCAAGTTTTTACTATATTCCCCTTATAAAGCAGCTTCTCTTACAAATATTACATCAAAAAACAATCTGGAAAAAAACATTGAGGTTTTTATTTCTACCATGGTTTACTAATGGTCTTATTAGTAATTAACAGGTGTTAATAATAACCATGAAAAGCCCCTTCTATTCAAAATACTACAGCTACAGCAGTGCAACTCTTGTATTTATGTATAATAATATACGTATAGTAATACGAATAATGGCTACAATTTGTACGAATCTGTTACAAATGTTATACTGCGCATTGTGAGTATAGTTGAGTTATCACATGATGTTTTAACACCTGGTGATCTCCGTATTTTGTGTTGGTCATGTATTGTTCTTTTTGAGTATTTTTCCAAAACCTGCATTAGCATCTGTTAACCGTATAATTTATGGTTCCAGGTATTACGCCATTTGCTGCCAGCCCCTGGTCTACAGACATAAGATGACCCCTGTCAGAGTGGCCGCGATGCTCGGTGGCTGCTGGCTAATCCCTACTTTCATCTCCTTCCTACCCATCATGCAAAGCTGGAATGCCATCGGCATCGAGGATATTGTGAGTAACTTTGAATAGAATCTGAGGAGAAGGTAACAAGTGATGAACTCTGTCAACAGCCACTTGTTAAATGATTATCTTTATTATTAAAGCAAGTAGCCTCTGTGTGTGTGTCCAGAGATTCACACAAAATCTGTTAAGAGCTGACAGCTACAGTTGGTCATACTCATATACTTTTGGTCAAGGAAGACAGTATTGGAAATGGCAAGTGGATAGGACCAAGATTTTGGGAGTTGTTAGTAATTTTGGAATACAATAGCCTTAGAATCACTTTGCTCTGGCCAGACAAACCAGAGAGTATGCTGAACAAACAGCATAAAAACCACCACATCTAGAACCTGTGCATCCCCACGGGTCAACACACTAGTCATTAATATATCTGTGATCTGCATCAGTCCAAGGATAGAGGGGGTTTCAGATCCCTCCTTTCACGTCCTCAAAACACAGATGTTCTTTTTTATAAAGACAAACATTTCCAGCTTAATATTCTTAGTTTCTAATAACATTTCCAATCCCTGGAACAATGACACAGTAATGCAGTGATCGCAGAACAATTTCAGTCCCTGTGTGAGCAACAGTACCATTTCAACCACAATTTTCTGGTGCTTTGAATATGTTTTGGTGCGAGGTTCTTTCAGAGCTGCTGGAGGCACAACGGCAGAGACGAATATTTAGCCAGACTGAAATTCACAGACAGCATCCAAACAGAAGGTACCTGGGTGTTTTCTACCTGTATGAACCACTTGATATGAGATCAAATGACTGTAGTAAATATGAGATCGTTAGAGAAATAATTAGTGCACAGTTGTATCTTGTGTGTATTTCTGTTTAAAACTCCTTTTTCTCAAATCAGGAAAATAATATGAACAGTTATTCTTTCTTCATTCCTACATTCCTTCTCAAATCTAATTGATAAAGCAGTTCTAAAGTCACTGCTTTATCATGATCCATGAGAGAAACTATAGTTGTATGCTTTGTGTACTGTTTTCCTTTTTTCATTTTTAATAATACATCATGTGGGCACGACATGGGACTATCAGCTAGTTTTTTTACCTTTTCATGCGTGAACCACTGTTAACCACTGTTGAGAGGAAATCTATTTTGACTGATGGCTGAACGATAAGAAAGCAGTCAACCCTGTTCTTATTTCCAAATATTATTTACTGTGATTTACATAGCGGTGAACATTTAGCCCTGGCTGTTACTATTTCAGTCACTATTCTTGCCTCTTCACCATGTGGAACCATTTTCAATGAACCCCTGATTGATGTCACCATGACTGAACCACAGCTCAGTACACACCGTATGTCACCACTTGAGTGTGTTCACAACCTGGTGTGGCGTGTGTTAAATACTCCGTACATGCTAATGATCCACCAAAACCACCGCGAAGGCAAAGGGTGATGCATCTCTTTCTAGGATGATCGTCTTTGGTTTTGAAGTAATATAACATAAAAAGGCAGTATTTTTCTGTTAAAGTCACATCACGATATTGATGATGGCATGATTGTCAATTAAAACATAGGGCAGGTAGCAGGTCCGAGGCTCTGGAACACTCTCCCAACAAATGACATGTGCACGGTCCATTTAGCACTTTCAAATTGCTAAATGGACCGTGACCAGTGCTAAATGCTAAACATATCTATTTGTACCTTTTAAAAGTATATGACTTTTATTAATTCTATATTACCATTACTGTCTTTTATCCTGTTTATTCTATTATTTTATCCCTGTTTTGTATTTTTTGTATATTCTTACTACTTTACCATATTATACATTTTATTTTTATGTTACTTCTACAGTTTGTGTTGTTCTAAATATGCTATATAAATAACTTTGACATTGTCCTCAGAGATCCAGAACGATGGTGGATTCAGCCAGGTGATTGTGCAGTGCTGCTGAAATGATTGTGAGTTAAAGAGTCCAGCTTGTTACATCTCGTGTCCCTTGTCGTGTCTAGATCGCAGAGAGACGAGCTTTGGCGGGAGGCTCCAACGACACCAGTTGTGTGTTTCTTGTCAACCGCCCGTATGCTCTGGTCTGCTCAGCGGTGGCCTTCTACGTCCCTTTGGCCCTCATGATACTGGCCTACCAGCGCATATACGTCACCGCCATGACACACGTGCGCCAGATCGAGACTCTGCAGCGGGCTGGCTCTGCTCCGGTGACAGGGACGGCTCCCGTCATCACGGTGAGGTCGTCCACTTCTTCAGATCCACTGGAGCACTACCGCCTGAGAACCACCACAGGCTCCGGCTCGACTGACCACGGCCCCATCATAAACAGCCGCATGCGCATAGAAACCAAGGCAGCAAAGACACTGGCGGTCATAATGGGCTGTTTCTGTCTATGCTGGGCTCCGTTCTTCATCACCAACGTGGTAGACCCCTTCATCCACTATTCCGTGCCCTGGCAGCTGTGGACAGCCTGGCTGTGGCTGGGGTACATTAACTCAGGGCTGAACCCCTTCCTCTACGCCTTCCTGAACAGAGCATTCCGGAGAGCATTTTTGGTCATTCTCTGCTGTGGGAACGAGCGATACACCAGACAGACCAGCTGCTCCTATGGACACACACACAGAGCGTGCTCAGCAGCGTCAGTCAACGGGACGTCTATGGCACTGAGGTAAACACACGACTGCATTTACATCTTTTTTTTGTTTTAGTCTTTACTAAATACAATAGAAACCCTAAAACCCTGTAGCTTGAAGGGATGAATGCATGGCAAGTGCAACAGGATGTAGAAACATCTCTAGATTAGAATCTAGAGATGTTTCTAAACACATGACACTGATTAAATCTACGAATAGTTGCTGAGAGGTGAGTCTCTGTTATGAGTTGGATGTCTTTTGGTAGAGGTTATTAGACTACGTTCAACAACAGGTCTTGATGCACAATTTGATTTTTTTTTGCATCCTTGTTCATATTCTGCTTTAGATGCAACTTCTATCAGTTTTGAATATGAACTGAATGTGACCCTGAAGTGACCCACGTGCATAAAAGCGGTCCTGATGTAATACACGCACTGTGTTTACGGAAGTACAGATGATTTTTCCTGCCGCTCCTCCTCCCGGGACACAGAATCATGGTGTCTATCGCATTTCAGTGACGTGAAGGTCAGATAAATGCGACCTGATTGTTTAGACTGAAGTCACCTTGCAAAATATTGGCTGCGTGTCAGTTTTAGGACCACTTGTAAATATAGTCATGGGTCATATTGGAAAAAAATCTGATTTGTGTTGTTCAAACTGTAATTAGAAGATCAGATATATATATATATATATATATGGATCTGGATCACATTTGCTTCCAGTGTGAACATAGCCTTAGATGCAGGAAGGTTCAATAAGCATAACTCATGCGTTAACATTAACACTACATTAACCAGAGCACAGTACCATCGGTGCTTCATCCATCAAAGAGCAGCTACGTTATGCTTATCAGTTGTTTAGATTATTTACTCATAGAAATGGAACAAGAGTTGAACGGATTGTCCAGGGTATAGAGAATCAGACGCTGGCAATGAAGCTTCAGTTATTTGTTTTTCAGACACCTCCAAAGTTCACCCTAGAGCTATGTACTGTATTTATGTATTTTTAACTATCACATTTGCTGCTTTATCTTGTGTCACAGTCATTTCCAACAGTTTCTGTACTCTCCTGTATTTTTCACATAGGGTGCTCAGTGGCTTTGAAGAGAGTTTGGACTAAGACTTGGTGACATTATCCTAAATACACTTAAATAGTTATCGATGTTTGGACATCATGCACATTTCCCGACTGTTCATGACCATTTTTTTCCTGTGGTGTGACACATCTGTCATCTACAGTATTTAAATATAAGGCTTCAGCTGCATAGCTCTGCACATCATAGTTTAAGACGTGAAATCCTCAGTGATGTCCAATGTGGATAAAAAGACAAATACATTTCTCTAAAAATGCAACAAATCCATTGCGACTCTGGAATCTATCAGCATAATATATTGGGTGATGATGTGCTGATGAGTGATGTGAGGTGAGAGAGACAAAAATTTGCATTTGAGTTATGCTCTTCTTTCTAAAACCCCACCATGGAGAAGATTAGGGCCTTGAGCGTCAGGTTAAATCATTTCCAGTACAGGACCTTGTCTACAGTCAGCAGGCTGCTGTCTTCATAATCATAATATATTAGGCTTTATTGTAAAAATAGAGACATGAACATCTGTCTTTTTGACACAACTGATCATCCATTTACACCCTGTTTTCACAGCAGTTAATGCTTAGACCAGTTGATGCATTCCTCTGTAACTCAGCCAAGTGTAAATACTTAATAAATGTAATGAAAGACCCAGATTTAGATGAGTCCAAGATGCATACCATTCTACTAACACTCACTTATATTACGATAAATGTTAATGCAAATGAACTAATGTATAAATCAAGATAGTTGTAAAATCGTAAAATAATAATTTGCTTACTTAAACCTCACCTATACCTCCATCTTCTGTGTGATACTTTCTGCTGCTGTCCCAGCGGGACCATAAGGTTTGATGCAGGAGCCATTTTATCTGAATTAAGCATTTACCTTGATTAAAGTCATGTGTAATATCCCAGCAGTTAAATGGCAAATTTGAACATGCTGTTCCTTCTCTGAAAGTAGGTCTAATGGCCAACAATGATGTTTTGCAGATGGAATATTTTACCAGCAAAAGAAAAAGAAAAATTGCCTTGCAGCAAACCTTATGGAAAACGACTTTTACTGAAGATGTTGGGGTGGAGGGTATTAATAATGACATGATCCATTATTCTTCACTCTCACATTCTCATTCTGTGGATAGTAAACTACCTCTGTAGCCGCAGCTGCCCTGGGTCAGACTGACGGAAGCGTGGCTGCACAATCTGCTCCTAACAGCCCCTGCAGCCGCCACCAAACATTCACACCCTTTCATACACCAGTGTGAGGCACTGGAGCAGGATTCGAACCACCTTCTGTTATTGGACTACTGCCTGAGCCACGATTGCCCAATACACCACACAGCCCAAAGTTAAAAAAGTGCAATTCATTTAAAAAAAATATGCTATTAAGTGTATCTTTTTAAAGTTATTATTATAAGAAACTATGAAGGAAGATACAAGTCTTGAATACAGATACAGGCCAGTGCAGTAAGTTTAGTAGTAATGATTGTGTCTGTAACGTTAACTTCCACTCCCTTCAAAGAAGCAGATGTTTCAACACTAAAGGGCCAGTGGCTCACTCAATTTATACTGTCTTCGGCTAAAATAAGATGAAAATAATTATTTATCCCATTAGCACTAAGTCTTCTTCAGCATTTCTCAGTTTGAGACAGTCACAGAGTTCAGCATAGAAGAATGGATTTTTTTGTCTTTTTTTTTTTTGCAAAGTGAAATCTGTGATTGCACAACAACACAACAGATAATGGTCGGTGAGGTTTGTGTTGACGTTAATGTTAGTGATTTAGTAGACGACTGTGTTTCTGCTCGCTGCTCCGTTGAGTGCATCGGATGATGGAGGAGGCGACCTGCCTGTGTCAGCATTGTTTAACTTTAGCACGAGCACTTCAACACGCGCAGTCAAACAGAAACAACTGCGTGTGGATTTATGTAGATACACACACACAAACACAAATCTGAAAAACAGTTTGGAATAATCAAACAATCAGTCTTCTTACACCTGTGATTGTAAGTAAATTATAACACACGCACACACACACACACACACACACACACACACACACACACACACACACACACACACACACACAAGATGACCTGATACTTCCTTTACTCTGTCTGTGTGTAGGAAACAAAAAGGCAAACAGTGTTAAATCCAATCTGATGTACTCTCTTAAAATCTGTCTTGACAAGAAACAGAAAATCAGATTAAAACCAGCAGGATCCTGAAAAATGTACTGCACAGTTTACTGGAAATAATGTCCTTTTAATTTTTTTCAGTGAGTATCAGGTGTTCTCTCTATGGGTAGTTTATGTATTTTATATCCTTTAGCTTTATGTAAATCAACTACTGTGTTTCTTTCATTCGCCTGCTTTTGGTTAACCACAGTTTTTTTCTCTAACATAGGGCCTCAACACACAATGTCTCATTACTATTATTGTTTTGCCAAATGTCAGTGTTAAAAACAGGATAATAATATGAATAAATTCATTGTCTTGGTTATAATAGATTGAGAGTGATCTCTGGAGAAGATTGTAAAGTTTGGTGATGCATAGCGCAATGGCTTTGTAAAAGAATCTACAAATAAAAACACAAGATTAAGATGAAATAAAGATGCAACAGGATGAGACCTGCATAAAAGATGTGACATATCGAGATCAAAACAACATTAAAAAAATCCCAACAGTAAGAACACAAACAACATAAAAAAACATCAATTAAAACACCGTAGCAACACAAAGTTGCCATAAATAATTATGCAACAAGGTACAAACAACATAAATGTCACAAGACGAAAAAAAGATGAATGAGATTAGAAGGCATTAAGATGAAATACTGTAAAAAGAAATGTAAAAAGCAATGTAACAACACGGAATAAGCATTGATAAAAAAAAAAAAAACAAGACAAAATTTACATTAAAGAGAGAACAAGAGGCAAATGACCCAAAAGATGAAACGAGAATCACAAACAAAACCACAGAAGAAACACGAACACAACACGGGAGCGACACAACAAGTAAAACAGCAAAGTAAAAGATGTAATAAGACAAAATCATCACAAAAACATAACACGATGACATGACCTTAAAGGCAAAAACTGTACTGAGGCCTTTTATCAATAGGTTTTATTTAAGTAGTTTTAAGTCTGTTATGTATGTGGGTTGGATAGCTCAGTTGGTAAGGCACCGGGCTGGTGCATACGGGACCCGGGGTCAATTCCTGCGATAAGCGCCCAGTGGGTTGTGTCAGGAAGGGCATCCGACGTAAAAACTCTGCCAAATCAAGTATGAGAAATGGATTCGCTGAGGTGACCCCAGAAGGGTAAAAGCCAAAAGAAATCATTCATTCATGTATGTGTGTGTTTGTTTGTGTGCATTTGCATCTAATGGTTGCAAGTGTATTAAGTCGACACCTGGGCAGATGTACACACGATGCTGACTCGTTACACATTTCTGTACACAGTTTTGGTTCTGAGGTGAGGGGGCATCGTAGGTCACCTGGGTTTGTTTGTATGTGTTGGAGCGACAGTTGTCATTGGAACTGCTGCAGTTTGATGGACCCCCCCCTCCCCGTACCACAACTGCAATGTCAGCATGGCAACAAACACAAGCAAGGGGGAAACTAATAAGGAAGTGGTTTGCAGAGAAGAGAAAAAGAAAAATTTGGAAGTTGGAGATGGTTTGGTTTCCAGGCAACAGATGTGCAACAGACAAACATGTACGGGGAATGTCCAAAAGTTAATTTAACAGAATGTTTGATTACAAGCAATCTGTTCCAACATTCACAACAGTGGCATAAAGGACAGTAGGGAGAGAAAGAGTGTGAGCTGCAGCCCAGACTGACTTCATTTTTTTTTTCATCCAGTTTGTTTACATTCTTGTTTATTTATGCAAACACTACTATACACCGGAGCACAAAGACACAACTGACTACACAGTGGATGTATAGAGTAGAGTGGTCCATCAATATAGCATTTGGCACCTGTGAATTTTACCTAGAAATGTCCCTTTAGTACTGATTCTGGTTTTACCAGATATGATTTGGGGTTCATATGGTCCAGCCCTAGTTACTAGAGTGTATTATTGACCACCAGTCAATTCTTCAAGCATTGAAACATAAAAATATAATAATGATTGGATTGGATGGATGAGATCTATTAATGTATACAAAGGTTTTTTCATTCACTCTCATATTCTCTCATATTCTCTCATATTCGGTCCTAGTTGCCCACCACCGAACATCTGTATACATTCATACAAGAGTGTGAGCTCAGCACTCTCGCCCAAGGAAGCAACAGCACATGAGGACAGAGTGGCATTCAAACTGCCAACCCTTGAATTACTGGACAACTGGCTCTACTTTCTGAGCCATGCCCCCTCAAAATAAAAAGAGCTATGTGTCTGAAAAAAAAACATGTAAACCTCATGGCAGTTGCTGAGGCTGTAGCTCCATCATGGCTGCGCCTGAGAGGCTGTGGGTCTTTTGGCTCCTGGCGCCCTCGTAGGGTGGCAGTACAGCGGCTCCTACACTTTTTCCTACTTTTCAATTTTTCTGCCCGACTCTTGTGGTCGTGTTAATTGGACTCTTGTACAACATGGACACGTGTCATTTTTGAAGTTCTTTGAGAAGTAGTAGCTGTTCTGCTACTTCACCGACTGCCTTAACGCCATCATGGGACCATGAGCCAGTCCAGTCAGTCTCCAGGTGGGATGAGCTACAGCAATGCAACACCAGAGAGCGACCTAGGTGACTATCGCCATCGGTGCAGTGGAGCCGGTGTCATGTACCGGGATGCGGAGGTGACGGTACAACCGAGGTTCCATTTGGTTCAGATGTGTAACGGTTATTCTACCCACCGTTCTACAAACATGATGGGACCCAACGGCTAACGAGCTGCCACGCGGGTGCTAAGCTGTGCAGCCCGGCTGTGAACGACTCCTGGATCAGGACCCCATGGGACTGTTTAGTTTTTTGGTTGGTTTTCTGTGGGTGAAAGCTGATGGAAGAATGAGGAGGAGAAGGGGGAGGACTGGAGGTGCGTGTGAGTGAGTTACGATTGTGATATGTTGCGGCTAGGATAACGGTTAGCGGTTAGCAGCTAAAGCGCTATGCGAATGGTAGCTTACGACGACTGTGACTCTCTCAGCTCCGAACAACGCATCACTGCTCTCGTTATCATCATCAACTCCGGGACTTCAATCATGTATACTGAATATATTGTCTATGTTGTGCAAGAATTTCAATTTTGTTGTACATCTGCTCTGCCTTTTTTTTTTTCTGCTCTGTGCTGCTGC
>JAPTHA010000005.1:2339715-2355517 GCA_029814585.1 Gymnapogon annona
ATTTCTGTTTGTTTTTCAATTGCATTGTACAGGTTTTATGTCACATTAAAGGTGGAAAAAGTTGTGAAATTATTTATATTGATGTAATTTTTTTACAACACAAAAACCTGGCATTTCAACAGGGGTGTGCAGACTTTTTATATCCACTGTAACTATATAAGAAAGAACATCCTAGAAAACCAATATAAGCATATAAATGGACATGAAAATATCACATGGTGGTACCGTTTTTTCTAGGACTTAAGAAGGAGTTGATAGGCACTGGGTAGTCAGGAGTTGTCCAGATGACTGGACAACTACAGCTAATGTAATCAGAGAGACACGTAAGAGAGTACTCGGGGTGTCATCTGGAAGGAAAGTAGATAAGGAGACTTGGTGGTGGAATGAGGAGGTACAGGAGTATATACAGAGAAAGAGGTTAGCTAAGAAGAAGTGGGATACTGAGAGGACTGCAGAGAGTAGACAGGAGTACAGGAAGATGCAGCATAAGATCAAAGTTGACTGGGTTGTTCAACAGGATCTTAGATAACAATTGTACATACTCTGTACACAACCCTTGTACATTTACCCCATACTTAACTTATAACCATCACACTTGCACTACTTGTAACTGTATTTCATCTGAAAATACTGTTTATGTTCTATATGCCTACTTAATTCATCCCACATATCTGTACATATTCCATACCTAACTTATATCCACCTCATTTGCACTGGTTGTAACTCACATCTGTAATAATACTCATCTGTACGGACTGTATTTATTGATCTGTTAGATAATGCACTTCTGCTATTTGCACTTCTGATTAGATGCTAAACTGCATTTCGTTGCCCTGTACTTATACTGAGTAATGACAATAAAGTTGAATCTAATCTAAACCAAAACGAACATAAATGTGACCATACATCTGCATGTTTCACACTGGATCTGATATAAAACATGTCTTATATGGTGTTTTCCCACCTTCGTGATTTGAGTCTCATTCCTTTATTTGTGCTAAAGATGTCTCGACAGCTCTAACGTCACCAGAATCCTGTGACTTTCACCTCTTGCAATGCCTTTTCACCTCACGCTCAATGATTAGGGGACACGTGCGAAATCAGCTGCAGCAGTCTTGGTTTCATGTATTGCAGGTGACAAAAGATGCAGAAAACCAGATATTTCTGTAGTATATATATGCCTCCAATCAGACCCCATCTGAGCCCAAAATGAAGCCTCATGAGATAAATTCATCCATAAAGACTCAGCACTAGTTTTTTTTACAGATGCCATAAACATTTCCTTTCTATTTAACATTTAATTAAATAATATCCCATATTATCCTCTGAATGTTTACATTTTCACTGCAAATACTGTATTTTTCTGTATTTTTTCTGTCTTTTCACCACGGCTATCATTAACTGAACATAAATCAAGTGTCTCTATTCACTAATCCAACTCCATGGGTTTACTGAGATGATGGTGTTTCCACAGTAACATCAGCACCACAGCCTCTGAATGTCCAAATGGGTCATATGTGATGACCATGAAAAGATGAATAACTCCTGATTTTCTCAGTTATTTACATGTATTCATCGGATTAGTGGATCGACAGATATTAGAACAGTTTAGATCAGTAGATATTTTTGCTTAACGCTAACCGTATGGGTGTTAATGGGTTAGACACATGTACAGCCAGTTTGTATTACAGTCTCATTTATCATTCAATTGTTGAATTTTATTTAGTTGACTAAAACCATCAGACATTGCATGACTAAGATTAAAACATTCCTTTCTGAAATATTTTAAATTGTGTTTAATTGTTAGTATGGAGATCAGTTGATGCTGTGTGAGCATTAGAAAACAAATTAAATGTGTAAGTGGGTTTCTGTGTGTGTCATAAGCATTTTCATGTCTGAAGTATAATTAGGGAGTCTGTTATTTAAATTAATTCATCAGGTCCTTCTAGGTGAGGAACATTGTTTTAATGCTCAAATAAAATGTTTTGAATGTAGAAGGGTAAAAGTGGTTTCATGCCATTGAAATTGTACATATATGCAGAGCACTGATGAATATTGTATTACACATACATTCAGCAGCAGCATCACATCAATGTGCTCATGAATGAGAATAAAAGGACATTTCTGCTGCTTCCTCTCACAAATGTTAATGACACACTGCTCATTTCCATCATCAGAATTAAAAAAACATCTCTCAGACTCATAATGAACCCAAGTGGAGGACACACAATGTCTGACTCACAGTCCTAACAAGGTGAACAACACAGCGCAGGAGCTAAAAGTCACCAAACAGAAAAGTGAATGGTACAATTTAAGAATTAAAACCTAAATTAACTCAAGCCTACAGAAAATGACACAAATCAACACCTAAGATAATAAGATGACAGGTGAGAATTTTATTATCACCTCCGTGATGAAGAAAATGCTCCAGCATTAGTCGCCAGGTGAGAAAAGACACATTGTGTCTAAAAATAAGAAAGTCATGTGCTGAGCGTCGTGTGGACACACATTCACACGTAAAACATGGATGAGGAAAAGACAAAAATAAGAAGCTCACATTGCCTCAGAGGCTCATGTCTCCATGGCAACTGCATGTCCAGGTTGGTGGAAGGTGTGGCTCTGGCTCTGGCTGTTTTTACGGCGTACAGGTGGAGGAGTGACACAACATGGTACACAGCACAGTGAGCTGTTGGACAGGTGAGAACAGTGGCATTTCCAAGTGTCTACATATGGTGTTGGGACAAATTTACGGTATACTGGAGGTTTATTCAGGTACAAACATAACCACTCAACTACACAGAAAAATAGGACACCAGTGAAAAAGGTGGAAAAAGTGACATTCAGAAAAGAACAACCAATGTCGTTCTGAAAGGCTTTCCAAAATCATCACCTGCAAAAAAATGACTGAATCAGTGAATATGAGATAAGTGTAAGATACAAAAGTATATAGAAGTACTTTATTGATCCCAGAAGCTGCAAAACAAATTTCCCAGCTTCTGGGATCAATAAAGTACTTCTATTTATCTATCTATCTATCTATCTGCAGCGCATCACATCTGAATCACACTGACACAAGCAAAAGTTTTAGTAACAAAGTCCTTCATGTGTCATGGGATGAAAAAAACACCAACAAATTACTGGAAATTAATTCTCTATAAAGTGTTAGATTTCTCACAAGTGCCTTAATGAGTTTAACAATATAGTGTTTGAGAAGGTATTATTACTATATTATGAAGATGAACTAATGTTTGTAAACAGCTGATGGGAACTTACACATCCCTTATTACAGTCGATGATCGTACAGTGATATGATAGAAGTAGTAGTAGTAGTAGTAGTACTTATAGCAGTAGTAGTGGTATACCACCGCTGCCAGTGGTGTCCACACCCGGGTGCGGTCCAGTGCCATGCGATCTACCCACAATACCTTACTATTCATATTCGTTAATAATATTAACTTTGCTTTTGGAGTCTGCCACCCAGGGGTACCGTTCGTAGTTATCAACTTGAAAGTGTTGGATAAATCCTTTTTCCTACTGAGTCATTCTTGCTAATGTCGAGTCGGCAGCCTCTCTTTACAGTGTCTAGCTTTTCTTGAAAAGTTTTTCTTGAGAATGGCGTTGTAACTAAATCTGTGACCAAATCAACATCTTTGCCTCCTTCAGCCATTGTGGGTTGAAAAAACTAAAGCAACGTGGTCGCACTGCACAAATCATCCATTTCCTTATTTCCTGTTTTGTGGTGTGGGCGGAGAGAGGGGTGGGGTTTTGTGTAGAGGTGTGCTGGTGGAATGTGTGTGTCTTCCCTCGCTGGTGCTGGAAGGGTCGGCGCGCACCTGCTGTCACTTGGGTCATCGGCGAGGCATACTTAAGGGACGCTGGAAACGGTCTTCAGTGCCAGTGAATTGTTCTACCTACCTGTGGTAACACGCAGCCGGTCCTTTGTCGAACGTTCATTTGGGAAGTCCTGTGGTGCGATGGTGACGCTAAAGACTGTGACTTACCTGTGTTCTGCTGTTTCTTTTCCAGTGCCTCCGCCAATGCTACACCCCTGCAACCCACCAGCCTTCCGCCTGGAGTACGCTTCCCGCACCTTTTGTTATTTTTTCATCGTTTGTGGAATAAAGCCTTCGTTTCTACCTTATCCTTCCTGTGCCTGGATCCTCCCTCTCCACTACACACAACATGTTTATCACATTGACATGTCTGCTCAGGTCTGTTCTGTAAAAAAGTAATGAGAGGCCTTGAACTTTCTTCAACACTAACTTTAATCCTTACAAGAACTTAAATCCATCATTAAGCACTAAGCTTCAAAAACACAGTGGTATCTTTTCTTTTACAACATACCGTAATTTCCGATGTATAAGCCGCGACTTTTGTCACATGCTGTCAACCCAGTGGCTTATGCAATGATGCGGCTAATTTATGCATTTTTTCTAAAGGCCGCCAGGGGCACACAAGCAGGAAAGGTAAGAGTGAAACAGGTGGAATATATGTGTCGAGGAAGACGCAAGTTTAATGTAACGTCGCGCTTTGTGAATGAATCAAGTTAGCACAAAGTTAGCCACTTGACATTAGTTTGAATCGTGCATTTAAAGTGGCCCTCAGAGTTGAATGGGAGGTTTGTATGACCAGCGGCGAGAAACCTTTTACTAAAACTGGCCGCATGCAAAGAGCGGTTTCAAAAAGCCGGTCTGCTGCGTGACGGAGAGGGCAGCACAAGCTCAGGAGTGAATTTGCTTCAGGATGAGAGTGACACTGACAGCGACAATGAAAGAGACTGAGAGAGTGTGTGGCGAAGAATATCTGAGGCTGAGGAGGAAGACTTCCATGGTTTCAGTGCATGGGAGGAAGATGAAGACGGCTGTCACTGACTTTTACCGGTATGTTTTGTTGTTTTTTTTAAAACCAGCCCTGTTAGTACTGCGGTCAAGCCAGCCGCGATTCAGTTCTTTCCCGTCAAGTGAGCCGCTGGTGAATTACATGCATGCGATTTGTCTCACGATTACGGTAGATGGCTCTTGTTTGCTCGCAACAGAATTGAGACACACATTGAGACGATTAAATGAGTTTTAATTCTACTTGGTACGGGATCAGATTATGTCGCATTATCGATGCAATCTGGTTCGATAATGCGATGATAAGATATGCTCTGTTTTTATTTAAAAATACAAGCACTTCCTGAAATAATTTAAAAGGCGTTTTCTCTCTCTTTTCTGGTAAAAACCCAGTGGAACTGGCTTGTATGGGTTTAGTACTGCGTATACTTTAGTACTAAGTATACTAAGGCGCAACAGAAACAAGAGCCATCCACCGTAATACTGTGAGTCAAATCGCGTGCATGTAATTCACCAGCGGCTCACTTGACGAGGAAGAAGCGGCTGGCTTGTGTTTCTACCGTCTTGCTACTGTTACTGCCGCGTGACTTCTACCAGTATGTTTTTTTTTTAACCAGCCATGTTAGTGGTGTGTTTTTCCACCGCGTTGCTGCTGTTACTGCCGCATGACTTTTACCGGTATGTTTTTTTTGTTTTTTTTTTACCAGCCCTGTTAGTGCTGTGTGTACTACTGTATTGCTGCTGTTACTGCCGTGTCATAGGCACTGTTGGGAAAGAAAAACTAAAGTAGATTATTAAAACTTTGAAAAGTCTTTCTGTGTACCGTTTTTCTTTGTAAATATCTCATGTTTCAATGTGGGCAGATGCGGCTTATGTACAGGTGCGGCTTATGTATGTACAAAATAGTTTTTCCTTTAAAATGTAATGGGTGAGGCTTATATTCAGGTGCGCTCTATCGTCCAGGAATTACGGTAATACTTTTGGCACCCCACTTCAAACAGTAGTAGTTATACCAGTAGTAGTAGTAGTAGTGGTAGTAGTCCTAGTAGTGGTAGTAGTTATAGTATGTTCTAGTATTAGTATGAGTAGTATTAGTAATACTTTGTAATAAGATATTGAATGTTTTTATTTAAATTCTTATTGAACAGGGATCTTTTTGAGCATACATTTTTCACAATATGGTTTTATCAAATGCAAACTTGTGTGTGTTATAGTTCTTACAAACTGAGCTTAAGACTGGATTCATGCTAATACATGTAAATTCATCTTCATGTAAATTCATACATGTAACTTCTATCACATCATAGTTCAACCATCTACAGTATGCATCTACTTCTATTCATAAATTAACAGATGATCAACAAATAACAAGGTGCAGAGATGTTAAAGATAATGTTTTCAACTTCTTGCGCTGTGATTGGCTATGAACTGTGTCAATAACCCTTGTTCATGTCTGCATTTGTGTGTCATTATACATCAGATGATGCTGTTTAGCATTTAGAATGCATACTGAATAAGCCGTGCAAGCATGAATGCCACAGCTTGGAGATCTTGAGTGATGCTCCAGAGGAAATGACAGGAAGTAAAAGCAATCTCTAGTTTGTGAATTCTGACCAACAACTTCAGTGGACAAGTTATTAAAGACATTTGAGAAAATATAAACATTTTAGCCAAGAGAGACAATTTGCAAAATACAAGATGGGCAAAATAGTAAATCATCACAACTTTGGGTTGGTTACCTTGGCTTTAGACTATGTCATGTAAAAAAATTACCCGAGACTGTTGAAGTTTTTTATATGTAGACACTAACAGAATAATACAATAATAAAATAATACAATAGTATAGCAAATATGAATGAATATTCTTCATATTTATTTACTATTGCATATTATGAACATTATATCATGATTTTGAAAATAATTGTACATGGGATACAGATCAAATGGATCTTCTTCTTTCTTCCTTGTTTTCCAAAAATACAACATGATATTCAGTGTTAACGTTGGTTGCTGCCATCAACAATGTGTGACTGAATGTGTGGACCAGAATAGACCGAATCAGAATCAGGGATCATAACATCCAACGATGGGCCCATCCACCATGTGGGAGGGGCTCTATCCAGTTCATTACAATCACGGCCAGATATCCCACCGATATTATCGTTACTACCTCAATTTTTACCTCATAATTCAACTGCAAAATCATCATTACTGTCATATCAGCATTGCTGAAAATGCCTTTCATGCAGTCACCACAAACCCCAGTCTTTTCTGTCTTTGGCAAACACAGAGCATCTTATTCATCCTTTTGTTACTTACAGACGCCATTATTTGATTTTTATACTTCTATTTACCAAACAAAGACAGCGTCAAATGAGTCAGTGTCTAGAATCTTAATTAAAAAAATACAAAACAATAAAGCATTTTGGCCACTTATTCTCCACTTTGCCAGCTGTCCCTTGTACTTACGTAACATTTAAAAATAGCTTTGATGATGTATTTAATTCTACATAATTGTATACCTTCACTTATTGAACCTCTTATTCTAATCGAGTCCTTTTTGTCTTTTAAATTCAATCCTTCTGTCTGCACCAACCATCTAGAAGACATCAGCGGAGTGCTGGCCATTTGGCTAATGTTAATCATTTCTGTGAAATAACGTTTGGTTGAAGCTTTTCAACCTGAATTTACATCTCACCTATTTGCCACAATATTGAGCTAAATTCCTAAGACGTGTAGCGAACTAGGCTCCATCTCATTGTCTTCATTAGTCGTTACCAGAGAGATTAGTACTGCCTATGAGTCTTCCATCCACTGCATCATTCTGGTCCCCTTCCTTTGTCTAACGGTACATTTTCTCGGAGCCATGTGCCTTTTTCCACTCCTCTGCCTCCTCACGTGCTTTTTCTAGTGTGCCTTTTTCAGGATTATCAGCCATACTCGATGTCCTGTCATATCAGGCAGCCTCTTTTTTTTTTCCCCTTGTCTTTGTCCTCTGTGTGTGTGTGTTGTGTATCCTCGGTAGCATATGGATATCTTGTCGTTTTTACGTGCCCTCCCTGAAGCAAGGACATTACAATCAGATTTGTCGGTATTCCTGTTCATACCTGTAACTCCCTACAGATGAGTTTAATCTGAAAATATTACACAAGGTAAAGTAGGATTCTGTTATATCGCAGCCCACTGTAAAGCGCATCTGTCTCAGGCCACTGGTATTTTTGCAGTTTGTTGAAATGAGCACTCATATTTAACATGCATCCTCTTTTCTTCATATGCACCATTAAAATACAGAAAATCCACGTTTAAAGACTTAAAAAAAACTGAACAATATGTGTTGTAATGGTTAAAATTACTACGTGTTTTAATCCCTGACCTCAAGACATGAGGCAGCACAGTTACAAACCTCTGACATGTTAAATGAACATACAGAAAATGAACACAATGAATCTCATATTGTCGAAAGGGTTAAAGACATGTTAAGCACAATAGAGACTTCTAAATGCATACGTGTGGTCATTAGAACTTTTTATAACCCAACAAACTCAATGTTGTCATCAGATGTTTCCTCATTAAACATTCTTCACCACTCGATGTTGGATCACCGTTTTCACAAACATGGTGTGATATCATACATCAAATGGTCAACATTTTGCTGATGCAAACGGTGATCTAGAACATATTTCATTTATATATTTTTGTTACCTTAAGGGTACATTGGCACTATACCCTTTCAACAATATTCAGTATTGTAGATGTTATTGGAAGCCAGTGGTCAAAGGTGTCAAACATGGGCCAAATCCGGCCCACCAAAGGGTCCAGTCTGGCCCTTCAGATGAATCTGTGCAATGCTGAATTGACACTGAAGATATTAACGATAATATTAGTTCAGGTTCCACATTCAGACCAATCGATTTGATCACAGATTTAGTTACAATGGCATTTTCAAGAAAAACTTTTCAAGAAAAGACACTGTAAAGGGAGGCTGGCCAACCCGACATTAGCAAGTATGACTCAGCAAGAAAAAGAACTTATCCAGTTGGTAACTATGAACCGTACACCTGGCTGGCAGGCTCCAGAAAGTAACGCAATATTTCGGAATAGCACGGTCATACCTCCGTTCATGCTACAGTCTATCGCGCCGACCGCAGTTGGACCTGGGTCCAGGTGCCGGTCGGACCAGGGTGTGTGCATGGGTCCAGGTGCCGATCAGGGCCAACAACCCGCCCTGCATCTTGTAAGCTTGGAGAAGCTTACAACCTAGACCTGCATGCGCTTCAAGCCAGGTCTCTAGTCTTGAAGAGAGGGAAGGTGACCGACCGTTTCTGCTTCTTCCTAGGAGGCTCCCAGATCCCACCAGTCATGGAGAAACCTGTGAAAAGCCTTGGAAAGATCTTTGACTGCTCCCTGGAGAATACAGCCTCTGTCAGGGATACCAACAAACAGTCGGAAGGCTGGCTAACTTCAGTGGATAAGTCTGGGGAAGTCTGAGGCATGGGTGTACTAGCATGGCATCCTGTCCAGGATACTGTGGCCATTGCTGGTCTATGAATTCCCAATATCCACCGTGGAAGGGTTTGATCGGAGGGTCAACAGCCACCTCCGATGCTGGTTGGGGCTTCCTCAGAGTCTCAGCAGCATCACCATCTATGGCAACAAAAACAAGCTGACCCCACCAGTCAATAGCCTGACTGAGGAGTTGATGGTCACCAGAGCAAGGGAGGTTCTCCAGTACAGGGAATGGATACGAAGGTTTCCCAAGCAGGCATCGAGGTGAGAACTAGCAGAAGGTGGAAGTTGCAAGAGGTGGTGGGCCAGGCAGAAGCTTTGTTCCACAAAGAGCTTATGGGATCTGTGGCGACTGGTCGGGCAGGACTGGGAACCGTAATTGCAACTCACCTCGATAGGCTAAAGGGCAAGGACAGGTGGAATCACGTCCAACTAGAGGTGGGGGCTGAAGTCGAAGAGCGGCGTGCAAGCCAGTGGGTGGGGCTAAGGCAGCAAGGAGCATGCACAAGATGGGAGGAAGCCATGAACAGGAAGATCTCGTGGCCGGAGCTGTAGAGGGCTGAACTACTCTGCATAAAATTCCTCATCCAGTCAGTCTATGATGTCCTGCCCAGCCCGTCAAGCCTCTTACTTTGGGGCAAGGGTGAAACTCCATCTTGTACCTTGTGCCAGGGAAGGGGTACTCTGGAGCACATTCTCAGCAGCTGTCTGAAAGCACTCAGAGATGGCCGCTATCGCTGGCGCCACAACCAGGTGCTGAATGCAGTTGTTGAGTCCATCCACTCTACCATTGACCACAGCAAGCGCTTGCAACCTCGGAGGCAGGGGACAAGGGCTGGGGAACAACCTCCTCCTCAACCAAAGGCCCAAACAGGACTTCTGGGAATGGGAAAGGACTGGCAGCTAAGGGTGGACCTCAGGAAACAGCTAAAGTTCCCAGAAAACATAGTAGAAACCCGCCTGAGACCTGTCTTCCAAGCAGGTCATTATTTTGGAGTTGACTGTGTCCTGGGAGGAGAGAATGGAGAAAGCCAGCGGAAGAAAGAAGGAGAAGTATGCCGAGCTGGCTACTGGCTGAAATCTGGTCAACATTTTTTTATTTTTTTCTACAATTGTCCTCATATTTTTGACTGTATAAAATACTGTATAAGTAGCAAAAGAAAAAAAGAAGAAAAGGTCACACACAGTGCTCTGTCAGGCTGCCATTAGCTTTGATTGCAGGTGGCGTTGGAAAGTCAGGCAGTGCTTATGCAATTTCACAATAAATGTCAAAAAAATGTTTTCCGTCTGGCACTCCGTTAATCTTTGCCCCAGATCTTGTAAGGACAAGGGAGATTCTGATTGGTATTCAGGTCTGGATTTGAAAATGATGTCTCATGCTCCCTGAACCACTATTTCACAGTTTGAGCCTGATTAATCCTGGCATCGTCATCGTGGAAGATATTTGTGTCATCAAGGAAAAAAAATATCCATGTATATAGTTCAGATTCAGCTGATTTTTGGACACATAAATGTTACTGAGCCCAGACCAATAGAACCAATAGAACCGGATCATAACACTGACCCTTCAGGCTTTTATTGTGGGCACTGACCATGATGGGAAATCACATCTGCCTCTCCTCTATCCCTGATACAATATGTCACATGGTGTTTACAACTGAACCAGTCTTTACGCTCTCTATCAAACTGATGCTTTTTTAAGAAACAAGAAGCTACTCAGTGCATCAGTTAAAGAACATTCATCTTATTCACTTCTGTAATTATCCATCAGAACATCAGAATTACAACCAGGTGGTGTGTGTCCTTACTTGATCAGGCAGAGTCTCCATAGACATCTACTGGATGTCTGTCCTTCTCCTGAAGACTTATGTTGCACACTCGCACTTCACCAGCTGAAGGCTCTGATCAAAATCCATCCTGATGCTATTTACAGACCATAGTGATGCTGGAGACGCTTCATTTTCACGCAACAATGTAGTCATTAGGAGGTGTTAATGAAGAGAGAAGGTGATGTCACTGTCGAAAACCGAGGTAAGATAATGTGCTTCACTTTTAAAAGCAGTGAGTGATACGTATAAGGCTGGCATCAGTGTGAAGATGATTCCATCAGTTTACACCTGGCCCTACTCTCTGAGACTGCTTCAATGCACACTCCAGGCATGACCAGATCCTTCGTTATTCCAATCTTTTGCCTTTCCATCACTTTGGTAACGTTTCATCTTTACCTCATCAGTCCATTACACTAACGAGTGCTTTATATCTTCTGGCGTTACTGGCCTCTTGGTCTTGTATTCATGAAGTCTTCTGTGAACAGCAGGTTGTGATACTTTCACTCGTGCCCTCCGGAGGTGGTTTGTGATGTCACTAACAGTTGTCTGACAATAGAGTCGTTCTCACAATCCTTCTGTTGTCAACAGCTGATATTTTCGTGCTCGATGTGTGGTACTTCCTTTCTTCCCCCAGTACATTCAAAATAGTTGTCAAAATAAAGCCTCACTGTTCCAATACTGTTAGATGAGAGTGTACCTTCTTTATCTGGATAGAATAGACCTTTTAAGTGATGTAGTTAAATATATTTGCCCCTTGTTGGCGTTTGTTTCAGGCTCTGTTTGATATTATTCCTCTCTCCACTCCACATTTCTGATGAATTTTCTATTCCTTCAGAGAAATCTTGTTATATAATATGAGTACTAAATGGCTGATGGCACCTGTGGATCGACAAAGTCTCTAATAATGATCCGTGGGTGAGCATCAGGTGGTGTTGATGCTGTTGACATCTTTAATCAATGCAGCTTAAAATATTGTGCCTGTTCACTGACTGAAGCTGAGAACTGCGAGTTGATCATCTCCAAGGATCTGGCTGCTGACACAACAGTAATATGTGGAATGTATGATGTTAATGTTATCCCCTAATCAGTTAATTAACCATTATCAATGCCATTATTTTGTGAAACATTCATGTTCTGATGAGATCTGAACGATTAAATGATATCCAGAGCAGAGGTCAGACGTCACATGCTTCAATTTCCGTATGACATAATGAATCATATGTCCTGTAGGAACTCCAGTAACCAGTAACTGCTATGGAGACAATGAGCCCAATAAAGAGGAAGAATATGAAGGTTTATTTTACAATTACTTGCAAACGTATGTGAAGTCTTTCATGCCATTAAAATCTATGGTGACTTTAAGGATGATACAGAAGCCATTTTCCTTAGAAGTAATGGGAAACAAGATGGTGTTACCAAACCAGATATTGTTATGCTGTTGCATTTCATGTTGCAAGTTGTACAAATGCACATTTATTACATGGTGCTTTAAGAGGGTGGTTTGGGTTTAATGTTTTGATGTTGATGTTGAATCATTTAATCCATCTGGAATTAGATTGTAGGTAAAGTTAACCATCTGATAATCCATTTCAAATGACATATTGTTAATTTTTGTTTGAAAATGGTAAAATATTTATTTTAAACTTCTTAGTCATTAAACCAAACCGGATCTAACTTTGGACACTCCTTTTTTCCCATTGTCTTTTTTTGTCGATATAGTCCAGATTAAAGTCAGATAGATCAACTCAAATACCTGCATTTCATTTGACTGCATATTACTTAAAGTACTTATCCTCTACTTTTATTTTGATGAACTGTATAATGAACAGACAATATTAGGTTACAATTTTTTTGTTAGAAGTTGAAACACAAAACAATAGGTGCAAAAAACAATGTGCCTTGAGATTGAAAAGGAAATCAACATCTGTCAAAATCAAGTCTGTGGATTAGCTTGGATGAAGGCACAAATGAGCCGCAACATTGACAACAGATGAGGAGTCTGCCCTGTCGTTTTCGTCCAGAAATTACAATAAAGAAAGAATACATCAGTGTTCAGCCCAGGGGCCGAGCATGAATGCGTCCAATTCTCTGTCCGTGATTTATGTACAAAGGTTGTTGACCAGTTAGCATTAGCATTAGGTTAACTTGATTTTCCTCTAACTAAACAACTGGTGTGCTGCAGACAAGACGGCATGTCGATCCAGTCCATATCAGTTGTAAATCATTACATCAAGAATAAATCACTGATAATGGCAACTGTGACAATACAGATGCATCCTGTTCCCTGTCTATAGGTTTAGTGTCAGACTGTTGGCCAGTTAGCATTAGGTTACTTCAACTTTTGACTAACTAATCAACTGGTGTGCCTCTGACTACCGTTACAGCATCTAATGAACTGAATAGTGAACACTTCTGTGCTTTCCCTCCAGTTCAGTGGTCTATTGTTGTTTCTTGGTGCATGTGTGTTGATGCCTTGTGTTAATGTGATGACCCTTTAGACAACAAAGTCCCAAGTTAGGTACCTGAATTTCCTCCTCTGCAAATACACTCCAAAGAGCCTGGACCTCATTGTTCGTTCACTTGTCATACTTCCTCATTTGGTCCAAATTTTCTAAATTAAAACATTGTTACTCTCAATCTCAAAAGACAAAGGCAAAAATAAAATAAACAAAAAAAAACTTTGTTGCTGAACAGTGGCTTAATGCTGTTCAAATGGAATGTGGAACACTACAACTGTAGTCCACTAATCAACATTCCCCAGCATACATGACTGCCATCTAAGAATTCCAGTTAAATTTGAAAAGTACCACTTTCCTAACAGGATATTTTTCTAGGAAAGTTCAGTGGTGCGGGAAAGTTTATTACCCGAGTAATTTAGATGGAACCACACTGAGTTTATTCAAACTTCCTGGTAATGGTCAAAGTTCTTACACAAGAAAAGGGTATTTTAGACTTAGACCTTTATTGTCATCATACAGACACACACAGTGGATCTGACAACAAAATGTCATTAATTGGAAACTGATAACACAATATAAATATGGAAAATACAAAAGTGCAAAATTACTAAAGTGTCCAAAGCCATGACTGACTGTAGTGCAAAGGTGACAACAAATACAGTGTAGTGCCGGAGGTACTAGTGGAGGCGGAGGGTTAGGTAGAAGAATGAGCTTTATTGCCCTGCCCTGTATGAGCTCCCATTCTCAACTGAGCGCACCTGAGACAGAACGTGTCTCGACCTGAATATAAGACACCGGTTTCCCACCGTCAACGGGAACCGATATTCCACCCATAGTTCTGGGGTGAATTATGTTCCCCAATAGTCACCACAACAGTCAATATAAATAAGGAATAAATAAGATGGACAGTGCAATATTGCACATCAATGTAAACAGTACTGAAAACAGTGTAAATATTACACATAAATGTAAACAGTATGATAAACAGTGTAAACATAGCATGTGAAGTCAAGTACAGTTTAATAATCTGATGGCTAGGGTGAGGGAGCTGTCATTGAACCTGGCAGTTCTACAGTGGATGCAGCGCAACCTTCTGTCCAATGCCAACAGAGAGAACAGTCCATGATGGGGGTAGGTGGGGCCAGAGTATATTTGGTGAGCTCTGGCCAACCAGCGTTTATGTGCAACGTCCTGGATGGGGGGGAGAGGAGTCCCAGTGATCTTCTGCGCAGCCCTCACCACTCTCCTCAGAGGCTTCCCGTCCTAGGCCTTACAGCTCCCGGACCAGATGGAGATGCAGTAGGTCATCAGACCTTCAATGGTGCCTCTGTGGAAGGTAGTGAGGATGGGAGGGGGGAGGGACGCCCTTCCAATCCACTGCAGACACTGCTGGGCTTTCTTCACCACAGAGGCCATGTGAAGGGTCCAGTCGAGGTTGTCAGTGATGTGCACCCCCAGGAACCTGATGCTACTGACAACCTCCACCTCAGTGTCAATGATGAAGCGTGGGGGGTGACTGGGCCGAGATCTCCTGAAGTTAACGATAATCTCCTTAGTCTTATCGATGTTCAGGAGCAGGTTGTTCCTCTTACGCCAGTCAACCAGATGTTGACTGGTGTAAGACCACAACTGTGGTGTCATCCACATACTTTACTATGTGGTTGGTTTTATACCTGGGACGATAGTCATGGGTCATCATGGTGAACAGCAGGGGGCTCAGGACGCAGCCCTCGGGGGAGCCGGTGTTCAGGGTGATGACCTTGGAGGTGTTGTTTCCCACTCTAACATATTGGGTTGTGTTGGTCAGGAAGTCCAACAACCAGTTACACAGGGGGGTGTTTAGCCCAGTGAACCCAGTTTGCTTACCAGATCCTGGGCAATGATGGTTTTGAACGCTGAGCTGAAGTCCAGGAACAGCATCCTCACATGGGTGTTCTTACCCTCCAGGTGCTCCAGGCTCAGGAGAGCAGAGGAGATGGAGTCCTCAGTGGAGCGGTTGGGCTGATAGGCAAACTGGAATGGGTCAAATGATGGGGGCAGTACAGTCATGTGAACCACATTTTTACAAGCTTTACTGTTGTAAAGCTTAATAGGTTTTTGGTGTCACCAGACAGAAAATAAATTATCCATACATACCTTTTATCATCATAGAGTGTATGTATGTGTATATATA
>JAPTHA010000005.1:2364102-2376461 GCA_029814585.1 Gymnapogon annona
GTGACGTGCAGCTTGTTGTCACCTGTCATCATGAAAAGAAAAAAGCCTATGAATAAAAAAATTGATTCATTTAAACAGTGATTTGTACCATACATTTCTTTTTAATTTAACTTCGCCCTTTTTAGAATAACGTTTAATCAAAATCTCTGAATTTTCACGTTCACAAATCAAATACTGCAAAGAGACACACTGTGAGGCAGCACATCTGGCCTCACCTGGGATTGCACAATCACTTTGCTGAATGTACTGGTGCTGTGCAGTGAGACCATATTGCTGTCTCTCTGTGTGTCGCTATTCAAATGTTCGGACACATCTGCTATAGGAACTAAATTCCATAGTTTAGCTGATAAGTCTCGTGCTGAGCAGCAAGATTTAAACGGCTGTGAAACGGCATGCAGTTCTCCTGCCTCATAGTAGGGGGCGCTGGTGACCCCAGTGGTTCAGTGACAGTAAACTAGAGTTAGCGAGTCAAGTGCAGACATCCTGTTGAGTTTTCCCTCTGCAGTCTGAACGATGTTTTTTTAAAAAAAAAAAACAAAAAAAAAAAAACTACCTCTCTGCCGCATCTCTCAGTGACTCAGTCTTGATGCATGTACAGATTCTGCGTCGGTCGTATATGTTTCTGTATCATTTTATTTTGTTGTATTTATCCGCCACAACTTAATGGCCAGTCCGTGAAAATATTGTCACACATCAATCTATTTGGTGTTGTAAAAAAGGTTTGGTCTACTGTCCATTGTAATGTTCTGTTTTGTTTTTTATGAAATGTGCTGTTTTTGTGTGCTACAGTTTGGATGTCTGATGGTCTGTGATGTCTGTGGACTTTTAGGGGCACAAAAAGTATGTTCAGCATCTAGAGACAAAAATATCCAGTTGGAGACCTGTGAGTAAGCAGTGCTAAGACTATGCTGAGATTACAGTGGAGGATGACAAGGATGGAGCATTAGAGCCGCAATGAATATTCACTGATTACTTAACAATTGCAAATTGATTAGTAAATTATATGATTAAAGTAGATGTATTAAAGTAATTTTACTTAGAAAAAGTAAAAGAAAATATTCGTACATCTTAATTTGGGAGACACTGACATTTCAAGGATCTGGTATTTTCTTGACCAAGAAACTAATCACTTAATCTGAAATCTAAACAGAGTGAAAGTCATAGTTAGCTGCAGCCGCAAATTCAATATAAACCTTTACAGCACTTTCACCAGAAATGTGTACAAATATGTGCAATGGGTGAATGTTTGTCTGTGCTGATGATTGATGCTCAATCATCTAATATAAATCACATAGTATTTTGAAGCCATATGTATTAAACAAAGAGATACACAATATACACCTGATAGAGGAGATACAGAGAGAGAGAGAGAGAGACAGAGAGAGAAAGGCTTCTACATCACCAGCGACTCTCAGCCAATCACAGGCAAGGAGAGGAAAGTGGGGGAGGGAGAGAGAGAACGACACAGAGAGATGATGCTGTTGGATCTTGAATGTTTGCCGATGAAAAGTTTCTGTCAGTTTAGACGAGAATGTAGGAAGAACAACTGAGCCAGAGAAGAAGGATTAAAAGAGGAGGAGCTTCACGTCTCCAAGGAGATGTTTAACGGATCCAGATCCACAACAGAGCTGCACAGCCAGAAGGCATGTGGAGGATGTTTTATTTGAGATGATGGAGAAACACTGAAGACTTCTTCAATATAAAAAGTAAGGATTTATTTACCTGAAGATAGAGTATGCGTCGGAGTATCTGTGCAGATGATGACTAAATATTAACACCTTCTGATCAAAGACAAGTTTGGACGAATAGTGGTGTTAGGTGATTTGCTGAATGTGTACATTTAGTCTTTATCAACCTCAGGGTTAGTATTTAGACTAGAAATCTAAACTTAAAACATATCCGACTAAAAAAAGTTAGACGATAACACCGAACCAGATATTTTTTTTCCATATCTGAATACTCTGTTGCAGAAATGTCACATTTCAGACAGCTCACATTCTCATGTGAAAAGAGCAAATGAATCAAACGTGATCTATGAGCAACAAAAAAGCATGATTTGGTTCAATGCAGCAGTTTAAGAGCAATTCATTATTTTGGAATCAGTCGGCATATATACGTGTACATATGGTGTGATTTTTATATACATTTGATTGTTATTTGATTGTTTCTGTGAGACACTAAATATCTGTTCCATTAGTCAATTATTGCTTCTTAATGGTGTGTAGCTGTTATTTCAACAAATCATCAGGTGATTTTTCATCGTTATTTATTGTCTCTATGGAATATTGACGTGAACAGGAACATTTCGTCTCCATCTGAACTTGTCCTAGTCGGCAGTGTCGGCCACTCGACCTGCTGACCTCTCATTATTCACCCTTCTGCTGTATACCTGGCAGCTCTGAGATTAATTCATCTTTATTTGGAGTGTGGCTCCTCTCTGGAGGCTCCACCCCAAATCACAGCTCATTGATGTCATGATGCGACCGTGCTTCATCCAGTCACAGAAGGGCTCTGACACTTTTGAGACATGTGGGTTAGACACAACATTGATGTTTTCCATTTGAATTTATCCATAAACAGCTCTTATCTCACATTTTAACCTTCGTCACTCATCGTCACCTATTAATCACACCCATTAAAACTGGACTACCAGGGTCAGGTGCTGAGCAGAGATGAAGGTGTAGGGAATGTGACTCTCATACAGAAGGATTCAATTCAATTCAATTTATTTCCAACAAGCCATGCAAACAAAAGAAAAAAAAGCAACAAACAAACAACAACAACAAAACTACAAGTAGTACAAAGTTGATGATGTATCATAATTGTCAGACTATGTTCAATCAGACAATGTTATTGTGTGATACTTTTATTAGTTAATGTGTGTAGAACGTGAATACAATGTTGGATTAAAAATAATAATAAAAAAAAAAACCAACAACCAACACACAAAACTGAAAGAAACAAATGGTTTTTGTAAATCAGTTTCCTCAGATGTTGCATTGCACCTTGGCATAAACAACACACTGTGTAAATCTATGTGTGTGTGTGTTCTATGTTCTATGTGTTGAAAATCATCTCCACACTGTAGCATGGACCCTCAAGCCCACGAGCGCTATCACCACCACATTCTCTCATTTGGCAAAAATCGATATTTGACTTTTGAGTTAAAGTGATACTAGATAAAAGTGGAAGCTGTAAAAAGAATATGAAAATGTTTTGTGATGTAAAACACTGACACTGGTGATGCACATGCAGCTAAAAATTATGCAAATAGCTCAACATACCCCTTTCTGTTTTACAATCTCTTGATGAAGAACCCGATCCAACTTGTAATGGTTCTACATGGTGAAATATGCACTTTTGACTCATAAAGCTGCTGTGTTAATTGATTTGTCAGTTTGAGTTAAAAGTCCACATTTAACCATGTTAGAATCACATTATTTCCCGTAGTAATATGACATTGACACATCACAAAACGTGAATACATCTCTTGAACCTCTACCATGACAAATAAATCTAGTTCATTGTGACAGTGACAGATAATAAAGTTCAACTAATCACAGAAAACATATATCACACCTGCATATTGAACATAGGAGCAAAACCAAGATCTAACAATTCTGTGTGATGAAAGTGGCAATTTTGCCTCATAAAACTGCTGTGTTACTGCCTGTTACAAAGGCTGCAGAATTATGCTTTTGTCTGGAGTTCCAGTTCAGTTTAAGGGGTACCAGGACTTCAATTCCTCTTGGGACGATGTTTGTGATGGTAAGTTGAAGTGATGAGAATCTTCTAAATTTAGAATTCACACAGATGGGTATTGATTTCTTCATGCTGCCTTTTTAAAACAGCAGAACAAGTAGAGATTAACCTTTTCACAGCCTCATGTCATTCTGCATTAGTGTTTTCTACTTCTCTGTGTTAATTAAGAGCCTTGATCTACTCCTGTCTCACATCCACACCTGGACATTCACTACTCACCTCTGTTTTTTGGATTGTAAGAGCCATGCGGTGATTTTTTAAAGTTTCAGTGATGTGCTAATCCATCAGGGGGAAAATTTTATTGGCATATATTCACTTTTTTTACTGCCTCCAGTCTGACTACAAATAAATTGCACAATAAGATGTGGTAGATGTTTTTATTTTTTATTTTCCTTGAGCCTCTCATCTAATCACAGTTCAGCTGGCATGTAACCACAACAGCATTCCATTCAATTCTGTTTCAGCACATCCAGTTCAACATGGTAGATTTAGACTTCCATTATTGTCATTGCACAGACCCACACAGTGAGTCTGGCAATGAAATGGCGTTGCTCTGCAACTGAAAAACACAGCATAAATACAAAAAGTTACTAAAGCCATGCGTGACTGCAGTGCAAGATGGCATCATATATCTTTACATAACATACATGCATATATGCATTACATGTATAGATGCTTTACATCTGTACATGTAATATATACACAGACAACTACATGATAAATATCAATGGGAGTATAAATAATACAAACAGTGTAATATTGCACATAAATGTAAACAGTTCTGTAAACGGTGTAAATATTGCAGATGAAGTCAAGCCGAGTTCAATAGTCTGATGGCTCGGGGAAAGAAGCGGTCACTGAATCTGGCAGTTTTGCAGCCGATGCATTGAAACCTTCTGCCCGATCCAGCAGGGAGAACAGTCCATTGTGTGGGTGGGTGGAGTCCGAATAAATTTGGTGAGCTTTGGCCAAGCAACGTTTGCGTGCAATGTCCTGTCCTGTCCTTTTTGTGCGCAACATCTCTGCTACCCTCACCACCCTCCGCAGAGGCTTCCAGTCTGAGGCCTTGTAACTCCTGGACTAGACAGAGATGCAGTTGGTCATCAGGCCTTCGATGGTGCCTCCAGAGAAGGCTATGAGGATCAGAGAGGGGAGGGACACCCTTCTCATCCATCGCGGGAAGTGCAGGTGCTGCTGGGCTTTCTTCACCAAAGAGGCGGTGTGAAGTGTCTAGTCGAGGTTGTCAGTGATTTGCACTTCCAGGAATCTGGTGCTACTGACAATCTCCATTGCAGTGTCATTGACATAGAGTGGGGGGTGACTGGGTCAAGATCTACTGAGGTGAATGATAATCTCCTTAGTCTTATCGATGTTCAGGAGCAGGTTGTTCCTCTTACACCAGTCAACCAGATATTGCACTTCCTCCCTGTAGGCCAGCTCGTTGTCGTCCCGAATGAGGCCTACGACTGTGGTTCCATCCGCATACTTTAGTATATAGCTGGTTTTATACCTGGGATGACAGTCATGAGTCATAAGGGTGAAGACAAGGGGGCTTAGGACACAGCCCTCAGGGGAGCCAGTGCTCAGGGAGATGACATTGGAGGTGTTGTTGCCCACTCGGACAGGCTGGGTTCTGTTGGTAAGGAAGTCCAACAGCCAGTTACACAGAGGATGCTGAGCCTCAGGGGGCCCAGTTTGCTCACCAGATCCTTGGGGATGATGGTGTAGAATGCTAAGCTGAAGTCCAGAAACAGCATCCTTACATGGGTGTTCTTACCCTCCAGGTGCGCCAGGCTCAGGTGGAGAGCAGAGGAGATGGCATCCTCAGTATAGCCGTTGGGCTGATACACAAACAGGAATGGGTCAAATGATCAGGGTAGTACAGACATGATGCGATCCTTAACCACCCGCTCGAAGCACCTCATGATGGTTGATGTTAGTGTAACGGGACATAGGTCGTTAAGGCATGTGATGGTTGAAGGCTTAGGAACCGGGATGACAGTGGCTGACTTGTAACGTGATGGAACGACAGCCTAGATCAGTGATGTATTGAAGATATCTGTGAACACTTGGGCCAGCTGGTCAGCACACCCATTGATCAGTTGTCCTGAATGTTGTCAGGGCCCACAACATTCCATGTGTTGACTTTACTCAGACGGTTTGAGCCTTCAAATCATCTGTAGAAATTATTATCAAACAGATTTTACAGCAGATATTTTGATATATCTTGAAACTGTGTTATTCTTCTGCTCCTGTGGTAATTTTAGATATAGCAATATTTAACATATCCCCAAACAGATTTCCAATGTGTGCAAATGTGCAATATACAGTAACTTTAGCAATTCTCAGAGCCAAGAAAAGTGATTAGTAAGCATGTCATAATGTCCAGTCTGGGCAGGACAGTAGGAGTAAACTGAAAACCCAGTGTGATATCGGAAATGTTACAGATTATTCTCTGGTTGGTTAAACTGCAAAATTTAGGAAGGTTTGGGTTTCTATGCCTTTAAGAGATGCCACTGAATGCAAGGAAAAGAAAAGTTGGGATGCAGTAAAATTAACACTTGAAACAACAGCGATGTCATTATTTAGTCCTTCAAGACAATTTGGTGAACAATGATGGCTGCCTCCGCTCTACCCCGGCCACCTTTTTTACCTGGTCCAGCTGAGGCAGCTGTTCCCTAGGATCAATGGCTGAAATCATTTGAGGATTATTTGCTTGGTTTTAGACACTCCAGTTTAGCAGATCCTGGGATATGTGCTTTCCTGCACTAATGCCTCAGGAAAGATTTACAGCACATTTTCACCACACTCACATTGTTGGATGACAAGTGGACCACAACTGCCCTAAAGTCTCATTTCAACATAGAATGAAACCAAAGGATGCATCATTTCAGGTTTCAATGGAGGTCCCAGAAGTCCCACCACACACACCATACACAGGGGTGCTCAAAACTGGTGCGCAAGTGTGAATGCGTTGTCGAAATGCAAGCTGCACCACACATCAAACGCCTTGAAATGCGTTTGTGCACCAACAGCTGGAACCGCTGGTAGAGGTGGCACTCGTCAAAATGTCAAAGAAGTCTTGTTGAGTAACTATCGCCTCCAAAAAGACACCAGATGGAATCATCAACGCCCGGGCCGCACAAAAAAAGCGTTTTTGCTGAAAAGTGGCAGCAGGAACTACAGTCAAGCCAGCCGCGATTCGTCAAGTCAGAAAATGGTGAATTACATACGTGATTTGTCTCACGATTATGGTAGATGAGTCACAACAGAAACACAGTGAGATAATAAATCAGTTTTGATTCTACTTCGTACTTGGTATGGGATCAGATTTTGTTGCGTGATCGAGCCCATCCAGTTTTCGGTGTGGTTCTTCTCAAACTGAATGTTACTTACATGTACAACGAGCCATAAACACAATGTAAAGATACTTCCTGTTTTCTTTTCAAAATAAAAGCACTTCCTGAAATAATTATAAGGCATTTTCTCTTCATTTTTTTCCAATAAATACTTCGGGAATGTGGTAATTTTTGGAGGTGTACTTATACTATCAGCATACACACTGTAAAATACTTTAACTGTTTTTTAAATTAATTTTACTCCAAAATATCTATGATCAAGCAAACTAAGCTCAAGGAGAAGCCATTTTATTTGAGTTTACAGAAAAGACATTCATTGCTTAAAAAGATACCAGTTAAAATTATTATGCATTTTTTTGTTTCTTTGTTATTTGTTCATTCATCTTTAGATATGAATAAATGTTTTTGCTATCAGTTATTCAACCAGGTATCCCTTTTTTTCATCCATGTGGGGTAGCAGGTCGCAACTCGTGTGCTCGGTGAGCACAAAGCAACTTTTTCAGGTGCTCCCCTGAGTACTAGATCAAAAAGGTTATGTGCAGGAGTGACCATACACGAACCCATGATGTCAAACACAACGTCTGTCGAAAATGTTGTCCAGGAGTCAGCAGGAGCTACTGATGTGATGAGTGACACTTTGGATGTGCAGAGGGTGAACTGGACACCCAAAGAGATGCATCTAATTGTGGCTCATCCAAACAAGTAACCAGGGATCAGTCATGCCCAGGGAAAATGTTGTCATAATTGCAACAAAATGAACCATTTTGCTCACTGCTGTTGTTCCCCACTTACCAGCTCAAACACTGCTGTTGTTCCCATCAAAGTCTGGGCTTTATTCAAGCTGTACACTTGAAGTGTGGAAGGAAAACCCATTTAACTCCACATGGACACTGAGTGTCAATACTGAACTAATGCACATATGACTAACTAATCTGTCATGTGCCCCTGGAGAAGGTAGCTGGAGCCCTGTCGGGCTATAGCATTTCCTTGTTGTCACAGTTCTTCCCTGCAGTAGCTTGGGCCACTCCCTCTCCCTCAAGGCCGACCCAATTTCTTTGACCTTTTCCACCTGTGCCACGCTGCGTGGCTGCTTGGCTGCTTGGTATTCTGAAATCAGGAGAGGATAAAGGGTTAGATACACATGCCGCGCAGCGTGGACTCCTCTGCTCATTTTAGACTTAGACTTCCTTTATTGTCATTACTCAGACACACACATTTTTCTGTTCTTGTTTGTTTGAGTTGGACTTGGTTCTGGACTCTGGCTCATGTCTCTTGCTTTTGTATCAGGTTTGTGTCTTTTGATTTTGTATTTGGTTAATTGGTGTTCGGTTGTGTCTTGGTGTTCTTTGGTTCAGTCGTTTCCTGTTGTTTTCACCTTGGTTAATAAATGTTCTATGTTCCCCTTCACCTCCGTGCGCTGGAGCTCCTTTGTCCCCCACCCGCTTGACAGTAGGAGTCCACCACAGACAGAGCTCCACCGAAGTGAAGGGGATTTTTTTTCTTTTGAACAGTGTTTTTCTTTTCTTTCTGTTAGCTCTTTGAGCTCATGATCCCCTATTTTAGGTTACACCCTGTTCCCTTGTCTTTCTCTGCCCCTTTAATCCTGGGTCTCAGCCTCGTTAAACCCGGGTCTCAGCCTAATTAAGACCAGGCCTCAACACTGTTGAGCCAGGGTCTCAGCCTCGTTAAGCCTGTGCATTCCCCACTGCGTTTCGTGTGCGTTCCCCACTGCGGCTTGTGTGCATTCCCCCACTCTGTCTAGTGTGTGTTCCCCCACGCTGTCTAGTCCGTGTTTCCCCATGCTGTCTCTGCTCCTGGTGTGTTCCCCACTCTGTTCCCACTCCTTGCGACCCAATTTCTTTGACCTTTTTCACCTGTTCCACGCTGCGTGGCTGCTTGACATTCTGCAATCAGGAGAGGATAAAGGGTTAGATGCAGATGCTGCGCAGCGTGGACGCCTCTGCTCATTTTTCTGTTCTTGTTTGTTTGAGTTGGACTTCAGTTCCGGACTCTGGTTCGTGTCTCTTGCCTTTGTATCAGGTTTGTGTCTTTTGATTTTGTATTCGTTTGATTGGTGTCAGGTTGTGTCTTGGTGTTCTTTGGTTTGGTTGTTTCCTGTTGTTTTCACCTTGGTTAATAAACGTTCTATGTTCCGCTTCACCTCCGTGTGCTGGAGCTTCTTTGTCTACCCCCACCACCACCATGACACTTGTCTCAATCCTAGGCATGGGTTGAGTTTTAAGGAGGCGGATCATGGATTATATCTGACCTTCGGGTCAGATATAATCTCCAAAGTACCCCTGACACAAAATTCTAAATCACACAGAAGTGGAAAACATGGGCCTAAATTTTCTCCTCCCCCCGGGCATTACTCTGACTGAGGCCAATGATGAACAGATCTGGCAGTTCACCACCTCCTGCCCCACTTCTACCAAGAACTGTTGCAAAGGCTTGGTCCATGTCCAGTTTTGTCTACCATTAGACCATGCACCCTTCAGTCTACCCCATTATTTAGCCTCTACATTGCATACCCTTGACTTACTGTGATTAGGTAGTAATGGAATTACACCAGTTGGTGGTGGAAGACGTCATCAAACCAGCCTCATCATGGGTGTCTTACCTAGTGATCCAAGAGGAGGGGGGATGGACTGCATCTCTCCGTCTCTGTGTCGACCTGATGGACGTGATCAAAGCCATATGTACCTAAAACCCAAGAGCTCACTATCCAGCCATTTTCATGGCTCCAGAGAGTTTTCAGTAAGATGGACTTGCACAACAGGTACCTCCAGCTTCTGCTACAGTCCAACATGGGCCTCACAGCATTTGTCAAACATATGGGGGTTTTCAGGTATAAACACAGGGCGTTTGGACTGTCATTAGGCCCCAGGATGCCATTTTTATTGACTTGTTCAAAGTGTTTTTTTCCAAGCTAGACTCCACTTCCTGCAGCTCTGCCCCTCATTCATTGACTTGTTGACACATTTTGTCATACTCCGATTAAACCCCATAATTCCACACAGTGGTAAACGTCTTATGGTCAGTTGCTATGGTTTCTGAGAACAGAAAGGTATACCGTGTCCGCCTCCTTCAAACTCAAATGATGAGGTCTTTTATTTCACAGATGACAGACAACAGAGCTCTTTAGAAGTGTGAGTTTCCTACAGCCTTCATGAGCCACAGTGTATTTAACTGCAGCTGTCAGCAGTGTACCACCTGACTCTTTCAAGTTTACAAAATCGATGTATCTACATGTAAAACCACAGCACTTTATCTGAAATTAACATTGAAACACGTTAAGACCACAGTATTTCCCATAATACCATGCAATGTCAACATATCACAAGACATGAATGGATATCCACTTTATATATTTACAGTTAACTGACAGTGACAGTGACAGATGGAGCTCAGCAAACAAATGGAAAACTGAAAAAATAGGTCACAGCTTCAGAGTGAACATTCAGTAATAAATTAAAAACATGACAGGGCCTCCTGTCTGTGAAAAATTGACTTAATATAAAAATTACACTCCATAATCATTGATTACCTTCTTTCATGCAAATGTTGTCTTTTACTTTCTGAAACCAATCTCTGCCATGCGTTTCTCACTTAGCTGTGTGCAGGATGCCGGCAGCCTGGTTTGACTAAGTGACAGCTAAAATGTGGAGGTGATGGATGAAGGATTAGTGGTAAAAAGAGCCGTTAGCACATCAGCGCCCTGCAAGGCAGCAGTCATTTTGTATATGTGCAGGGTCTGATGAAATTACACATCATCATCATTATCATCATCATTGTTGCGGCACCTGTTTGAATGTCATTGCTTCTTTCTATCATTTTCCCTACCGTGTTCATCTAAGCTAGATGACACTCAGCAGATGTCTGAGCTGAAAATACAGGTTACAGCTTTATTTGTGTCTGAAAGCAGCTGTGTTTTAAAAACCTGTTATTTTACAAAACTGTACTTAATATCAAATGACAAGAGCTGGATATTATAGCGTATAAAATGCAAAAATAAAAGTTGATCTAAAGTGGAGCAGCCTGGATAGTTTAAATGTTCAGGCACGTAGTCACTATTTATCTTTACGAGAGAAAGGAAGCTAAAGCTCTAGGGTTATTGTTGGTTTCTTAGGGCCTTTTAAGTCCAACCAGGGTCAGAACAGAGGAGCAATAGCCATCCCCTGCACATGAAGCTAACACGTTTTAAAGTTTAATACCACTGACAGAAGCTACAAAGCTTCAATAAACCTTTGAACTTGTTCCCCAATGTTGAATTAGTGACCTGTCAAGGGTGGTCTGTACCTCTGCCCAGTTTCAGCTGTGATAGACCCCATCTCCCACACGAAAGACTAAGAAAATATGGAAAAAGAATGAAGCGACGTGTTTCCTGGGAGTCATTCTGGTCTATTCAGCTTGATCTGGACCTTTTAAATAAGTCTACTAGTCATCCTTTAGTACATGATAGGGCTGCTGTGTCAGATTTGAATGACAGCTGGCATTGACAGTGTGCTTACTTGCTAAGGTTTTGTTTTTACTTCAGTAGATTGTCTATATTGACAATGTCAGGCAGCGCTTGTGTAAATATGGTTGCTACATCACATACACAAGACTGTCCCACTCCTCCTGAGGATCCACAAGTGGGCACTGATGACAGCTATTGGTTTTTGAACTCCTGGTATTAAATTCCTAGTGTGTCTTTTGGCTATCTTGTAGTCCAAACCAAGTTTCATTTTTGTATGTTGCATAGTTGTTGAATTGGTGACCTGTCTAGTCTCTGAGTTGTTGGTCTTTTTGAAACTCTGTGTACAGAATAGGACTTTTTTTCCCATCAGGAAGATCTAGTGTAAATATGGTTTACACATAAATGGACGCATTGTTTTTTATTGTACTGCATAGATTTGATCCATTTAAATGTTGTATACACCCCGTCGTCATCACGTGAGCTGCGTCTTCTTATACTTTGCATTCTTATGTTTGTGCTTGTCATGGTTGCACTGTACTAATTAGAGGCATACGTGTTCACACCTTCAACAGGCTAAATTTAACTCCACAAACAGTGTTTGTTAGAAATGCTAATGATATGATTGAAGAAAAAGACAATTACTGTGTTAGGGCAACTTGGTAACAATTACTTGTTATTTCATCATAGAAACACATTGAGGAAACAATATCAGGAAAGACATTTGACAAAGTGTCTTTAAGTAAAAGATCAATGTGGTATTAGTTTTTCAACATATATAC
>JAPTHA010000005.1:2440899-2475571 GCA_029814585.1 Gymnapogon annona
TATTTCCTACTTTTAAGTTTTTCTGCCCGACTCTTGTGGTCGTGTTAATTGGACTTTTGTACAGCATGGACATGTGTTGTTTTTGAAGTTTTTTGAGAGGTAGTAGCTGGTTTGCTACTCTCAATGGACACCCTAACACCAATGTGGGATGGTGAGCCAGTTGGGATGAGCTACAGCGGTGTACACCAGAGAGCGACCCGCGTGACGACGGCATCAGTGCAACGGGTTGCAGAGCCGGCGTTGTGTACTGGGATGTGGAGGTGACGGTACAACCGGGGCTTCGGTTCAGGTGTGTAACAGTTAATTCTACCAACCATTCTACCATCATGTTGGGACCTAACGGCTATCGAGTTAGCGGCTATCGGGTGCTAAACTGTGCAGCTCGATAGCCCGGCTGTGAAGGACTCCTCCACTGGACTCTTTCGTTTTTTGGTAGGTTTTCTACTGCTGAAAGCGGACCGAAGAAGGGGGGGGGGGGTACTGGAAATTTGAGTGAGTGAGTTACGGTTTGTGATCTGTTGTGGCTAGGAATGACGGTTAGCGGTTAGTAGCTAAAGCGCTATGCTAACGGTAGCCTGCGACGACAGTGACTGCGTCTCTCTGCTCCTAAGAACGCATCACTGCCCTCGTTATGAACTCCGGGACTTCAATCATGTATACTGTACATATTGTCTATGTTGTGCAAAAATTTTGATTGTTGTATATCTGCCCTGCTCTTTTTTTCTACTCTGTGCTTTATGAAATGTCATAAAGCATTATGACATTTCGTTGCCAAATCATTGGTCTGTGCAATGACAAATAAAGGAAATTTGAATAATGATAATAAAGATTCTTGACTTGACTTCTTGACTTGAACATTTCGTTACATCCTTAACTAAAGATGTGCACAATACAAATAAATGAATTGTATATTGGTAAGTATTTCTTATTTGTTGAGTACTACACTCAAACAGTGCCAAATTGTTTCCTACATGTTACTGGTCTTGTGAGAATGAGTTTGAATTAGTATGCCTAAACAACACTGGTCTACTTTTTCTTTTTTTTATTATTAGAAGCTACAGAGTGCCTGAGAGGTTAAATGAACTAAAACTTACAAACTATAATAAAATAAATGATAAATGCATGAACTGACTTTCTATGCATGTCAAAGTAATTACACACACATATTGCATTAAGCACATGCACACAAATTCAAAATCTTCCATTATAAGGAACCTGAAAAGTGGATGTGTTGTGAAGTAGAGCTGTCAAATGTGAGACAAATATCCCTTTTGCTTAAAACAGGGGTTTTCAATCCCGGCCCTCAAGGACCCCTATTCTGCACATTTGATATATTTCCCTGGTCCAGTACACACAGATGCCATTACAGCTGAACCAGGTGTGCTGAAAGAGGGAACCATCTACAACATGCGGGATAGGGGTGCACGAGGACCAGAGTTGAAAACCCTTGGCTTTAAACACATTCTCTAATTAATTCTCAAAATATCACGTTTTGAACCAAAACTGTACCTTCAAAACAATCAGTAATTACATAAATACATATACATACATATAATCGGTCAATCAGTATTTTCACTTCTTTTTATTAGTGAGTGAAACTTGGTAAAATTTCACTACTTTTGTTTTTGTATGCATTTTACTTGTGGATCACTGTAATAACATGCGAAAAAGATACCAACTTAAATAAGCATTAAATGAAAATACCCTCTTGTGTCTGTCTTGAATTCTGCACTCTGCTTGTACCTAACTATACAGTAGGTACGTAGCCTAATGATTCAAATTTAGTTTTCATCAATACGCCTGAAGCTTAATATTTGGTACAGTAAGTGCGGACACAGTACTGACCTGCCAGAACAGGGTAATCGAAGTGTTCAGCTGCCGGATCCAGGTTAACCACCTGCACTGAGCGGTTCATAGCCCCCATATGTTGGACCATAGTGGAGCAGTAAGTGCTCTGACACAGAAAATAAAACACACAAAAAAACATAAAATAAAGATTCCATAAGAACATAAACTTGGGGTGTTTTTAGCCAGTGTAAACCTCGTGTATTAGCATAGCGCTTTAGCCGCATTAAACATCTCTGGTCGTCTAAGTGAGTCCGTGATACTACGATATCTTACCTTCCCGCTGCCCGCAGGACCCATAACTAACTGTGCAAAGCGAGGCATTTTGCTTCTGATAAATGCAGGTAATTAAAAATAATTTAGCTTTTCTATCTAGTTAACTCATGAGCAACTATATGTTGTGCACTCGATCATGTTTTCTTCTTCTGCATCTTGGCCACTTTGATTCGCTTGTTGATACTCACTACTGCCACCCACTGATTAGAATAAGAACTCCAGCTAAACTTTCCAAACACGAGCGAACTCCAGGGAAATATGCAAACAGCCCTAATCAAAAAATCAATGGGTAGATAATATGTAAAACGATTTTTTTTCATTATAAAAAATTAAGGAAATATTTCAATGATGACGCTAAACACTCCGATATACTAGGTGGCTGTATGCTCATTTAAGCCGCCGGTAACAAACAAAAACATGAAGAAGAAGAAGAAGAAGAAGAAGAAGAAGAGAAGGCGGAAAAGGAAGAAGACGCCACCAAAAATTAAAAGAGGGACAACAAGAAGCTTAGGCTGGTGCAAAAAGCAGCAAGTGGTAGAGCAATAATGCTTTCTCCTTGTGTCTTTCTGACCTGAAGTGAGTTTCCAAGAAGTATGACAGACAGACACGTTTTTCGCCCAGGATTTCATATCGGTGCGTAAAGTTAAAATGCTCTTGAGGTGTGTTCAGACTCTTTGACGTAAACAGTAGCCAAATCCTCGGTATTCTGTATAACGGTGAACTAAGTCAGCCTATGGGACCGATATAGAACTTAAGTTCACAGGACTAATTATTTGTCGGCGTTTTTTCAACAACAGGATTCGTCACCTGCTGGTTGAGTAGTCCCTGTGAAATAAACAACGCGTCGTCATCAATGCTAAATGAATCTACGCGTCCTGGAATTCTAGCAAGTCAATGCTACTGTCCGCTAATGTAGCTGTATATGTGGAAACTAGAAACACCACTGTAACTTTGAGTTTTAGTCAAGATAAAACTGCTATCTACTGGATTTTCTAAGGACGTGATCGTGATAACGCCTTATTAACAAGACCTAGAATGTCACGATGGTAAATGTAGTGTTAGCTTTGTGTTTTAGAAATGCTAACGACTAGTGTCAAATTCTAGGTATTCTACCACTGGTAGAATAGTGTATGTTTTAATCACACGCTGTAATATGAAAATATTGCAACAACTTACTATTTATCTCGTAATTTACCATTACTATTGTGTTACAAATTACCTTAAGCCTAAAAATGACATCACGTATTTGGTGTAAATGCTGAGGTCTTCTTGGTTTTATATTTGTGTCAGTGTTGTAGGCTATGAGTTTGTGTGATGGAGGACAGTCAGTGTGGGGACGTGGACTACTTGATCCAAGATGAAGATACTCTAATTGAGGGTGTCAGCAACCAGGTTTTATTTGTTGTGGTCCTCAGTATCACCTTTCTGGCAGGTCTACTCACTCTACTCTGTAGGTGAGTAGCATATTGGGTTTATTCCACATGATATGATGCAAACACTTTTTAGTTAAGATCTCAAGAGTGTTGTTGTGTCAAATGTATGCTGTTGGACTTTTACAGACAAGAGCAGCAAAATATTCATCCTGAGAATCAGGAGCATGTTCGGGCTGTCCGACAGCAGCTCCAAACAGAACAGGTAGGAGGGCAAAGTAAACACTCAACATACAACTCTGGGCAAATATGAACAGTGAACATGGAAACAACAGTGAACCAGGCACATAAAGTCTATTGCAATTGGGAGAGATTCTTCATGGTGGACAGAACCGATTGCTCAGAGAAGACTTAAATCTAATGAACATACTCAATAGTTGGGAAAGTAATGTAAAGAATCGTTTTTTGTGTGCATTTAGATGAGACTAGATCCGATAACATTTTATTTATCTCACCATGGGGAAATTTATAGAATCAGAATTATCTTTGTCTATAGATTTTATTTATCTAAGCTTAGAGGAAATGTTTCAGTGCCCAGCAACCACATGGAGTATCTGTGGTTCTTTATAATATCCTAGGAAAAAAATGTACATATTCAACTCACAGTATATTAATGAGTTCTAAATGTTTGCATTTTGTTAGTGAATCATTTAGTTAATCGTAATTGTGATTTTTGTATTGCTCTCGTGTTAAATGGATTGCATTTTGCATTTTTTTTGCGTCCGTTTTATGTATTATGTGTTTGTTTATCAATAAGGATCTCTGTTTTAATTTCTGTTTTTCCTGTTAGGATGAAAATCCTCAGGCAGAGGCAAGGCAACAGTATTACACAGACATGTCTTGTCCTGTGTGTTTGCAGCAGGCTGTTCTGCCTGTAGAAACTAACTGTGGACACCTGTTCTGTGGTACTGTGGTCTATTTTACATATGCCAACAATATGCACTAAGAAGGATTAATATTCTTTTGTCATATTTCTGTATATACATTTCATTTGTATTTTTCTCCAAAGGCTCCTGTATTATCGCCTACTGGAGGTATGGCACCTGGTTGGGAGCTATTAACTGCCCAATCTGTAGACAAATGGTGAGTTCCATCCACATTGTAGGTTCAAGATTTCATATATAGGATTTCAAGTGTCTTATTTATTTAATTTGAGGTAAATATTTTATTGCTTTATTGTTCTGTCTTAAGTATTTAAATAGCTTTTATTTTCTGCCCTGTTTTCCAGGTAACATTGCTTTTCCCACTATTTCATGAGCATGCTGGTCCTCAGAGGGTTGGGGATGGGGAGGCTGAACCCTTGCTTATACTAAGAGACATTAATGATTACAACCGGAGGTTTTCAGGCCAGCCAAGATCTGTGAGTATAATAAATCCTAACAGACATCTCAGTTGAGCTATTTGTAGAACATATTTTCTAGTTTTACCTGTGGAAATGATAAGATTTGCATGTCTTTAGTTTAACTCACCAAATGGCTTTTAATTAATGTGCTATACATGTGATTTGTGTACATTAGATTGTCATAAATACTTAAATATCTTTTATTAGTCCTTTTCAAACACTATGTTTTGCTGTTGAGAGATGGAAAAACATCCTGTCTGTACAAGAGGAAGAAGTACAGTGCCGTATTTTCATCTTTGCTTCCCCTCAGCTCATGGACAGGCTGCGAGACGTGCCAACCCTGCTTCGTCATGCCTTCAGAGAGATGTTTTCTGTGGGCGGCCTCTTTTGGATGTTCAGGATTCGAATTCTTCTCTGCCTAATTGGAGCTATCACCTACCTGGCTTCACCACTTGACATCCTTCCGGAGGCACTTTTCGGTCTGCTTGGATTCATGGACGATTTCTTTGTGATCCTGCTGCTCTTTGTGTACATCTCCATCATGTACAGAGAGGTGGTTACACAGAGACTGAATGGCTAAGCTACAGGAGGGCTTGGATCACTCTTCTGAGACTTGAATACAATGACCTAAAGATCTGACGTGTTGACACTTTTATAAAGAATGACCTGAAGGCAGCTGATCAATAACGCTCGTCTCAAAAGGTTTTACTGTCATGCGTGTGATGTTACTTCATCTTTGGAGGAGGTTTAACAATTTTTTTTTTCCAGAATGTTCTACACGTAGTGAGATCCTAGTGGTTCAGCAGTGGAGTCAGTTGTTGTTTCAGTTGTTGCTTCTTTGCCAACAACTTTAAAGACATGAAAAGGGAAGTATTGTGATGAGATGCTGTGAATATCCATTTTCAGTTCGACTCTACGTTGAGTAAGACAATATACTTTTGGCTGTCATGCCGAACTAGTGGAGCCAGTTCCATGATCATATTGCCAAAGTGTCAATATAATTGCAATTTAATTGTAACGAGGGCATTTTTCTACCAGTTGATTTCATGTACACAATGTGTTTGAGCCACAAGAATGTCATTAATATGAAGGTCTGCATTTAAATCTGGTTATCTGCTGCTTCTGTATCACCATACCACCAATGTTTTTTTTTTTTTTAATTGCATCACTCTTAGTGGCTTGTTGGATGCTGATACACATGGTGACCGTACGTATTCATACTGTTCCAGAAAACGGCTCAAGCTTGTCATGCTTGGAGAATATAATGATCACTGGATACTTTATCCTGCGTCACCTTCATGGTTATACATTTTCCATCAAACTTGTTGAGTTTTAAAGCTTCCTGTGTGGTCGCAAACTGACGTAACAGATTAATTGCAATACATGTTGAATGTAAACTCTCTAAAGTTTTGAATGCTCTCTTACCTGTGTTGTGTATATCTTTTTTTGGGAGTTTGAATGCTATCAAGTGTACATTTCTCATACTCGGATTTGGTGGTTGAGCACAAAGCTTTCAGTCATTTCAAACTACTTCTCAAATACCATGTCCCACTTTTTTATGTAGAATTATAATAAAACAGTTGATAGTTTGGAGAAAATTTGTTTCGATGTTGTATACAGTACTTGCATTACTATAATGCATTTCTATGAAAACATATGTTTTATTGAGGACAAGAATAAAACATTCAACCTGATTTTGGACAGATTCAATGGAAGCCCAATTGGTAATCTAATAGAAGTGCACATTATATTGCTGTAGCTGCCACCATGTATTTGTTTTGAAAATGTAGTATTCTGGTATCAGTCCTTGCAGTGTGAGGTCAGTGTCAGGCTGTGGAGGTCCTGACACACGGGCTGAAAATGGAGTCTCTCCGTGTGGCCCCTGAAACTTAATCCAGACCATTTGCTCTCTTAGGGCTGTATTTAGTAGTAATAGGAGGGGGCTGATGCTCATATCGCCGATCAGTCTTATATGACATCTGTACACTTCCATTTACTTATGTTTTAAGCTGGTTTAAGGAGTGTTGTGCCATTCTCTTGTCATTATTGATTAGCATCTCCACTTTCTCTGAGGCTTCTCCCATTTGCCTGTGATAACCGAAGAGACAGTCAACGTGCCGCGGTTTGAATACTTCATTGCCTCAGAACTGGTTTGTGGAGAGACCAACCTTGCGTGAATGTACTGATATGTGGTTCAACATGTTTTTGTGCAGGGTGTTTGATGATATACAACCTACATGTTTATTATTTATAGAAGGAACGGTTTGAAGTAATTTACGCTTCGGTTGTAAATTTCTCACACCCATCTAAATGCCACAATGTCAAAAATAATAGACACCAAAATCTAACCGTGTTTTCTGTTAATTCTAGATAGCAATGAGATCAAATATTATGTTTTGTTTGGTGGTGTGGCTTACCTCTTGGCAAATGCATCTGAAAGCTCTTTCTGCAGAAATTGATCAATTGTACAGTTAATTATCAGTGGATGAATGAATGAATAATTGAGTTAAATTTGACTCATGATGGATCTATTCCGATTGTGGGTTACTTCAATTTAGATGCAAACCGATGAGTGTGCATTACATTCATAGTTTGGTTTATTTTTCCTTTTATCCTTGGGCAATATATCTGAATTATCTGGGGAAAGTTTAGCAAGGCAAGTAAAGCTGTGGTTACATGGAAATTACTCTGAGGAATTGATTCAATACACATTTGGTTCTCTTCATAAAACTACAACACTGAGGACCCTAAAACTTCATTGAGTGTTTGAACCACATAAAAGAGCCCCTGGTCAAATTTGGTTTTAACACTCATTAGATAAGGCATAAATTATGTCACGGTGCATTGTATGAACCAGCCAGCACGCACAGATCTATATGAACCCAGGAGCAGGGCAGTGTTCTAGCATGTCAGTTACCCTCTAGCCAACTTCAAATGCAACTGCTCAATGTCTGTTTTGCTAGAAAGATCTAATTTTGTTCCAGTGAAATTATTTCGTTGGAGTTCTCCCTCAAATGTGCTGTAGACTCCGCCCCCCTGCCCTGCCCGAGAGACGCTGGGACATCCAAGCAGCGCACCCCATCATTGGCCAACAGATTACCGGACACACGCACACAGAGAGAGAGCGAGAGAGAGAGAGAGGCTCGGGGGTGTATGAAGCCGACTGGTAACTTGAAGCTGCGATCAACACATACAGTCAGTCTACGTTACTTAACAATGAGCACCTCTGAGTCCTTGGATCGAATGGAGCTCTGCGAAAGTCTCTTGACATGGGTATGTGATCAGATACGAAGACTCTATGCTCTTTTTTTCACTGACAGACAGTACTGCGGCGCCCCGGTAATGCTAACTAGCATACGGGGCTAATGCTGATCGAACGATGGCTACGCTAACTAAGCTAGCTGACAGGAGGAAAATGACATAGGCTCACGTTGGTTACGTATACAGGCCAGCTGTTCGGTGTCTGCCCTAGCTGCTGATGTCTTGCCCGCTAGCCTCTCACAAAGTGACTCAACCTGTAAAGGCTATAATTATGTCTGTAGCCTCTTGAGTCTGGCTAGTTAGCTCGCCGAACTTTGCAAACACCCGGTCGTATGTCTAAAATGACAGATCAAACGGCACAAACATTGGCCCTGTTTTGGTTCAGTGGTTTTGTCGAAACCTTCCCCGTTTGGGCTGAGGACGTAGCGTTATAGGGAAAAACAGTCCGAATTCCCGTTATTGTTGTCAAATTTCCACTCTTTGCCAGATGCTTGGTGGAAAATATCACAGATCTGCCAGCGTGTTTGCTTGGCAGAACGAAAACCGTTAGCCCGAAAACACACACAAGTCGGTGTGTTTACATCATCAAAATGCGGCAGTGTGGCCTCATCTTTTTTTTTTTTAATATTCTTATTTGCATGTCATATAACAATTCAAGTATGCATTTTTTATGTCTTAATGCTGCGTTCGTACATAAAGTTTTGGTAAAGTTAATGATTTCCATTCACATCGACATATACTCCTCGTTTCTTAATTTAAGACTAATAAATCTAAGACTCACGGGTGATTTGGAGACTTTATGGTGTTTAATGGAGATCCTGAAGAATGTGCAGTGATGTTACTTGCATTACAGACATTACTGAGACGTGCGTACGGATGCCCTGAATTGACTCCATGTGGTGAGCGCTGTGTTTGTGTACGTTTCTGTATCACCGCCTTGTAAACTGTAAGGCACTAGTGTGTACTCAAGATATTGATGGTGACATATGGTGGGGATTATAGTAGAGCAGTTCAGACAATTTACTCTGGACCTACAGTCATGTGCTTGGTTTCATCCAATGCAGTCGATACTTGTGTTTTTAAGTGAGAGCCTTTTTTGTTGTATTTATCTACTTTTCACTTTCCACTGTCATTAGTCACTTTGACCTTTCTTTGGTTGTACAAAATACAAACAGTAACTTGGTAAATAAGTTACGCTCTAGCTACATTTGTCTGGACACGTATCAGTGTTCCTTCTTGTTACTACAGCTTGGCTCATGTATGAAAATACACAGAACGGGCCCCTCTTGTTCATGTAATGTTGTCCTGGCAAACATTCCTCACATACCTGTTATCTGTGGCGTCACAACAGAGAGTGTGACTGATTGTCTTTAAAACACATGAGCCTGCGCTTCTTCCGAAATAGCATCACTGGGAACTGGTTTTGCTGCACGATAAGAACACTGAGTAATATTGTGTACAGACATCTTCTAAAACAGGTGGTACAGGCATTTACAGCATTATATAACAATAAGTGACATATAAGATGTCTAAAAGGACCCTTGAATCGGCAAGCAAGTACATTTTTTGTACAGTGTAATTCTCCCCAGGTAGTGAACCCTAAGCAAAATAATTACATATGAATAAATGTAAGATTATTCAGCAAATGTGGACACGACTTAATGTGTGTGTTTGTCAGCCTTGTCATTTGCTTGTTTATGTTTTGATCTTGTTTTTTACATCATTAGTTGAAATCTTGAGACATTTATAGTCACTGGGGGAAAAATCACAAGTTTTCCCCTTTTGATCTAAGAATCGTAAAATGATTAATTTCCTGCACGCGAAGAAATACATGCGTAGAAAATTGATCATTTTATGCTTATGGTTTAGAAAGATGACAAAAAAATGAAGATACTGTATCTCAAGATTTTTCTTGTTGAGGGGTCTGTTGTAATACTGGTGTATTAGTATATTGTTGGGTCTTTGTTACATCATCATGCATCATGTAAACTGCCACAATTGCCCTATGTTTCCTACTATCAATGCAGTCACGGCTGATAGTCGCTATAGGCTTTTTGAATAAATCTTAATCATCTGTTGCCCCAGCACACCCATGTGCATGTAGGGTTTGTTTTCATTACTGCAATTCGGTTTTCTAAAATGCTGTGTCTGTTGAATAAAGTGATTCTACTGTTTTCAGAAACTACCATAAAATGTCACATGACGAAAGAGTGTAAAAATACCGTAGAGGTACAAGATATGTTGTGGTACATACAGAAACCTTGTTATGAAGCTATACATGTACTGAGGAAGTATTTGAAAGAAGCATCAATTAATAAGAACCTTCATTGCAAATACTGAATGTTAAGAAAAGAACCAAGTTGTGCCTCTTCTACCAAACTGACAGAGCAGTGGTAAAAGTAAACATGGTCAATGTTACTCCAATAGAGGTGCAAGTAGTTGTTGACCTCTGTTTAGATCAGTGGTTCAAGGATCAGTCTTTAATATAATCATCAGGTGATTAAGGTGTGATCTGATGACACGGGGGACATAACTCGGCCCCAAGCAGACAGTCAAAAGTTGTGATGTTTTAAATATGATAATAAGTGATGTTAGGCAGATGACAGTAATGTTTTGCACAGTGGTCTGTTCCATCTTAAGCTCAACATCTCTGAGATTTAGCATAAGGACTAAACTTTGCACTGTGTTAGTTTCAGTCTTTTTCCGCCACACTGAACAAATCAGCTTAAGTTTAGCTGGTTGAAATACAAAGGGAAGTGTTTACAAGTCTCTTACTCAGCATTCAAGGACTGGCACGTAACTTTAATAATAACCGTAAATGCACAGCATGTGTTATTTACAGCTCCAGGTGTTCCACTTGAACTCTTTGTAGTCCCATAGCATGTTTACTGTACTGTAGTCTTATCAGATAGTCCAGCATGTGGAGCCCACATTCATGTCATTTCTAAAATGGATTTTTGGATCTTTCTAAATTGAATTAAGTTCTCAAAGAGTATTATTTGCTGTAATACTGAGATGGAGAGGGATTGTTTTTGTATTTATCTTTCAAGACATATGTCAAATTAAGATGCATGTTAGTTCTCAATGTAAGGTGACACACGCTCTTAGTCTGAGACTAAGAGTCGGAAGCTTTTTTTTGCAGTTGCTGGTGGCTAACTGGCTGGCTTCTTTTCATTTTTTAGGAAATATGTGTGTTCAGGCTTTGTTGTTGTGAAAATGAAAATGTCAGGTGTAACGCAGCTGATGTGTCCTGTTTTTTTGGACATTGTTTCTCCAACAACTCTTTCCTGCTGAAGGAAATGACGCAGAGCTTATACGTTTTTGTTGCAGGAGCAATTATGTGTCTGTAACAACACTTTGACATTTATAGTGCCACTGTACCTCCTATTTTGTTAATAAAATACAGTAGGTGGTTGAGTTTACTGTGTCATAATAATCACCCAGACAGGAAGCCAACATCCCAGGAAACAAGATGATCATGATCATCCTAATGTGTACTGTGCTGAACTGCCAGATGATTTGTTCAACTTTGTGTGTGTTTTTGAATCAATTAGATTTTTCTATTCTTTTTTTAAAATTATTATTATAATCGGTGTATTGTTTTGGTTTGGTTCTGTGCTGTGTTTACATTTCCAGTGTCCACCACAACAAATCAATGTAATAGAAACAGGCATGATGGTAATTGTTCATAATTACAGGGAAAAGATTTTATTTAGTACTATGGATTTGTCTCCTGGGAGTGTTGCCCTGACCTGCACTTCAAGATTGTGCTCTGGAGATTCAACTTTTGTTTTACTTTGTTTTTCTCCATATAGGATATACAAGTTTGGGATATGCAAAAAAGAAATGTTTGTTGTCCCCAATTTCCAAAGAAAAAGTCCTATCTAGCCCCTTGAAATCAATAGTCAGGACATGTAAACGTATTGGTCTCAGATGAGTGTTCATCCACTCTAAACACTATCATTAAAGATATACTGTGTCTTGTCATCACATGTACTGTGATGATGATGATGATTGTGTGTGTGTGTGTGTGTGTGTTTTATTAAAAGTTTCTATTATGAATATTTTATCCATGTCCTTGATCTTGTTAGTGAAGTGACAATAACAAAATACAGCTGTTAAGTACTCCAAATGTTTTTCTGGTTGTGTATGTACAAATCAGATAGTCATGTCAGTGACGCACAGTAGTTCGAGATGACCTTAAACCATGAAATCGCATCATATTTTGAGAAAATATTGTAAGCAGGTTCACTGCCAGTGTTCTCTCAAGTGGAGTCAGACACCAATGAATGGAAGTGGTTTGGCTTTTCAGCCTTTTGCGATTTTTGGGATTGTAAATTTAAAAATAATTTGTCCATACTGCAGCAAAGGTTTGCTCCAAAATAATTTACTTTGGGGAAATAGGCACTTTCTTGTTACTTTTGTGTTATATTTTAGCTGGATCTTAGACAGAAAATGAGATAGACAGGGAAGAATTTCAACCATTACATCATTTTGTTCTGCCAGATTTCCAACATTCCTGCTTTCAGTTCCCTTCTTCCTTTGGCATATATGCGTCCCACATGTAGTTGTTCAGGCATTTGACTTTGAGCCTGGAGGAAATGGAGATGTAAAGAACAATGACATGCTGACTAGAGTGACAGGAAACCAGTAAATGAAATGCCTATCCCAGATAGACTTGGAAAATGTGAATATCTGACATAAGGGAATGATGAATAATAAAAAGCAAATGTAAGTGAATGTCAATCTTCAAAGATGTTACAAACTCACAGTGATATATTGGTCGGCAGCTACACTAAATAAATAAGCCAACATGTTAATTAAAACTAAATGATGATAAACAACATTTGGCACTAGACTTTAAATGCCTTTACATAAAATGTTAATCTGCTTTAGAAAGAAGGAATGTGGTCATTGGTGATTCTACAATTTCAGTGCTGGGATGTGAAATTAAAGTGTGTATTTCTCCTTTTCAGATACAGACATTTGGAGTGGAAGCCCCATGCAAAACAGTAGAAGACTTGACCGGAGGTGTCGTCATGGCCCAGGCTCTACAGAAAATGTAAGTCTTCATATGTATGTTTCGTTTGGCATTTTAAAGCAGTGATTATGTCCAATAACTCACTGCAAGGTCTGAGTACTGAAACTGCATGAAATGAACCCTGAGGTCAAATAAATAAAGACCAGAGTAATAATAATAACCAACATTGACTTGCAGATTTTTTTCCTGACCAGATCCATTGGTGAATGAGAGATTCAATGTGATGCATTTGAAATTTTCAGTCCAGATGAAACAGAATCCAGATTCTTAACGTTACCCATCCCTATTTAACACACTTTCCCCACATCATTGGTGGTGTGTTTTACAGCTTCTGATGAATAAACCTTTCAATCTCTGATCCCCTTTTATCATGTGTAAATTATCTAGAGATGCTGCATATTTCAATGAAGCCTGGATAAGTAGAATCAAGCCTGAGGTCGGGGACAATTGGAGGTTAAAGGTATGGGCTGTCACCATTTTTTTCTGTACACTTAAATTATTATTATATTCAATAATGTCATGGTTAAGATTATATTTCAAGTGTTGTCATTCCCTTAATAGCTGCATTTAAAAGCATAGTTATTCAAGGTTGAACGAGTGACCATATTTATTAAATATGAATTAAGCATCAAGTCAGTTTTTACATACATTCTCTCTTGTTGCAGGTCAGCAATTTAAAAAAAATTCAGAAAGGCATCCTGGACTATTATCAGGAGGTAAGATGACATCACTTACATGCATTTTATGAAAACGCAGCCTGTAAATGTTGCTCCACCTTTTGATAGCTCTTGGAATATGTATCTGTGACAACAACACAGGCCGTGGCACTGTTTTGTCCATTTGTCTTAAAGCTGTTGTCTTTACTGTCCCAGGTCTTAGGTCAGCACATTAACGATTTCACACTACCAGACGTTAACCTCATCGGAGAACACTCTGATGCAGCAGAACTCGGGAGAATGTTACAACTTATACTGGGCTGTGCCGTGAACTGTGAACAGAAACAAGGTGCTCATTCAAGTCTCCCCGTCATTCACCTTCACAATGAATTTTCAAGTGAAAAATGTCACGTCATAATGGTGCTTGTTTCTGTGTGTTCTTTTAGAATACATTCAGACCATAATGATTATGGAAGAGTCTGTACAGCACGTCGTCATGACAGCCATCCAAGAGGTACACTTTGATATCGTCTCAAATATGTTTGGGTGTGATTCACATGGTATTTTCATTAGCGACACTTGCTACCACTGCACTGTATGTAGCCACTGTTTACTGCTTATCACACCACTGCACTTCTACCTGCTGTGCTGTACAATAGTGGTTGCTGTTTATCCTTAATGTGTTCCATCTGTTAACCTAAAATATTTTTGTGTGTCTGTGTAGCTGATGAGTAAAGAGACTCCAGTGATGGGAGGAAATGATTCATACGTGGACCTGGACAGACAGGTATTTTGACTTTATGGACCATTTTTGTGGTTTGATTATTCTGTCAGTGCTGTGTCTGCCATGTGGGGCCTCAAATGTCATAGACAGTACAAAAAATGCTGTGTATTTAGGCTTAGAAATTTGTTCACCTCTACGGAGTCAGGTGGTTATGATTCACACAATAAACCTGGATGGACAAGCCACAATTGCATTATTCTTTCCACCATTCTTTTTACCACTGACAGTTGCCTAACAATAGAGCTGGACAACCGTAGCGTGAATGATATTTCTTGACTACAGAGCCTTAAAAAAAAGCCTGATCTGAGAATGCTAATGACATTTTCACGGCATATTGACTTCTTTAAAAGCATCACAGACTAGTTTTGTTGAATTTTAATTGTGTATCAGTAGTTCTAGCATGTCTTTATGGTGCAAATTAGTCTTTTGTCTTTGTTTAGCGGACAGTAAATCATGAGAAATACCAATAAAATAATGTCTTGCTTTTTGTTTACTCTTACGTGCAGCTGAAGAAAACTGTTGAAGAGTTGAATGACGCTTTGGCCACCAAGGAAGAGATTGCCCAGAGATGTCGGGAACTTGACATGCAGGTCAGTTTTTTTTTTCCAATAGTCTGTTGCTCACCAGTATGTCGTTATAGTCGCAGTTATGGTCAGCATTGATATAGCAAACAGTCCACAAGGGTGGTTAATGTGGTTTGAAGTACATAATATTTTCATCTCCAAACTGAATATAAAGCTTTCTTCCTGACTTTTTTCTTCCATACCCTTATTATTTTGGTCACTCTTTAAAAAGCAGCTCCGTTGTCACATTTTCATAGTTTCTTGACTGGATGATGCAACAGTAGATGTGATCATTACATGTTTGGTTTTTTTGTTATCAATTAATATCAATATTTTGACATGTATCCTGATAACACCTAAAGGCTGAAGGAAGAATGTTCATAAGCTTATTAATATGGGCTGCAGTTTCCCTATATTTAGTGGAATGACAGATTAAACAAAATAACAAAGAAAAACTTGTTTAGAACAATGTTTGATCAAATGTGAGTATAGATTTTTGTGGTTACCAGGTGTATTGCACTTATTGATTTTCCTGTTGAAACGGAGATATTTTTTTTTGTAACCACATAACTACTTTCCCTACCAGTGTAATGGTAGCCTTCATAAATGTTCTCACCAAATGGCAAATATACCCACAAGGGGTTCTTTATGGTATTGTATGCATTTCTTATGTGATAGTTTGGGGATTTTTTCTCAACAAAGACAGATCTGACCAAGTTTATCATGATCATGGACAATCTTTTGAACCTAATTCTGATTTTAATTTGAATGCTTTCTCACCTAGCCCCAGTTCATTACATCTGATTCTGTTGTCCACTTACACTGGGCAGGTTTTGTTGACCCCTATTTGTGGTTAGTCAGTCTCATTAAGCCCACTGTGTGAAACTGCAGAGGATAATGCTTTGTATTTCTACAGCACACTGTCTTATTTCTTGTTTTGATTCCACTGTACTTTAAGACAACTGGAGCTGTTATTTAAAGGGTTGCCCTTGTGTTATATTGAATCGGCTTTCTCTGATTGCCTGACTGTTTCATACTGTGTGCCTTACTTTAAAGGCCCTCCACGTCCAAGAGGAGCGTGATAGACTGAGGTTAGAGTTTAATGAGCTAGAAGAGAGGGTAAATCCAAACTTTCTTCTCTTTCTATCCCTTATTTCCATACATGGTGTGCGCTGTGTCTAATAGTCCTGGGTTTTTTCAGTCTGCTTGCACCAGCATCCCCATTGGAATCCAGATTTCCCTCAGAAAAATATAATGCCTGTGCATGTGTGTGTACATGTGTGGGCAAAAAACATTTGTGCACACATGTACATGGTCTTCTTTGGACACACTAGATGCAACTGCAGTCTGTGTAGGTGTGTCAGTTGTCACCCCTTCACTAATAACGTCCTACCCTTTTACCTCTGTGTGTCTCATGCTTTCACGCTGGTGCAGTAGACAGGAGGGGAAAAGCTTGACTTTTGGATCATCAACAGATATTATACAGAATTGTTGAAGAAATGCTTCATAGAATAACATACAATATTTTATAGTATCTACCCTATCATGGCATCTTGAACATATGTGTCCTTTTTACTATATATTTTTGTTTACTTATGCCCAGAATTATGCAATTCTATACACTCTTACAACAACTATTAATAAGTGTTAAAAAATTACTTTTCTTGTTGCGTTGAGTGATTATTTGGTCAGCTAGCAGCAGTTCTTGCATGTGCTTTATTTCAGCCCTTGCAGGACTAAAAGGAAAGACATTTCCTGTTCGGAATATGAATCACCCAAATTCCCACACTTTTTTTTTGCTTGTTGCACTATGCTGAACACATCTTCGATGTGACATCAACTTGAGGCATTGGGAGAGGTTTTTCCACTAGTGTAAGTTGGTGTAATGCATTTACATTAGTGTTGATTAATTCTTTTTAAAAAGAACAAGAGAGACATAACCTAGGATTTTATTGTAATAGGTTTTACAGTTGAAATCATGTAATCTATATTTATGAGGCATGTAAGATGTCTTCATAGTAATAATTTACAGCATTGTCTTATAATAATAGAAATTCTACTCAAATATTGAAAACACAAATTTGTTTCATGTGAGAAGCATAACATTTACCTCTTGTACTGACACATACTACTTTAGTAACTTGTGGAATTGTAACATTGATAAAATGACATTAAAATATCATGTATTTTAACAATGTTCCATCATTTTGTGACTCTGATTGGTACCACAGTCTTAACAGTTAAATATTTTGTTCAAACTAAGGAGAAGTAGCAGTAGAAGTAAATATATACATTTCCCCCTCTTTGTTAATCATACTGTACATTGAACTTATTTGCTATGTAAGTAACCAGATTCTAGAGACTCACTGAAAGAAGTTTTATCATCCACATTCAGCCGAGATGATTGCATATAGATTTCCACAATACTGATATTAGTAGTTTGGCACATTTTAAGAAGAATACCCAGCTTCTGCTTTGCTGTGTGTGGAGTTTGATCCCCTGTCTATCGTATTGAGAAGGCAACATCAAACTGTACGTAGCTACCCTCCTTGTTATTTTGGAGTTTGTTTGCCTTGTCAGAGTGTGTTTGAAGTGTGCTTGTGTATTACCAGAGTTGATATTGAAGTGATTTATGAATATCCTAATGAATGCATAAAGGAAATATATACTGTTACAGATGGTGTTTCATAAGGTTTACTGTAATTTCCCTCTAACACATTTCCTTTTTCTCCATTTCTTCTCTCTTCCTCCTAAACATCATTTCCATCTGTCATTTCTACATCTCATTTTATTTTAAATTTCCTTTTGCCTCAATCTCTTTTTATTTTAAACTTCTCCAAACTTGTCTTCGTATCGTTTCCACTTCTGTCCTGTTTCTTTTTCCTTTGCTGTTCCTGTTTTGGTCTTTGCTCTTATTACATTGTACAGGTTGCTGCTCTGCAAGAGGAGAAAAGCAGTTTACTAGCAGAAAACCAGGTCTTAATGGAGAGACTTAACCAGTCCGACTCCATAGAGGATGTAAACAGTCCTGCTGGGCGCAGACATCTCCAGCTGCAGACACAGTTGGAGCAACTACAGGAAGAAACCTTCAGGTAAAACAAATGTAATATGACAAAGGAAAGTGAAATTTACAGGTTTCTGTAGACGATTGTTTTCTGTAATTACTTCAAGGTTGGAGGCATCCAAAGATGACTACAGGATCCGTTGTGAGGAACTTGAAAAAGAACTTTTGGATGTTAAGTCACAAAATGAAGAACTCGTATCTCTGGCTGATGAAGCCCAGTCTCTCAAGGATGAGATGGATGTCCTCAGGTAATTGTACAACACAACTGCTTGCCCGCATATACTAAGGCTACTGTGAATAAAAGAGTGATTTGGGTTTCTCCAATTACAGTTGGGGAAAAAAAGGAAATGTAATTAGTCTTACAACATAGTTCTTGAAAGTGCAACACTAAGTCTGAAAAGCATGACAAAAGACAAATCATTGTTACATTTTCAGGTTAGTTATACTAAAAGTGTGGTGCTGCTGGTGTTATTACGGTCAATGCAGAACTCAGATATGAAACTAGCTCTGAAAACATTGCTGTATAGTTCTACGTGAAATTACTGTCTTTTTTGTATTTTTCTATTTTTGTTGCTATAGCACATTGAATACATGTTTTTAAATAAAATGTGCAAAGATGGAATTAAATTTTCAGTAAAATGATAAATAATGATAAAATAACATATGATCTCATGTGCCGCGTTCACCAGTTTGTGCATCCTTCCCTTTTTCACCTCGTTAATTCATAACTGTCCTCAAAATCTCACCTGGAATCTAAAACAAAGCCTACATTATACTAAACTGAACTCCAAAATGAATCCTAAATATTAACATTAAAACTAAAACCAACAGTGATTCCAAAGTGACAGTAACTGCCAATAGTTTTTCTTTTAAGTAGGAATATAAAAGCTCCACCCGTTGTTTCCTTTCTCTAGACATTCATCAGACAAAGTCTCCAAACTGGAAGGCACAGTGGAACACTATAAGAAGAAACTGGAGGACATGGGACTGCTCAGGAGACAGGTACAGTATACAGTTTCTGAGAAGCGGCTCACGTTGGCGTGAAAACAAATAAAAGTTGTATGTCCGTGTAACACAAGTTAGACAGTTGTACTGATTGGATCCAGCGTACTTTACATTCCTGATGCATTTTACAGATTAAGCTCCTGGAGGAGAAAAACACAGTGTTAATGCAGACTAATGTCAGCTTGGAAGAAGAGCTACGCAAAGCCAATGCCACCAAAGGCCAGCTGGAAACGTACAAAAGACAGGTATACAAATCACAGCTTTCCGTCACACAGGCTTTTAACTATGACCTGCATCAGAAGTACTGCAGTACAACCCCAGAAAGCACATTGCATTTTCTTAAAGATGGACTGTCCTCTTTCTGTGCAGGTGGTCGAGCTTCAGAACAGATTGTCAGAAGAGTCAAAAAAGGCTGACAAGATGGAGTTTGAGTACAAAAGACTCAAAGAGAAGGTTGACTCGCTCCAAAAAGAAAAAGACGTATGCATTTGTTCATTCAACATATATATTATAAGACTTTTGAACTGCAAAGTATCAAGCCATCGGAGTAGTAGCTGCACTGGCCAAAATAATTAATATCCCAGTTTTCTGCTTGGGAGTATTTAATCTCATCTTTTCTCACCCCTATTTTATTGAGCAGTAAATCACGTTGGAGTCAGCCTATACTGGAACATTGTATAAAGCCTTATTACTGAGCACTAAATTATCATAAGAAAAGTTAAAGAGTTTTTAAAGCTTGGCAACTAGAGACCACTTTTACAGCGGCCTGTATAATAATTTTATTCTGGAGTGGTACTTTCTCTTAGAATAATAAATGGTTACCACTGCAGTGAGTGATTTGATGACTTAACATAGTTTGTCAGGAATACTAGTAATATCTGGATTTCTCTTTAGCGCATGAGAACGGAGAGAGATTCTCTAAAGGAGACCATCGAGGAGTTGCATTGTGTCCAAGCTCAAGAAGGACAGCTAACATCAGGTAAACAAGAACGGTCAAAGTGGCATAAATAGATATTTTACCTAAAAGATACTTGACCAAACCACTGCTTGGCTCCACCTCTTTGTAATGGTAATATATTTTGTTGTAGGTTTGTTGCCATTGGTCAGCAACGACGGCTCGGATTCACTGGCTGCTGAAATCACCACCCCAGAGATTAGGTATGGTTGCTGACTTGATTAATTTCATAAGAATATGAATGTAACACACTGTAAGTGATACAGAGTAGCAATGCTGATGTGCATGGTAAAGAAATTACAGTGCTTCTCTGTGGTGCACTCGCTCTCTCCACTGTTCACTGTCTCCACTGCCTAAAAAGAGCTGTCTAAGTAGTAAGTTATGTAACAGTTGGATTCCTGTTACGTCAGCTTAACTGCTACTTTCCAAGAGGGTTGGGTTTTCTGTTGTCCAGGACGTCCCCGCCTGTATTTCTTTTACGGCCCTGAACCTAGAATGTGGATTTTTCATTGAAATCTAAATAGGAAAATAAATATTTTGTGAAGAATATGTGTTGATTTGCACAACTCTAATGTATCCTCGTCTCTAGAGAGAAGTTCAGCAAGCTTTAAATGATGGAAGTAAGCTGTTACAGTAGTTTTAGATGAGATTTTTAAAGCGAAAAGAACTGTGTGATATACTAGATTACTACAAAGACACTTTCGTCTGTCGCACTGGGTGTGAAAAGGCTTAAGAAGGCTGTTTTTTAGTTGTTTTTTACTGACCTATGTTGTTTTTAGAAGCAGAATTTTGAATCAGTTCTTGTTAATGCACTTCTACTATAGAAGAAATGTGGTCTTGATATTTCAGTGTTTGACCTGGTCTACATTCCTCCTTTTCTCTATCATCTAAAATCTTTAACATTCACTTACCAGAAGCTATGAAAACATCTGGAAACATTCCTTCTGCTGGAAAAGCTTTACTAGCCACACCCTAAAACAGGACTAGAGAGGTAGTGTGTACTTAACTCTGTCAAAGGGTTATCCGTTTTAATTTTAACCACACATTGTTAAATCTTTTCAGACAGTCAACTGAAGCAAAGTGCATCACAACATTTTTGAAAATTGAAATAAATAGATAAGACGGAGCTCTTACCATTTGAATTGTAACCCTCCTGCCTTTATAACGCCACAATGAGTCACAGTTCAGGATATTAAAACTGATTAATCTAAAATCATTATAATATACCATACATTTGCTCATACAGTTTCATGTTTAGATGCTGCTAACTACAAAACACAACATGTTACAATCGTTTAAATTACTGTTCCCTGTGTCCATTTCTACAGAGAGCATTTAATTCGTCTTCAACACGAAAACAAGATGCTGAAGCTGGCTCAGGAGGGATCAGACAATGAAAAGATAGCACTGTTGCAGAGTTTACTGGAGGACGCCAACCGAAGGAAAAATGAGCTGGAGACGGAGAACAGGTCAGTTCACAGCTTTAATGTTTTGTGGTCAACTAGTTAGGAATTGGTTTTGAGAGCTACATTGTTCTCCATTGTTTGTGGCTCATCATCATTTGTTTATCCCACAAAGCTGTTCTTGAATTTCAACCAATGACCATTCAACCAAAGGCCTGATATTTTCTCACCACTTCCAGTGCTACATTGCACACTGTTGTCACTGTTCTTGTGTGCCCTCTTATCTAGATTAATCAATCAGCGCCTAATGGAGGAGCAGAGCCAGATAGAGGAGCTGCAGAAGAATCTTCAAGAACAAGGATCCAAAGCCGATGATGTAAGTAAAGTCGTTGGCATCGTATGTGTAACTGTAAAAGCACCTCATATGACATAGTCTTGAAAAAGATTCATTTGATGGAGTACAGCAATGTTAAACCACATGGCGGTTTGTTAGCTCTTCTGTTTGAGCGCATGTGATTAACTTTCATTTCTGCTATTCCTGACACCTGATATGTGTGTTCATTTTGTGTCTGTGCTCTCAGACTATAGTAAGTATTTCATGATGATTCCAGACCTCTACCAGTAGCTCTAGTGTTTTAGAAACAAAGGAGTCGCTTGAGCCCCCCCACCCCACCCCCGCCCCCCGAATTTCAGCTCACACTTTGCAGCACTAGTGTTTAGTATTTACTGTATAATGACAACAAATATGCATCTCATGAAGCTAGTTCTGTCCTCCCTGCAGAAATCTATTCCTACTGTTGTTTGTTGATTAAATATTAGGATGTCTTTCTCTTCCTTATGCTCCTCATATACATATACACAGCATGGCCAAAGAAATCCACCTCTGGATTAACAAAGCAAAAAGGAAAGAGTCTTGCATTGGGTTTTTACTGCAGTGACTAATCTGTTTGAGCTGCAACAGGTTCTCTCGCCCCAAAAGATGCAGCAGGAGCACACACTCTGCCCATCATTAATGCAACTCTGGAAGGAAATGAAAGCTGTAACATTGACTGATTTGTTGCACAAACACTGCATGATATTAACAACCCCATGGTGAATGTGTCCTATAATCAAAGATAACAGCTGTCCCAAGACATCTGTGTGGGACTGTTTCTGTTGTCCAGGCAGTTGATATAAACACACTTAAACACCACTTAAAGAGAGTTTTACTTCGTGCAGATACATAACTTAAAATACATTTTCATATCCAGTTTTCATTCTTATCCTACGTACCTGTTAATTCAAGCCATTTTATCTCTCAGAACCCTCCCCCCATATCATTTCCTAATTTCTAGCCTCATTTCTGCTCCTTGTGTGTTCGCCCCTGCAAGTAGACAGACATGAAGACACGAGGGGAGAGGAGCAGAGAACAGACAATTAATGAGATGAGATATTACTGCTTCAGAGGTGCCGTTTTAAATAAGCTTTGCATAAATAATGACCTGCGGAATAGCCAGATCATTAGTTTGATGTATTTTATGTTGTCTTAAATTGGAGCAGCGTTCATGTAAACCTATGATCAACTTTTCTGTTTGCTGATTAATTTTAAAGTATGGACCTATGTTTAATCATGTTAAATAGTTAATACAAGTTCTCAATCTGTTACAGTTTCCCTTCATTTCAGGTCCAGTTTCTCTTTCTCTTAACCAAGCTGTGTCTTATTCCCATTTTATACATTGTGGGTTGGATCAATGAAAGACATACACTCAGATTATACTCGCGCCATAGCTCCTCCTCCTCTGACAGCCTCCAGGGTTCTCAATGGGCACCTTTAGGAATGAGACATCCTTACACATCACACACCAAGGTCTATTTTCTGAGTCATGAATGAGGACTGTGGAGGAAAAAAGTAGGGAAACAAGAATACACTGTTGCTCTGTTTTTCCCTCCGTTAGACGCAAAAGGAACATGTCCTGAGAATGTTTTAAAACCTGCTCCAATGTAAAAGGCAGAGATCTGTAGAAGTATTTTAACATAATGTGATATTATATAATCATTATTACTGTAGTGTCACATTAACATAGGTGTGAAATATGTTAAACAAGTCAATTGTTAAACAAGTCTTCATTTTAATTTCTTTCTCAGTCTTCCATTCTCAAGAAGAAATATGAAGAGCACATGTAAGTTACTCACTGAATTTGAATATATTTTCATTGCTTGTGAAGGGTCTTAATATGAAATATTGGACATATGAAAACTTCATGCTTGTGTTTTTCCCATCAGGGAGAAATTGCGGGAGTTGAATAATGAGTTACTGAAGAAAAATGCTGTGATTGATGAAATGGAGCCTAAATACAACGCCAGCTGTGAGCTTTGAGTTCTTTACTTCTGCATCGTCCTTCAGGTTCTGTTATTTTTTAACAGAGATTGAGTTTAAGACACTGTAAAATATTGTTCCCTCAGCTCAACGAGTAGAAGAGCTTGAAGACGCATTGAAAAAGAAGGATGATGACATGAAACAGATGGAGGAAAGATATAAGAAATATCTGGAAAAGGCCAAGAGTGTGAGTATATTTTTATTACAACAGAATAACACGCCTTGTATACCTTAATGAAATTTTGGGTGAAAATGAACAGAAATCTAAATCGGATTATGTCATTATCAGGTAATCCGGACTCTGGACCCCAAGCAGAACCAGGGCTCAGGTCCAGAGGTTCAGGCCCTCAAGAACCAGTTGCAGGAGAAGGAGAGGATGTTGCACTCACTGGAGGTAATTATGTGACACATGTAATTTTTGTGGTGAATGTTTGGGAAACAGAAGTAGGAGCGTCTCAGTTAAGATGCTTGTAGATTAGTGGAGTTTACCAGCTCTGATACTTGGATCAGGAACTAAAGGGTGGAAAGTGTGTAATATGTTTTCAAATCCAGTTTAAGGGCCTTCCAGAAAGACGCTTTAGTGGAGTTTGGAGCCTTTGAACTCATTACTTTTGGTTTCTTTCCAACAGAAAGAGATGGACAAGACAAAGAGCCAGAGAGATTACGAGGAGAAACTGATAGTATCTGCGTGGTACAACATGGTAAGAAGGGTATACACACTTTATTAAAGGATTAGAGCACACACTGCACATCTGGATTGAAAGATTTCAACATTGAGATTGTGAAAATAATCAAGAAACCTTGAGATAGGGTCGCTTCTACTGGGGGGGGGAGCGTGAGGGTCCATGAGGAGCAGAGGGAGAGATTTGGAGAAAATAAAATTGGTTTCTAAGCTGAAAGCAACAACTGACGAGTAGGAACACTTTGGATTCACGACAAATGGGCGCATGAAACACAGGACTTCAATGAGCCCCAATGAACATGTGTTTGAAAATAATTTGCATTAAATATGGAGTTTACAGTAAACACACACACACACGCACCCATTGTAGTTTTCCCAGCTGGAAAAAAACCCTCATCCAAACATGATCCCGACAGACAAACTACCATCACTACGACATTTATGAAACAAAGGATGTAAAGGTGCGCGCACACACACACAGTGGAGTTCACTACACGCACAAACACACACACCTTTAACACCGTCCAAAAGATGACATTTCCACAAATGTTTGTTTTTTGGATGATTATTATTGATATTTACAATGTCTTTTTTTCTGTAATATAATTCAAATTTGAAATATTCTGAGGAAATAACAGCTTATTTATCTTTAAAAGGGTGTACTTGCATTATTATACCATTATTATATTAGTTGAAAAAGGATATCAAAACGGCAATATGATCATTTATTGCAATAATTTATCGGCCAGCAAAATTTGTTATTTTGGCAGGCCAAGAAATAACTTAAAGAAGGTAAAGATCCCCTAAAAACCCATTTTTGAAATGACATGATTAGTTAGTATAACCACTAGGTGGCAGCATACACCATCCTATTGCCTCAGGCAGCGGTTGATCCCTCTTGTATTTGACCAATTACTTATGTTAATGCTCTTTAGATCTTAAATCAACATTATTGTTGTGTTCAAGTTAATTTTTTCTCTCATCCATCAACCTTAGAGTTATTCTCTAGCGACTCTCTCTTTGAGGATAAATTATAGAGAGGAAACAGTGATAGTTTGGCTCACACTATACACACCATGGTCCCCATGTGCACAATCTCCATTTGACTCTCTCACATAATGACCTTTATACTGAACATTAAGACCATTAAGAGGATGGGGAAACTGCATCTTTTCTCTCTTGTCCCAGGGTATGTCTCTGCAGAAGAAGGCGGCTGAAGACAGACTTGCCAACACTGGCTCTGGTCAGTCGTTCCTGGCCCGGCAGAGACAGGCCACCAGCACACGTCGATCCTACCCAGGCCATGTCCAGCCAGCTACCGCAAGGTAGATGGTATGAGTGCAGAAACATAGCGTGCCACACTACCTTACAAATCCCTTGAACCTAAAATGTGCCTTTTTCAGGCACAGTATTCCCTTTCTTTTCTGATGGAAAGCATTGTTTTCCTGTATATTGATTTTCTTTTTTGTGTCTTCTTGATCAGATCCATGAGATAGAGATGACAGCAAAGCTTGCCCAAATCTCGCACCACTTTTATTCCTGACTAAACACATTTTTTCACCCTGACTCCTGTGATGCCAGGCTTTTTCACAACCCAGCATATTTGAGCTTCAAGACTCATTTCTTTAATAGGGTCTGACTTATCACTCCACTCAGACACCCTCTTTTTTCCCTCCCAAACAGTTATCTACCTGAACCTATGTTCTCTGGCAAACTTTTGCTACGCAGGTGATCTGGACCCTAAAGCAGAGACGAATTCTATTTTGACACGCTACTGTTTTTGTTCAAAGAAAATGCTCTACCTGTTGATGCAGTATTTATGCACATCTCTACCTGTGATAACGTGTGAGATTCAGCTTGTTTTATTTTCATGGCATTTGACACATTTTTCTGTCCTGCTTGTGTTTTTATGCTGTTTTAATGTAGCTTTAATCAGGTAACAGCAATTTTCCAACAAATGTAACAAATTAATTTGTTCAGATGGAAGGTAATGCCTTTTTCTTTGTGCAATGTTTTTCTATGTGAGATCAGTACTAAGCAACACAGACATTTAGACATAGGAAAATATAAATTAACCATATGTAAATGTACCGTTTGCATCCTAAATGGTCTGAATGATATGTAATGGGTTTACAAGGTTTGGTGTGAAACATGCAGCTGTCAGGTGGTAACAGTACAGCAATTACACTGAGTGCTCTCAAGAAATTAATCTGTAATCACTCAAGTGGTTTAAGCTCTACCAGCATTTCCCAGGTTGTCTCAGACATACCTTATGTGCCATAATTGCACATTTAAAAATATGTACCTCAGTAGTTGTTCAATAGTACTTTGCAGTACACACTTCCCTCCCTAAACTACACAGATTACAATGTAGTGAATTCTATTGTGGTCGATGGGGGTCTGTCCTGAGCGGTTTGGAGAAGAGGTGCAGGTGATATTCCCGTTGTGCAGGTTGACTACCTTCAATGCAACTAAGTCCACAAAGAGATGGATTTGATTCAGCGTAGCACATTAGAGTGGACTGTCTAGTAAAAAAAAAGGTTTTTCCCAGTGCATTAAACTGTAATAGGTCAGGCACTGTACACTACTACCCATGTCACTTGGAATAGGAATAGGGAGGACGGGAAATTTCTTAATCTGTTTTTAACCCGTATTTTCATTCTTTACCTCATCACAGTTGTAGGGTACATCGTGTATATTATATTATAGGAACACTATATTTGTATTCATCATTAACTAACTTATTATAGGTATGCATATCAGGAGCATATTGAAGTAGCTTTTTATTAAATGTCATGAATCAAGACTCTTTTGTCATCATGCAAGGCACAACGAAATTTTGATTAGCAGCTCTCTCCTTAAGGCACACAGAAAGAGGCAAGTAACAGTGCAAATCAGGCTTTTAAAGTGACCAGTGTTGACAGTATTGCACATAATGTAGCAGTATTTAAAGAACGTCTTCCTTTAAATAAGCAATCGTTTTCCTAATTATTGCTTATTGATTTTAAGTGTAAGTACGTTTTTGGACCTTAAAATTAAGCTTCAGGTCCAGTACAAGAACATTTATTATTCCTGTAATAAATATGGTATAGTGTGATGTCACACACAAAAAAAACCCTAGCATTCTAAATTTGCCTCCATTTCACAGTAGTTAATAGCATATAACTATAGCAATTGCCAGATCCTGTTACACTTCACATCGTGTGTTATAACTTATGTATAACAACCTCCAAATTTATTATTAATAAAGAGTAAAAAGTTGTGAGGAAACTGTTTGGTTGTGACCTGAAAATTAAAATAGGAAAATCTCATGCAGAATTAGTGCATCATAAAAACTAATAAGGAGCCATTATGTTGCTAATATGCATGTTTATAAGACACTAGTTAAAGCTGAATACGTATACTTAACCTATACGGTTAGCATGATTGATCATCAATTGCTTTGTCATTAACCCTGTTAATGTGTCATGTGTCCGACGAGGTCAAGGTCTGAATGTGGGGCGCATTAGTCGGCTCTGTTGTCTGACTGTTATCTCTCTCTGTCTCCTCCCTCAACAGCAATATCACTGCATGACTGACACTCCAGTGAACTGGCCGAGCTTGATTTATCCCGGCCATAGTTGGCCTGCACTGGCCCCGCCCCCTCCCCAGGCCAGGCTATGCTAAGGCACATGATGCATGAACTACCTGCCTGCCTACTGTTTGCATGAGTTCGCATTGACACAAGGCTACAAATAACCAGCACACCAGCAGCAGCATGAGCTCTAACAACTCTCTACAGCATCATGCATTGTAACCTCTGAACGAGTGGATGGTGTCGGTAAAGGAACCCCAACCTTCCTCCTGTATTTAAACTATTTCCTCCTCCTTTCTGCCGTTCCGTTTTCCTTCCTCCTCCTAATCCCTGTCTGCATTCTCCTGCTCTTCTCTCATGGACATGCTTGTGCTTCTACATCATATCCAGACTGCTACAATCTAACTTGTACAAACTTGGACGACAGGAGCAAAATATCCCAGTGTCAGTATACAATCGTCTGTCTGTCAACCAAACAGTTGATTTATACGTAGACCTCTGTATTATTCGTCTGTGACTTGGCTCACTGTTTCAGGATACCTCAGTGACGTGTTTTCACATCTGTTGTTGATTACTTGTTGGCGTCAATGACAGAGGAACATTTGAGAGGTGTGGATTACACCTCTCTTACTAATAGAGAAATGGTTCTGTCCAACCTTTCCTCTATGTGTTGTTTGATGGCATCCTAGACATGATTTTACCTCAAATATCAGAGTGTAACAGGTTTGAGTGAAGTAGAGCCTGAGGGGCATTACTGTATTGGCCCCTGGACTCGTTAGACAGCATTAGGACCATAGGATGGAAGAGTTTTAATGGTAATGTCGAACCTTTATTTCAGAAATGCTTTTATACAAAAGCCCTTATTAAGCCTACTTGTACTTTTTTTCCTTTAGATCAAATACCACACCATGTAACCTGTACTTCATGATGACATGCACATTGAATTATGCCTATACAGTATTTTTGACTTAAGCTCCACCATAAGAAACATCTACAGTGTTAATGTTGTTTGTCAAAGCAGCAGCTAATCTTACTTGTGTAAGAAACTCCACTGACAGGGTTTGATACATCGCCGTAGTATTTAGATGATGATTAGATGTTAAAGTGTAATTGTTGCCTGGAGGAATACTTATAAAACCGCACTCAAGCTCAAATAAGCAAATGTATCGTGCCGGTTATTGTGGTTAAAAGGGATAATCAGATACAATATGGAAAGGGAATTAGTTTCATTACAGATCTGATCACAGCATTAGGTTAACATTAAAGCAGAGTCAATAACCTTGTGTTGTATTAGGTTCATTTATGTAAAACTAGTATGTGGCATTCATTCTGCTGATTGTTGTTTTTTTTTTACAGTATAAATACAATATATGCATTTTAACAGCAATTTGGAGCACATACCTTAAATGAAAATAGGATTGTATCATCATTCATAAGGAATATAATCTGGGTTTTTTTGTAATTATTTTAACTTTGTTTGAATTACTAAAAAGGTGAGGAAAGATATTAGGAAATAAACACGTGGAGCTGAGTTTAGAACTCAGCTGGATGTTTGCATCTTTCACATATAAATGCACATTTGTGTTTGAATGAGAGAGAGAGATGATCAAATCCTCCAGTCTGAGTGCCTTTGTTTGAGATGTATAGTAAAAGTCCAGCAGGTCTTTTAGTTTGAGAAAGAAAATACAAGTCAGCTTTAACGCCACTGCCATATCATGATTTCTTGACAAAGTTGTTCAAAATACCACAGGCTTAATGAGGGCTTTTATTTCTTGTGGGGTTTTTTTTATCCTGTTTTACTCATAACTGTTATATTGTGCAACCTATGTTTAAATCATGCAGTGCCTCTGTTATCTTAATGGCTTATTTATTTTATTGTCTTCCGCTTTTATAGCATTGATGTTAAATTCTGTAGTATTACATCACAACTGTCAATGTTGTACATGGCATTGTAATACTAGTGAATAGTGGTCTTATGCAACAGAAGGAGTCCACTTCTGGTAATAGTGGTGCTCGTCTCCATCTAATGAATTATGACACCAAGGTTAATGTACATATTGTATTAAACTGGTAAAGTAATGAAAAAATACTTACGGAGAAACCTTTCACTGTAAAGATACCTGTTTGAAAATGAACACGTTATCATGAAAAAAGCAAACAATCCTTTACCCTACAAATAATCCTTTTCGAGTGTTTGTGATGGCAGCAAACAGTAGGGAGTAGAAGGATCTTACATCAATTTGGCAAAACTTGATTGGATTGTCCAAGCATCTGATCTGATCTAAACCTAAATCCTTTAACATCTCCAGAAGCAGTCGTAGGTTTTAGCTCTATTAAAAACTTTTAACCGTCCACCCAACGTATAATCATCAGTTTATTCATTATCTGTTCACTTTGGAAAACATCTGCCTATTTGAATTGATATCAGGGATCATGTGGGACACACATTTTGGAGTTGATTTTTTTTTTTTCCCCTAATATTTAACATCGGTTGCGTTCTTAAACCCCACCCCAACCTCCACTCACACCAGCCACTGTATTTTGTTGCATTTGTTTCTGTGTATATACAGTATTTAAATTGTGAGAGTTTTCAGTTACCGGGGAAAATATAATTTACCTTCTGTTACATAACAAAAACAATTGTTTTAAATTCACCTGGTTTAGATCATTGTCGTTCTTCTCAATCAAGACGAAGTTGTACTTTTTCATTTCCGTTACTGCAACAGTGCGCATGAACAAAGTGCTGAATGATTTTTGCAGTCACGAGTACAATATTGAATTTTAATTTGGCATATTTGTTGCAGACAAAAACTATCTCAAATACCCAGTGTTACCTCGTGTTACTTGCTGCTAATGCACAAAGAGGCAGCGACAACTGTAACCCAGTGATGAAATGAATGACATGAGGCTGTCCACAGGTCAGAATATACCACAGCGTGAAGTGTTTGCTGTATTTTTTTACTCATTGGGAAACATTTTTCTTTACTTATCAAAGTAGCAAATAACCTTTCCATTTGCCAAGTTTTGTATTGCTTGTATACAACTACACTTTGTACATACTTAATGTGTCTGAGGTAGAGGAAGTGTCCAGTTATTTGAGAATGGAAAAAATACAACTCATGTCTAATTAGGTGGGTTTCATATAGCATCTATCCCATGAGGACATGTTGATAAAATTGTGCTTCCTATACTGCAAAATTTGCAAATAACATTGTAAATAAAGCTTGTATAAAACATGCTGTTTGTGTTTTTTCTCATTTTATGCCTTACATGACATTTAATTCGATTTCTGTTCCACTCCACTGGTGCTGTAGTCTTGTCTATAGCTTCATCCCGTCTAGTCTGATGATATAACTCAGGTTAGACAGATTCGCAAAATTTATTAAAAAATAAGTCTCATCAAGTCCTGTATTAAGGTACGCAGCTGTGAAATAAGCTAAAATGTAGTGAAGTTTACCCCAAGGAATCCTTAACCTGCCAATATCCACCTATACGTCTGTATCAGTGGCGGGCCGTGCATTTCAGACCTGGGCCTGCAGTGATGTCCTACACGACTTAATCCACCTCTTAAAACCATAATTCTGATCCATGGCTCTACACATGATGCATTTCAACCAAAACATACAACTGCATCACCTGGACATAAAGTCACGTACAACAGAGTTAGTCTACTCAGTAGACTAATAACAGAGGAACAAAAGAAACTGACAAAGGACATGGGTGTCATCCGCGCCAGCACTCGTGGTGTCCGCGTCAGCACCCGCCACCGCCGGTGTCCGCTGAACTAGGGTGCGGTCAGATGCTATGCGATCTAGCCACAATACCTTACTATTCATATTTGTTAATATATATTTAATAATATTAATTTACTTTTTGGAGCCTGCCACCCAGGTGTACCGTTAGTAGTTATCAACGTGAAAGTGTTGGATAAATCCTTTTTCCTGCTGAGTCATTCTTGCTAACGGTCACCGGCATCTCTTTACAGTGTTTAGTTTTTCTTGAGAATGGCAGCGTAACTAAATCTGCCACCAAACGATATCTTCACCTCCTCCAGCCATTCTGTGCAGCTTTGAATAGCTCCGCCTCTATTGCGTATGCAATCAAAAGATGTGCATGCACTGATGCTATAGGCCTGCTAGCTGGCCCCAGTGAAGCCAAACTTGACACTGACTGGTTAACGCCACAGGTCTGTTCTCATTCACTTTTAGCTACCATGTGCCAGCACTGTCACTTGTGAAGGCCTAGAGGCAGAATTTGGACCCTGGCAACACATGATAGTGAATAATGATTAGATAAAAACGCTGACATAAACCTCGCCCTCCAAATCTCCACCCGGGGCTGGAAGCTGAGCAACCAACTTAGAAAAGCTATTAAATGAAGAGTATAGACCATGGGGAATAATTTAATACATATTTGTGGGAAAAAAATATATATCAAAAAAATATATTCCTGATTAGGTTTAGGCCAGCAGAGGCCTTGCTGGCCATGAGGGTCCACCATTACAAATGGTGCAGGCTGACAAAACTGGATGATAAGAGCAACGTAATTTTCACAGATCCACTTCCAATCAGTTTAACTTCAGCCCATCTATAACCAGTCATTCCACAGCAGTGACCTTCGGAGCCCTGATGGGGGGGCCATCTAGTGGGCAACAGTGGCAGAAGCCCTGACAGTTCTTATAGTTTGACCAAGGACAACCCACATGTGGTTTCTCTGCTCACTGCAGTGACTCCCTATGACTATATATCATAAGGGACATAAGGTAATAAATCATCTTTTTTGACCATTTGGAGAGATCACAATCACTATAGTACTAAAACACTACATATATTATCCAGCTGTAAACATGAAACCAGTACACGAAATATAGAAATTCACACATCACCAACTAAATCGCCTATGGTCCTGTAAGGCCTGATACCTTTTTGACAGTCAGCAGCAAAAACTGAACTGGTATTTGTTTGTTGTCTGTTTCTATGTAACCCCACACTAGCCAGACAGTGTCAAAAGGGTCATCCGTATGATTTGATCAATGCACCAAACATGTCGTCATTGTAATTTAAATGCATTCAAGTACAATTTAGAAGAAGTTGAATATGTTTCTGTGGTTCCAGATGTTTTTTCCCTTTTCAATTGAAATTTGAAATTGAAATTTGTCAAACTGTTTCATTACATTTCTTCTTTCACTGTCTCTTGTTCTTACTTGTTTACATAAGTGAGATATGCTACTGACCCGGACACAGAAAATACAAGAGGAGGAAACTTTTCCTGGAAATATCCTTAAAAGCACAGTGTGCTTGTCTTGGGCATAATGCAGATTAAGGCATGGTTTGGTAGCTCTATAACAAATATGTTTTAGTTAATAATGTTACATAGAAACCCCCTCACACCCTTGTACACTTATCTGTGCTGTACCATTTTAATAGGTTTGGGTATAAGAAGGCAGTGTTGAGCAGAACTCACACACACACACACCTCTTCACACACTTAAATAGTCGGTCTGAGAAATGAAGCCCGGATGTCCCTGGAGGCTGTGGTCACAGGAACTTCCCTGTATCAGTGTCCCATTCTTCATTCCTGAGAGTCTCTATTCCTGTGCTGAAGCTCAGGCCCTGGGTGCTTCCTCTGAACGTGTCAAGGCAGATGTCCAGAGCCAATAAAAATACAATTCTGTGGTTTCCCATTTCCATCGCAGAGGGCCTAACCAAGGGGAAGGGAGATGGTGGTTACACAGCGTCACAGCGTTAATACCTGGTGGTTTATTTATCTCACTCACAAATACACGGAAACTTCAACAACGACAGATGGAAGGTGTTTGTTTCTCAATTATGCTGAAGTTACAGTTTGTTCCAAATAAATTAACTGAAACTTTATTGAAATTTTCTCTGTGTGCTGCTCATTAATTGTTCATTTTGCAGTGCGACTAATCAAAACCAGATACACACATCATTAGAACAAAGTAGAAGGTCTGAGGATAAATGTGCTTTAATTATGAAAAATCCCTTTATTTACACTGTCATCATTTATGCTTAATTCCAATAAAATGATGAATTCATAAACTTCCTTCCAGACAAAATACATTATTTCATCCATACACAGGAATGACGCATAATTCATCTTCATTACATTTAATTAGTCATATGTACAACCTGATCCGGCAACACACCATCTGCCTTTCAAAATGAACTGACTTGACTAGCAAAGTCTGTCTCTGGCCTTATACAGCACATGGACACCGCTGTCTTTCCCGTTACAACATGAACTAGATGGTTTAACTATTTCTACCATTCCTGGCACCAAACATTTGAAATACCCAAGGGCTTTTTGCATTAATAATGTATACTATAAAAGTGGGGTTCCCAAAATGTTAAAAATGGAATAGAATAGGTCCAATAATATACAGGCATGTATTAATATACTGTGTGTGTATATATA
>JAPTHA010000005.1:2496590-2509835 GCA_029814585.1 Gymnapogon annona
ATCAGTTATCTGACTGATCAATATAGTGGCAGTGGTTTGATTAAGATGACTTCTATTGTTCGTCTTTATCTGCATTTGAACAAGCGCATGTCTATATGTCCATGACGGCATCCTTTTAAAGTTGGAACAATTACGCCTGCTTAATCTACCATCTGAACAGCCATCACATAGTTTGATAACTTCAGAAATGCCTTCATATCTTGCCTTTTTTGATGCCCAACAATTTCTCTGTTAAAACATTTAAGCCCAATATCCAGGATAAATAATTGCAACACCGTTTTTTTCTTCTCTTAACAGTGGCCTGTGTTATGCTCTCCTCCTCCTCCTCCTCCATACGTTTCTGTTGAGTTTTTCTGGGTGGAGAAAGGTGGGGTGTTAATCATCAGCTGTACAAACATTCAGCCGTGCTCCACCGCGTCCTTTATTATTAAAGAAAAATGGATCCTAATGACCCGAGTCTGAAATCACCAGGAAAAAAAAAGAAATCCTGTTCTTGAAGCCGGTGCTCTTAAGTCTCCTCGTCTGCTGGTCCGTCTGTCTTTCTGTGCCCCTCACTGACCCTGTCAGCATTACAAACATGGTTCAAAGGCAGCCGTCACTATGAAATCATGTTGCGTATTATTTAGGAATTTCTCCTAATGCTGTTTAGGAGCTAAGGGGATTACACTTCACCATTTACCTTAACATTGAGAAGCTTCCCGTGTTGTTATTTTAACGCAGGCCTCATTGACCCCTCTGAGTAAGTCTCTGCCCAAATCACCCAGCAGCACTTTTATTAGCATTCTGCTTCATGTGAGTTGTGGATATGGTAATCATAAACCATAATGTATAATTAGTTTAATATAAATGGATGGAAATTGGGCCATGAGTATTCCAGTCTAAATCCATTTCACTTGGTTACGTGTATTTATATAATGTGAGCAGCAGCGTGGGAGTGATTTCTTTTGTGTGAAATGAGCTGATGAAATTATATTTATTAATTTTCATATCGTCTTACACGTCTTTTATTTTAAGCCTCTGGTGTGTTTGCAACAGGCTTATTTTAAATGAATTTGAGTGATTGTGATATGCCTGTCATCGCAACACACATGACAGCTCCGGGCTGCTTTCAAAGTGCTTGAACCAACATACAGTGTGTGTTTACCTTTTTCTAACAAGCAGTGTGTTGTCCATGATAAAATCTGCAGGAGCTTCTTGGGATAACATTGAGTTTGGCTGAACGATATGGAAAAACGCAGGATGATTTATTGAAGTTCTTGCCTGAGTTGAGGCTACATCACTCAGCTGAGTGATCCGGCCTAAAGACTATAAGACGATCACGATCTGAATCACAATTTTGTCACTTCTTATAAAACATAGGGCAGTTACAACTGATCTGAGCTTGTTTTGCTTTTCTTAGACTGTGTGTATTTGATTTTTCTTGTGTTGGACTGAAGTTAATCGAATATTTTCACAAGTCTAGTTGAAGTAAACTGACACATCCACGTTGTTATGTACATACATCTGCTGTCTTCCTTTTAGTTAAATAGATTGTGGTGTCTAATTCAAACGGGGTTTTATAATAAAACGGGTGCATCTTCAATAACTGTTATGCATCTGTCTAAATCATACTTACCCCACGGTAAAGCTGAGAAGCCATATCTGCACTTGACAGAGTTAATTCTTTTGCATTTCCTTAACAGCAGAGAAACGACATGTTGCACAAACTCTACAAGTAAATTTTTTTCTTTATTTTGAATATACGACAAAAAAACAAAATCAATCCTGCTTAGTCCTTAGAATAAAACTGATTGCAAGAAAACATGAAAAAACATATACATGAAAACAAAATATGACTTCATTATTCCAAAAAGAGTAGAAGTACTATTTATTTAATCTGCCCCTTCTCCACCTAAATTTCTATCATTTAACTTCCTAATAGCAAAATATACAGAATGAAAAATCAGTTCCTTTGGATCTTTTGTAAACAATTCACTTATCATCTTCATATAACATATATCATCATTGTATCATTATCTTCATTGTAATGACAATAAAGGAAGTCTAAGTCCATATACAATTAATTCAGAGCTAAACACTTTATTTCAGAGACATGCTAAATTAAACCAAAATAAACTCACTGTACTGACCTGTAACAGCGACAGTAATGGCACCAATCCATGAAGAGTCTTTGCATCATATGCTGTAAAATGCTGTAATTACACCAATAAATGGGTTGTTTATAACGTGAGCAGAGTAGGAAAGATTTGACAGTCGTGTAGTTTATATTTAATGACAATTTCTACAATCCCTATTAATTACAGTCAGTCATGATCTAAAATCTCCCACTTTAGCATTAGTTGATATTTCTATCAGAGTTATACTCACTGTAACCAAGAGTCTCTTCTTAATTAATTAATTAATAGCTGATTCAGAGCCAGAATGAAATAGATGTTGCATTATGTGAAATGCAAGCAAAAAATAAATTGTATTGAAAAAAACCGACTTGGTCTTCAGTCTTGTCAGTATAAGCCAGCGGCGGGCAAACTTGACAGATAGGCCAGGTCAGCAGAAGATATGATACATTGAAGCAAAATGCATTTGTTAACAGTATATATCAAACGCAAAAAGCATTACAGTGTTGATATACATTTTAGTGGGAACAGTGTTGTTGATCACCCATTTTTGCCAGCGCATGGAAGTTTGGTGTTAATTCTGTTGTGGCAATTCTTAGAACAGATCTAAGGTGTGTGTTACTCAACTGGAATATGTAGGGTGATTTGTTGTCGTCCATCACATTAAAAGACACACACACACGTAGAGCCAAACAGCACCAGCATGTGCCATCTTCTGGATGTTTGGAAATTTGGCTGTGCTATTGAAGCATAAAACTCATCCAGTTTAAGGGAGTTGAAGTTCTCCTTTAGCGCCATGTCTCATTGGACATCAATCAGTTCTGCAACATTCACTGATGTCCAGGTTTTTCCCTTGTAGCTTCACGTTCAGCCCATTCATTGATGTCCACAGGGAAAGCTGAATCAGAAAGCCAATCTGTGTTCAGCTCAAGAGAATTGTCAACGTTCTTGATCAGCTCTAAAACTGAAATAATCTCCTGATTGAGCTCCTACACTCGTTGACGTACTTTCCCCAAAATTAACCAGTGGACCTTAGAATGGTAAAGCATGTCCCAGTGATCAACATTGTTTTTTTCAAGAAAATTAATTAACTAATGATGGCGAAGCCCCCCTGAAAACGTTAACGAGTTTCACAACTGGCTTCACTGTGTGGTTGAGCTGCAACACAGATTTACACATTGCTTCCTGGTGAATTATGCAGTGAAGGAAAATTACCTCCTGTTCAGGGTTGTCCTCTTTCACCCTGTCCAGGATACTTTTGAACTGCTGGACGTTTTTTCTCGTCAGATTTGGGGATCCATCTGTGGTAATGCTGGCGAGCATACTCCAAGGTAGCTTGTGCCTCTTGTGACCACCTACATGCTGATGTATAAATCCCCTACCTGTGTTTTTCCTTTTAGCTGTTCCATAGGCAAAAACTCCTCTGTTAATCCCTTTGGATAATAATTCTAAACTGAGGGATGTCTTTTATGTCGTTGCTTTCATCCAGTTCCAAAGAATATAATGTAAACGACTCTGCTTTATTGGTTTAGCTCGCTAGTAAAGTTTTCATGAACTTGTTCAACATGGCAAATCACTGTCCTGCCTGGTAAGCCAATTATTTCAAATTTGTTCCTGCTCTCAGGACATAAAATACTTGCTGTCTGTACCATGTAATGCCAGTAAATAACTTGTATTTGTGCTTGATTGTTGGATGGATGTTGTTCCCATAAAAATGTTTTGCCGAGCCTGCAAGCTAGCTACCAGCCTTTGAACGGTAGCCATCCATTCTCTGGTTGACAGGATGTTCGCATAATTAGCTTGCTTGTTGGAAAAGTGACAACTGATTTTGTATTTGTTTAAAACTGCAATGGTTTCTTGACAAATAAGACATACAGCCTTTGACCATACTTCAGTAAAAAAGTACTTGTCCATTCCTTATAAAACATCTTTTCTTTGACATTGCTGTTGATAGGTTCTGAGCAGAAGAAGATTGATAACAGGAAGTGGCTTGGGCTCAGCAAAATCATGTCACTGCACACAATGCCCCACCTGGTGGTGAAATGCCTGTCATTACAAGTCAAAGTCAAATGAATGTGATCATAAGTATGAATTCTGTACCAATCTTCTTTGGGCCAGATTAAAAACACCAGCCGACTGTAGTTTGCCCACCCTGGGTATAAGTCATTCAATTTCAGAAGTCATTATAAAAGCTCTTGTGAAAACACAACTATGTGTTGGTAACAAAATAAATACATTCATGTATAAGTGGTTTCAAACCTGCATTAGTGTTTCTTTTTGTGAGATAATAAAGGTATCTAATCTTTTAGTCATTTTCTAATTGTGACATTTGTGTTCTTATAAGAGGAAGTGTTGTTACGGTAGTTGGAAAAACATATGACAGAAGCAGGGAGACTTCCATTGAATATGGTTTGTAAAGGCTCAGGAGAACCCACAATATGTCCCAGTGTCCCAGAAACAACCCTTACCCCGACACTGCACCAGCACAACATACTGAGTAGTACTCCAAAATTTCCTTATGATCTAATCAACACCAGTTTGATGGATGTCTTAACCCGGCTGGCTTGAAGCAGGCCCCTTAATATTTCAGTAAACATTTTGTTCACAGCTTTTCAGTGTAGGTGAAAAGGGCATTTCCATTTAAAGCCTTTTAACTCCGTTCCAGTATGAGACGTACAGATAGGCTGTGAGCGAGGTACATTCTCTGCCGCCTCAGCTGCCATTCTTGACTAAAAACCCTGTTTTATCAGGCTACAACAACAAAATGATATTTATGGTTTATAATTGTCAGTATAATGTTTTCACTGTACATTAAATCTGGAATAAAACGCATAAAGAGGAGGGGAAGACAAAGCGTAAACTCATATATGGCAGTGAAGTATCTTAAACATATGTTTAATCCCCGGGATTAACATGGGATGACATTCTGTCTGCGTAGTTTAGTCCAAATGGTCAGTTCAAAAGTTTGGATAATGATATATGGTACAAAATGCAAATTGATTTTCAACGGCTGAAGTAAAGTGAAAATTTTAGCCAAAGTTAGGAGGCAGTCTCTACTTGAGTGAAACATCAACATGAGCTGTAGTACAGCTGACTGGATGGGTGCACTACTGTCTACTACTGGCTCTCAGTGCTCTTTGTCTCTCATTTCTGAACTGGAAAATCATGATAGCTGCTCTTGAATTGTATTGAAATCTAGTTGTGAAGGAGTTCGGTGTGTAAAATGGGCTCTAACATATTCAGGTTTAAATCCTGCTAAACTCCTGGCGGTCACTTCTGTTATTTTGTCTCTCTTTAAATTCAGGGGGTTTGGGTGTCGGTGAGGGATTCTGCACTAAATATAAGGGTGGAGGATGTAGTTAACAAGAAAAATCTGTTGTGATTCTGTTGATTTTTTTAACCTCATTTACTGAAATGTAGCTGCTTTGTGTTGTATATTATCAATGGTCTCTAATGGACCGGGATGAACATGGCTCAGGACTGTCAGGCCAGAGGCCTTAAATCTTTCCATTGTCATTATGTTGATTGTTCCTGTCTTCTGTCTAGTTGTCCTTCTACTACAAATATCCTAAAATCATTTTCAACGAAAAACATATACCTCCGTGAATCCACCTTTCTGTATCGTCTTCAGTGTGAATGACTTAATACATGTTTTGTTTTATTTTCAGGCTTAAAAGATAAATCACCTCTTAATCTCACCCTACAAGTGATATGTCAATTTTCAGGTTGTCTGCCAATATAAATTAAGCTCAATGAGCTCATTATTTTTAAACCACAATGGATTATACTTTCTTTGCTCAGATCTCTAATCTGGCTAAGCTTGACTGCTCTTATTTGTGCAATGGCGCCCCTTGTCTTTTGAAGTGCTGTCTCAGCCTTGCCCATTACACTAAGTGAGCTTGTTGTGGACAACAATAGCTGTATGAAGGCTTGCTTTCTATGTCACTGTTGTTGGAAACCCACGGGACATTCCACACCTCAGTGGAGCAGACCTTCTAATGAAAGTGTTGTTTCTTTCCTCCCATCACTGGGAGTAATGGTGCGTGGAGAGGTGATGAATGCAGGTCTCAGAGTATGTCTATGAGAACGGGGAAGGAATGTTTGAAGGCCATTTGGTTCATTCATGACCAGGAGAGTTGAGATGCAGAGCGAGATCAGGAGACGAGCTATTAAAGAAGGAAGGCATGACTCCGTCTCCATTAGCGGTATCATGACATAGCCTCTGTTTGACAACCTTGAAACTTCAGTTCTGGTGTTTTCGTTGGCAGTTGAACTGGCAGGTTGTAGGGCTCTGGATCCAGTGAGGTTTTGTGAGCCAAGGTCTGTTGAAATCTGAATAAAACCCACCTCCATAACCTCACAGAACTCTACGTTGTCCACCTGGAAATATGCCGAGTCCTCTTCTGACAGATAGACTTATACATTTTTTTTCTTCTTCCATATCTTGTTCTTTACCTCAGGAGCATGTCATCTGTATCTGTAGTAACTGTTTTGGCTTAAACCAACTCTTTACATCTGTCGTATCTGTGATGTAGCCCCAACGTAATGCTGGTTAGGTTTTCAAGTCAAAGGGATCATTTCTAACAGATCATGTTGAACTTTGAGTTTAGATTGATTTGGCTGTACGACGGGGGAGAGGTCTGGATTCAATTACACGTACAAGCCAAAATTGTTTGAAACAGTGGACTTACATTCGAGCACTGAGTTAGTCGTTCTATAACTCTTGAGTCAGCAAATTTTATGGGAAAATGTCTACTTCCATCATTCAGATCTGAGAGGTCACACACAGACCAGTGGCTCACAATTCGCAGATCGTCATTGGGGAAGACAGACACTGTCGTAATGCATGAAGATCTTGAAAGACCCGCAGTCGGGGTGGGTGTGTTGATTATGTAAATTTCATAAAACAATGCAGCTTAATGCCCTCACACAGAAAAATGGTGTTTTTTTTTATTTCTATCTAAGAAGAGACAGTTCTCACATAACTGTATCGAAGGTCGACATTTGTTTTTAGGGTTAAGGTGAGATTTAACAACTTATTCATGACATGTTGTCACTGTATGTTTCTGTAAACCATAAATACATGAAATATTGGTGTTTCTGAATCAAAAAATATATTTGGTAACAACAATTCTGGAATGTTGCATATCAGCGACGCCTTATTTTATTCACTAATGGAACTTTTGACACGAATGTATATTTCAGTTGTTCACACTTTACGTATTTCCCTGACATTATTGTATCTTTAGTATAATTTTTAATTCTTTGTGGTTAGGTTTAGGTAATGGTAGCATTTGGTAAGAATTAAAGAGCAATGTGTTTGAGCAATGTTGGGTTTATAATAAAAGTCTGCAAAGATTAATAAATGACTCATAATGCATTTAATAATATTTAAGTCAAACAATGTTTTCTTAATTATAATCGAAACTCTTGGATGGCCTAAATGATAAATGTTAAGGGAGTCAGATATTAGCTGTGATGCCAACCCCTGGTGTCCACAGGATGTAAAGTGAATGAGAACATGCATGGAAGTCAAAGGTGAGAAATTTATCATGTTTATCAATTTAAAATCGAATATTAAAGGGGTCAAGAAAGCAATGTTTAAAAATAGCGGAATGGCAATAATAGATATGTTTGAAATGACTCATTAAGCCGTAAATCCTGCCTTACATTATATACGGAGCTATCATCTTCACAAGTTTTACATCATTCTTTGAAACTGAATTAAATTGTGTAAAAGATGTGGAATGCTGAACATGCTGAGAGGTTAAGAGTTAAGCATACCTCATCAGTTTTTACTAGATAAATTGGTTTTAGTGACTTGGAAAAATGTTCTTTTAAAATGTAAAACTTTCACATAATACATTTATAATTCTCACTACATCACAACACTAATGTACTTATTTAAAACGTGCCATTGGAAGGTCTCATGGGATTTGTTTGAAGGAATAGAACAGGTTAAAATAAGCAGAATATCCAATGACAAAATACTTGGAGTTAAATTGGACATAGCTTTTTCCTGGAATTGTACAATTTTGGAATGAGATAACAAGTGGTGAGTATAAGTGATAGAACTGTATAGTGTTGGTGTGGGCTTCACAAGTATAGACAGACCACCGAGTGTTTGTGTGTGTTCCAGCGAGAAAGGACATGCTGGCACGATGACAGTATTGCACTGTTATACACAGGCAGCAAAGCTGATTAAATCTCATTTGTCCCACTGGAATGAACCATAACACAACTATTCAGCCAGCCTGCATTGATTCAGTGATCGTCAGAGCAGAATGGCCTGCAGTGATGTAATCTATACACTATGTATTCTCATATGGGGAGACTAAATCAGAAATATGTCATGCGATGGATCTTAACCTGTATAGTCTGATTTATTTAACTCATTAAGCTTTTCAAGTAGAGGTTTGATGTGTTGCCAGATAGTTCTAGCCTAAAGAATATTCATTTGTTATTTAGACCATAGATAAATCATGAGGACTTTTTTAGAATAACTACTGGACCAGAAATTCCAAGTAAATGTCACTATTTGAGATATTACCAGGAAACACGTGGTGTAATTTCTAAAGCCGTGAAAGGTAGATGTTAGTGTAGTTAAAGTGAAATACCTCCTTTTGTGTCGTTGAAAGATAAACACCTGCGGACCTGTTGATTTGGCAGTTCAGCTGCTTGTTCATTAAGTTCATTTATTGTGTTCCTGACGTCAGCTCTTCTCGTCTCATAACATACTTGAAACAGATTTTGTATTATGGTAGGTAGATACTGTGTGTCTGTATTAGTCTCATCTGTGTGTAACACGTATGGTTTCTATTAACTTGTGTTAGTTTGAGTTCACCTTAGTGTATGAACGTGTGCTCCATAAGAATACCGTTTGTGCATACAATTCAGTGGTTGAATTTCCAACGTGTCTTCACAGCTTCCATTCAGTCACTGGTTTCATGTCACACAGAGGTTCTTGATTTCCTCCCGTCTGTTGACCAAACAGTCCCATATTAGATGTCTGGCATTTCCTCACACATTATCTGTCCATCTGTCTGGATACGTGACACCGGAGACAAAGATGTTCAGCTCCTCTCACTTTCAAAAACCTCCTCTCTTTTTTTTCCTTCCCCCAAATGCTCATAGATAGAAAATGATGCATGCAATCTGTCAACAACAAATCAGAAACAAAAGCTACTGAGGGACGTAACCCTGGATGTAGTCAGTCATTGGGTTTCATGCATTGATTAATGAAACATAATAAAGACTCATGGTTGCAAATGTAACATATGCTCAGCCAGCAGATGTTTTTTGTACAAATTTTCACAGTATAAAGAGACAAATGAGGACAAGTTTAAAAGAACAACTAGAGATTCAACTGTATCTGACAGAAAACTTATCACATATGGATGATTGGTACCAACTGCGTGTCCAAGACGTGGCTCAGATCCTTGAAAATATATACTGTAATATGCTCCTCTGTAGAATCTGACTTCTGGATATCGCCGCAGGCTTTTCCTGGTTGTGTAACATAGACTCATGCAGCTCAAATGGGGATTTAATAGCTTGTCTCTTGCGTCTGATTTAACAGTCTGCTCAGTATCCGTATAATGTTTGAGATCTGAAAATGATGTACTACTGATCTTCTCTGGAGCACTGAAAGAAAAAAAAACTATGAAAAAAAGTCCAACAAATACATAGAACCGGTGTTTCATCTCGTAAAAGATAAAATAAAATCAACTCTATTCAGGTGATCTTGCAGTAAATATTTAACCCTTCTTCTGCATCATAGCACTTATTGTTGTAGTGTTAATGGTGTTAATGTAGTGCAAATGGTCCCTGAATTACTGTTAAATTAATATGAAACACCTGTGAGGATTGTCTGATAAATCCCAAACAGATGTTGACTTTTCAATTTGGTAATTGCAAAACAAATACCTGTGTTCGTTTGTTTTATTTTTTTTTTTTACTTCCGGATTGACAAATTGACAATTTCCCGCCAGGGGAAATTTCAGACACAGCAGCAAATACAAAGAGTTGAAAAAAAGAACAGCGCAGAACAGATACACAACAAATTGAATTCTTGCACAACATGGACCACAAAGACAGTATACACAATTGAAGTCCCAGAGTTGATAACAATGGGCTGTGAATGCGTCATCTGGAGCTGAGACAAAGTGAAAGTCCTTGCAGCCACTGTTAGCATAGCGCTTTCAGCTGCTCACCGCTAACAGTTCGTTTTATAACAGCAAAGACGGATCACAGCCGTAACTCACTCACACACATCTCCAGTCTCCCCCCCGAAAGAGTCCGCTGGAGTCATTGAGCCAGTAGCCCTTCACAGCTCGTACCCGTGCCGCAGATTCCATAGCAACATAGAAACATTAGGCTGATAGTTCTCAAACAAGAAAACAAAACTCAACAGAGAAAGTTGCTTCATCTCAGAAGACCTGTTCTTATACTGATTATACTAGATCCCTGGTCCTCAACTGGTCCGGCTTCAGGACCCAACATCACCCCTTGATGACAAGCCATGAGTCAAATGAAAGAAAACTTTAAAGTTTTCAAATTAATTTAACATAACATTCAGTCTCCCTTCAGTAACTGTACTCTTAAAGTTTATTCAGTCACTTATTCTGGCAATAAAAACTTAGTTCAAAATAACATTAAAACGTAGCAAATATGATCATCCAACAGTGCACTATCGAATGAATTGAGTTTCTTTAGTTTTTATCCACAAACTCCAAATCAATTAAACAAAAAGTGCAATTTGAAAAGATTCAAGAATACAGAATAAAGTCTTCTTTTGATTACCTTGTTGGTTAGTAAATACGGAAAAACATTGTGCTTTTCAAATTCAGTTTCTTCAGTTTTTATCCACAAACTGCATAAAAAAATCGGATTCAAAATAAAAAAAACAGATTATTATTGTTTATTGTTTTATTATTATTATTATTATTATTGTTATTGTCCTGGCAAAGGCCTGCGACCCACTGAAAATGGGTCCGCAACCCACATTGGGGTCGCAACTTACCAGTTGAGAATCAATGGGCTACTAGACTGTTATACTAATTATACTAATATTGTACTAATACTTTACTATACTGACTGGGTTACACATAAAAAACATCTCCAGACTCACTGTAAATCCAGCCTTAGCAGGACTAAACAGAAATTTGCAAATGTATTTATTATTATTAAAATGCATGATACTTCAATGATTAAGATAAAACAATCCCTACTGGGGCTTAACAGCTCACAAAGACGCAGTGAAACATTTTTGGCGTCTCTGCTCGTCTCCGCCTTCATTTAAGTAAGAAAAGCTTAGTATCTACAAATGTACTTAACACTCACTAACAGAGGCCTTCCGATATTTAAAACTAATGTAAGTTATATGTATGTAAGAGCCATTCAAGTCATTGCAATGCTAATTTTAATTGCATTGCTACACATCATTCCCTCTATTGTGTAAGGTAAGATTTTTGCAGCCTGAATGTGGTCAGGACCCCAGGCTTATTGTCACCACTAAGCTACGACCAATCAGCAGATAATTAGCACGTGACTGCAAAAAAATGAGACTTTAACCTCTAATGCAATGCATGATGTGGGGACAGAGGTTGTTAATGTTCTTTCCTTTGTAATAAAAGTGACAACTTGATGCAGTCACAGAAGATAATCTCTAAACTGCGGTGCCGATGCAGGAGCCGTCGTTATGAGATCCGTGTCAGCGTTGAGGTTAGCAGACGCTACTCGAACACTTCAGGTATAAGGACAACCGACAGTTAAATCACAAGTTCAATGTGAGGTTTCCTTTGTTTGAACGTGTTTGAACCCAGGAGGCACAACTCAATCCCACTGATTTCTTTGTTTCCACAAATTAATCCTGAAAACATTTCTGTAGGCTACAGATCTTAAATCACACCGAGTCCTCTTGATTAATAGCGATTACAATTGAGGCCTTTGTGGTTGGAGCAAATTGGAGGCATTTTACCATTAAAAGTGGTTAACAGTGGGCACGGTGTTAAAACAGTATTAAGGTGTTGTTTATGTAAGCAAAAGAAGCCACCTGCTTTGCTTTGTTAATGCACCTTATTTATTATGCTAAAATGTGAGACGGTTTAACTGACCACAGGCTAACAGGAAGGAGTGGCTGGGATACGTACCTGAAGGCACCAGAGCAGTAAACAGCTACCACTGTTACCACACTGTTAATACACTTCACAGCTTTACGTTAACTCAATCAGACGTTTGTGGCCATCTGAAATGCTGTGATTTCGAGTACACACAGCAGAGGGTAAAAGCACCTGAACATATGTTATGAGTTTAATGCAAAGAAATGAAAGCAATTTAAGGTTTTGAAAATGTCAGAAATGAACATTAACATTTGACACTTTCACACAAAGGCCTCATGAATTGCTCTTGGTATGCCTTCCCCCTACTGGCCAGGTTTGTGGTTGGTCCTGGACTTCATCCAGCCTCTCCGCTGCCTGTAAAAACAGGCCAAACCTGGCTGGAGCTGAGCCGAGCAACACGAGGCCAAAGCTGTCCACAAACTCCACACACAGGATTAATAGTTAGTGGTTCTCACATAATGTCACCTGGAAATAGAAAAGGTTTTCAGCCTCTTTTGTAATTTGCGAACCCTGTAACTTGATTGTGTATAATCGCAAGGATGGAAAATAATTGAAAATTACTCTCTTATTTACTTGGCTTTTACCTTTCCAATTTCTGAAACTAGAGAGTTATTTAGGAGCAACATATTTTAGAACTTGGGGTAGACTGCTATTACTGTATCATCCAATAAAAAACGGATTTAGACGAGTCAAAACATGAACCAAATTAACAACTGTGGGATCCAGAGTGGAAGGTTATTTCATAAGTAGCCTGTAAAGATCATATATAGTTAAATTACTGTCACAGAGAACATATCTTTTTTTTTTTTCTTTAGCTAACCGGACCATAAATCCACTTGTGTCTTTCTGGCTCCAGTCCACATTTTTGGCGTCTTTGGTGGAATTTCGCAGGTGAACATCGGACAGGAGGGTATTGTAAGACGTTGCTGCTCTCTGCAAATATTTTGACCACATATAATGTCAAACAGGCAAACGTCCTGACTGTGTTACATGTCTTCTCTCTCTCTCTC
>JAPTHA010000005.1:2645504-2657335 GCA_029814585.1 Gymnapogon annona
TGTTTGGTTTTGTTTGGGTTTTGTTTTGGCTGACGCCTCTGGCCTTGTCAATTTGGGTGGGGGGCGTGGCCTGATGAATGCTGCGTGATGTAATGTTGTACTGTAATGTGTAATGTAATGTTGTTGTCTAATGGAAAATAAAAAATAAAATATTAAAAAAAAAAAAAAGTAATTTTAGATTGTTTGCTTGTGTGGGTGAGCTAATGAGATATAACCAAATGCTGGGCAAAAGCTTTTCTAATCGCAAGGGTTCCTGCATCTGGAATATCCTGATGATATCCCTGGGGTTGCTGGGCATGGAGCACTGCAGGATCTAATGCCACTTCTGGTAGCTGCTGTCTTTTCTCCTTGCATATATTACTAAGAATACAACGTGCAGCCACCACCACAGGCATGAAATTATAGTCCATGGCAAAGTGCTTAGATAAGCCACTTCACATTAAGGTGTCCAAAGGTACCGCATGCTCCACTTTGACATGGACTGCTTGCAATTATTTATTGTAAGTTTCCAGTGTTGCTGTCAAAGTGGTGCTAGAGTCACCTTTCACCACCCAGTGTAGTAGTGGGTATGCAGGATCACTAACTAGGAGTAGTGGAACTTTGTCTATGTTCTCTAGTGTGTGGGGGATTTAGCCTTGATATCTGATAACAGTGTTATACATTTTAAAACTCAATCACACTTAATGTATGTCAAAATCACCTAAACAGTAACACTGCAGTGAGATATAGGACCTTCCTGTGCTTCAAATAGTTGTGGGATGTACTAACAGTGGAACAGGTGAGAAATTTCTTTACGTAACTGTATATTTTGGAAATTTCCCCTAGTGGGAATAATAGAAAGAATCTAATCTATTTTCACTTGTTCCTGAAAGCAGGTCTGTGAGTCCCAATGATAGCACGGTACATTGCTATCATTGTAGCAATGTACAATTGCTACATTGTACATGTAGCAATTGTACATGTACAATTGCTACATGTACAATTGTACATGTACAATTGTACATGTGCAATTGCACATAATTGCATAATTATGTGCAATTATGTGTACATAATTATGTGCACATAATTGCACATAATTATGTGCAATTATGTGCATAATTGCACATAATTGCATATAATTGCAAAGTGCAATTATGTGCTTCATAATTGCACTTTGCAGTCTCAGTCGCCTCGTTCAGATTTGGAAACCTGACGTTTCTCTCCATCAGCTTATCACATATGGCTTGGCAAAACATATACACACATCTGTGCATAGTGGTTTTGCTCGTGATAAATGTCTCACCTATTGCCTTGTACCCAGAACAGGGTGCTACTTTGTATTGGGAAAGAGCCACTTGCTTTTGTGTAGGACCTAAAGCATTAACAGAGACGTCGACTAGTCAACACGTCAACTCCCGTAGTACAAGTCGACTTAAATTTGGAGGAGTCAACAAGTCACATGTAATTCTTTCTCTCCCTCCCACTTGATGTGGTTGTATATTGAGCACAGACTCTGCCTCAGATTCGCTTAAGCAGACACTGTGTGGGTGTCAGCGGCGGATCACACTGCCCGTGTGTGTGTGTGAGTGTGTGTGCACGTGCACTCTGTGTGTGTGTGTGTATGTCAGCGGTGGATCACACTACGTGTGTGTGTGCATGTGCACTGTGTGTGTCGGCCGCGGATCACGCTGCCTGTGTGTGCGTATGTGCACTTTATGTTGTTCAGTTAAAGTTAAAAGAAAACTCCAGGTGTTAGCCTTTGTTTTGTTCGGGTTCAAATGTTAATGCTTGTGTCTTGTAAGTGTACATTGTTACGTTGCAGTGAACTTTAATACAAGTTGCTGGACAGCCATGTGTCCGTGTTGTTCCTCCACTGACAATGTGATGACGTCATCACGACCTGTCGACTCGACTTTATTGACAGATAAGTTGACTTGAAAAAACTGAAGTCGGTAATGCCTTAGTAGGAACTACTGCATTTCCCAAGGGCATGGCAAATTTGGTGCCATGAGAGGTTTAGTAGCGTCACACAGTTCATTGGAAGGTGCCCGGACCATTCTGTCCACTGTCATGAACCCTGTCCCTCTACCTGCTCAGCTAATCAGCACTAGTGAATTCACCTGCCTCTTAGCCACACCTGCCCCTCTGATCACTATGCCAGCTGCTCCACATTTCCCTCATCACTCCCCTGCATATAAGTCCCAGTCTTCACACCACTCCCAGTCAGTTCAACAGAGAAGCAACACTGGATACTTTGGACTCTCCTGAAGACCTGTCTGCCTCTACTCGAGCCTGCTACCCCCGCCTGCTACCTGAGCCTGCTACCCCTGCCTATTACCTGTGCCTGCTCTTCAGCCTGTTTCCCAAGCCTGTAAGTCCACCTGCTAATCCCGTCTGCTAACCCGGCTAATCCTGTCAGACGGCCTATAACTTTGCCTATGGTAAACCTCCGTCCTTTACCCCTGCCCGTCCTGCTCCTACCTCACTACCAGTTGACCATCACAATTAAAGACCCCACATAGCCCCTGGAACTCATACCCCCTCATCCACTTCCCTTTCCCCCAATTATTATCAATAAACTGTTAAAGAAACGTGTCACATCTGTGATCCACATTTGTACCTGCATGACATCCACACCTTGTTGGTGAATCCGCCATGTAAAATTTTCTCTCAGAAATCCAGTATGTGTCCTTTTTTTTGTTTAGGTCAGTCACTGCAAAAGCTGTAGATACAACTGACACTACCAACATTGTCAAGGTTTTGCATGGAAATGAATTTGTTCATCTTCTGTAATGGAAACCCAGCTACCATGACATGCATAGTTGCAATTTTATTATTGCACCCCCCACACAACAGAAAACCTGCTCTGGAACCAAAAGCACATGCACACTGTCAATATTCAAGTCATGTCCAACTTCATCACCCTGTAAAGCAGCATCAATGTCACAAGATGAATTCATGATGCATTTACTTTCAGAAACAGCTGTCTAAGTGAGAGGAAGGTGGTGGTTATTCGTTATGAAGAATTCATGTTTCCGGTTTTAATCAACTGTTATTCTTTAAGATTCAAGTCACAGTCACTTGTAGAGAAACTGTAAATAGTCTTGTACATGGAATCCCATTAAGTGGACTTCCAATGTAGTCAAAAGCCAAATCCCAGTAATGGAACAAACCAGGGGAAGACTTGTTTATATCCCACAAAAGGCCTGCCAAATAGCTGTGGCATCCTGCATAGTGCCCAATATTGCAGTGCACTATGGGATGTGGGATGATGAAATGGAATGGAGGAACAGAGATAAGGTTGCTGGGCTCAAACTTCAAATTGAGCCTAAGAGTTTATTTCAAGGAGACTAGGGATGTTTAATGTGGAAGTCAAAACTTTGTATAATACAGTGTGATTATTAGAATGTGGGTAATCAAACCAATGTAAGATGTTATTCAGAACCAGCTTGAATTTGGGCTACCCGGGGTTTGAATTACTCAAATGACTGTAATAGTTTATGTGTTATTAGTTTGTCTTAAAAATGGTGAAGGTGATACAAAACAATGAAAATTTGAAATCTGATGAGGAACCAAAAACTATGCATTGCATTTTCTGCCGTGTTCACCTTCTGTCCGCCCTCTATTCTGTACACCCAGCTGCAACTGCTCTCTGAAGCTGGGGGTTGGTTGTTTTCCACTGAGCCTGGAAAACAACCCCCGACTGACAGCCAGCCCTGTTACCCCTCTGACTGGCTGACAAGTGTGTATAACAAGAGCATATGTGTCCCCCTCATGTCCAGTAAGTAATGTTGGAGAGAGGGGACCCAAAGCCTGTTGATCAATTCGGGTAACTCGTGTAATGACCGTTCCCTGCATTGTGTTTACTTCCAATAATCATCAGTTAATGTCTGCCAGGGCTTCTTCATCAAGGTCAGTGGCAGCTGAACACAATGGCTGGAGGAAATGTTTCCCTTGTTCAAATTATAAAGTTACATTAGTTGAGTAAATGTATCACGTCTGTGCCTGACCTTTTATAGGTGGCGAGGGTTTCAGTCGGAGCATGGAACAGTCTTTTACCTGTCACAGTCTCCTGGCTCAACTCCAGTGAGTCAACACCGAGCAGCCCTATAATTTCTTTCATGGAGAATGCTTAACGGAGTTAGATGGTGGTCGGAGGGAATTCTATTCACCAATACTTTATTGAAGGCCACTTATTTGTTTAGAAACATAATGCCATCTTTTCTTTTAATTTCTTCTACAGAATCGCAGAAAATGAAAAAAAAAATGTTATTCCGAGTTCTTTTTTTTCCCAAGTGGGTTGAATGTTTAGATTGTTGCATGTGGCATTGTGAATTGCACCTTACATTAATACCTGCAGTTCTTATTAAATAATTTCCTTCCTTCCTTGGCCCCTCTTTATTTTCCAGTGTGCTGATTTCAAAATGAAAAGAACACAAACCCACACTTATTGTTTCACAGAGAAATATATTTATCTGTACTTGAGTTTGTGAATATGTGTGGGCAAGGAAAACATTTGTTATTGTAGGCCTGCTATAACTTCTATCAATGAACCTCCACCAGAAACATCAAATCCATGTATATAAATCAGTTGATGGAGATCAGTGTGGATAACTTGGAGAGGCCACTCTGCTGTTATCTCCAAACCCACATCATGTAAGGAATACATTGTGACAACTCAAACTTCACTTAAGATTTTCTTAACTTGTTGTTCATTTTCCTGACAGATTAAAGTGTCTATCTGCAGTTGCATATATTATACTCCTCTGATTACAAGTCACTTGCTGCACCTGTGCATCTGTGGTGCCAGTCAATTATCTTCTCCCCTCATCCTGCGTACCTGCAAGGTCTGCGTGTGTAGTTGTTACTTTGCATTTTGTTGGTAGATCACTTGTGAAAACTGGCCCCTCCCTTCACCAATTCTTCTGTATTTAGGCCTTACTAATTCACACTGAACTTAATGAATCAGATTATAAAGATTTTATTCAATATATACTATATTTGGTGTAGTAGAATTTGCATAATATAGCACAGTATAGTAAAGGATAATGTAGTATCATGTAGGAAAGAACAGTATTGCACAGCAAACAACCGGCATTATGCAGTATGTGTGTTTTGCTAAGTGTGAAGTGTAGTGTCTTATAGAATAGTATTGTGATGTATAGTATGGTATAATGTGATACATTATTGTACAGTATTGTCATGACTGTACAGCACGTTCCTCCCTGCTCACTTGCCCTTTTACTCATAAGTTTAACATGCCATTCTCCCAAATGTCCCACAAACTGAATTATTCAGAATGTTTAGCTACATAGCTTGTCTGCTCAGCTTTTATTGTTTCCAAGGACAGGAAAAAAATCACATCCAACCGTGACTGAAGTTCATCTACCCGAACTCTGAAATCAGTCAAGTGTTCCTCTGGCTCCAGTTCCAACCTGATCTAAGTCGAATATCTAAGCACTGATATTCGGCTTTATACCTTGAATGGGTTTTCATTTTTACATTTTGAACTCATGATTACTCCTTTCTGAAGTGCATGAGGAGTTTGAACAAAGCTACATCTGCATAACTGTTCCGGTATGAACTGGAAAGTAATTTTCATTCAATGTTCCTTCTCTTTACCTGCAAAATGTAGCTCAAATGTACTGGATTGTGGAATTTACCCGGTTGAGAGGCTATTACGACAAATGCTGGTCAGAGAATAAACCCCAGGGTGCAGGAGGAGAGAAAGAAATAAAGACTGAGGCTGGAGACAGACAAGGGAAGAGTATGAAAGTTGGAAAATGAGGGGTGGGGCGAGGGAGTCCAGAGAGAATGGGAGATAGTTTGAAGAGGCAAATACCCGCAGTTGGTAACAGGGGGTGGGAGGATACACAACAAAGAGAATCCTCCCTGGCAGCAATGAGAGTGAGCAAAAAGTAAAAAAATACAGGCAAGGATCCAACCGAATCTTTAAGCAAGGAAGGGAGCAGGAAGCAGAGTAAGGATAAATACGCTATTCCCTGTGTCGCTTTGTCTTCTCTCTTGTGTGGGAGTGATGGAGGCAGGGAGAGAAAGGTTGTCTATGTGCAGCTGGGGGGCGGTGGTCCGGAGGAAATTTGTGTTTGCATCTGAGCAGCTCATATGTCTTCTGCCATGTAACAGCATCACTGTCACTGATAATGCTTAAAAAGATTCGGGCATTTGAGTTTACGTACTGTATATCCGCATGGGCACGTCTGAGCAAAACAAGACATTATTCTTGTTATTTGTTTGTTCTTGACAGTGGGATTACCAACAGCCACATCATTAGGCTCCTAATGAGGAACACTATTTCATACACTTTTCTAATCACACAGGGTTGACAATCCACAAACTCGACGAAAGGCCGCTTGCTGCTTTTAGTCATGAATTTGCCACTAACATAAATGTAGCTTTTAAATTGCAAAATGACTGAGAACTGCCAGTTTTGTAATTAAGGAGATGCATGACCAAGTTAGATTCTATGCTAATCTACGACTCCAGTACCGTGTGGATAAATTATGTAAAACACTCATCTCTACTTAGTGCATCCTAAATATGACAGGACAGTATAATTTAAGATTGGTGATTAAGTTATTCTGTCTAAAAAAAATTAAAAGTACGGCATGACATTAAACTTTAATCCACACAAAATTAGCGTTAACTCTATATATATCTCTATGTATCCTCACTTAAGAAAGTAGTTAGGCAGTTTATATGGCATGCTAGACACCAAGAGTTAGCTTGGATAGACTAACCTTGAGCTATGAGAATGGAGGTTTGAAACTCACTCTCTTTAAACTGTATTACTACGCTGCACAAGCCAGATTTCTGGCCCAGATGTTTGATACAGGCCCCCGTCCTTCGTGGGTCGACATTGAAAGGATAGAGATGAAAGAAGAGATACTGTCGTGTGGGGTTGGTTGTTGTGGTGATTGTGGTGTTGATTGTCGGGCTGTGGGAGTGTTTGTGTGTGTGCGCGTGTGATCATGATCCTCTGCAGGTGCGGCGGAGAACGAGGCGCACCAGTGTAAATGCGATCAGCGCAGCGCGCACTTAAGGAGCGACGGGGACGCTGTACAGCACGGCAGTATTGGTTCATCCTCCTCACGGTACCACGGGCAAGATGCGGACAGCCTCTCTTAAAGACAGTGAGACCAGTGTACTCGTTCCGTGTCTTTCTAACATTCGGTGTTTTTTCCTTCCCTTCCAGTGTCCTCCAACGCTGCCCCGCACCACCCGCCGACTACATTCGCCGGAGTCCGGATTAGGACGTGGATTTCCTGTTTCCCTTTTGGACTGGCTCTTTTTGTTAAGTTAATAAACACTTTTAAGTTATCCCTCACCTCTGCATTTGGATCCTTCCACACCCCGGAACACAACAGATACCAACAAATATATTGTACAAATGGGATAGAAAATTATTAAACAGCAACTGACAACCCACTAATCATCCACTCAATCCAAATCTGGTACAAACTTCAGGATTTGTTTGGGGTGAAAGGGTCTCTTTCTCCTAAAACCCCACTATGGGGAAATGGATTACTACCCATGATCCTCCAGAGCGGAAACTTTAAATCCTGGCAGCAGAAAGGCATATGTCGTATAGAACATTGTTACAAGGACGGAGAATTTATGTCCTTAGAACAACCAAAAAAAAAAAAGATTTGAGTTGACAAACAGAGATTCTTCAGTTATCTCCAAATATGGGACGTTATCAAGAGTCAGCAAAGGGGAAATTGGAATCTACCTCCCATGTCTCCAGTTGAACACCTGTGCCTTGCCGAAAAACCATTGTTGAGAACAATTTCAGGGATGTATACAGCCCTTTATGTCCACGATGGTGATACCAGATAGAGACAGAGCAAGAACTAAATGGGAAGGAGCTAGATGGCCAGTTATGGATGAAGCTGTGTAGAGATGGAGTCACATCTACCTTAAATTCTAGGTACAGACTAATACAGTTCAACTTCCATCAGTTGTATAATACTCCACAAAAGGTGCATAAACAATATAACAATGTACCACCCCTCTGTTTTAGATGTATGGAAGAAGAAACATTTCTCCACTCCACATGGCATTGTTCCAAATTGAAGGGGTATTGGCAGGGGGTTTGTGAAACTCTCTCGAGGGTCCACGGGGTTCCATTCCCACTGGACCCTGAAGTTTGTCTATTAGGGAACCTACGTAAACTCAAACTATCTGGGCTAAGAAACTGAAATCCTGCTCACAGTCACCAAGAAATGTATAGCTAGAAAATGGAGGCTAGATTCCCCCTTCCACTCAAGATGTGGTTCGAAGAAGTCAACAGTTGTGTGCCCCTGGAGAAAATAAGCTACTGGATGCATAGGAGAAGTGCAATCTTCTATAAGATATAGCAACCATTCTTAAATTATAAGAAAAATGTACCAGTACACCACATGGGCTCAGCTCTGTATGCCTGATATGCATACACCACATGGACTCAGCGTTAAACACATAAATACACCACATGGACTCAGCTCCATATATTTGAGTTGAACTTGTGGGATGGAGGAGGTGTGGGGTTAACATGTGTCTCTCTGAGTACTGCGTAGTTCATATAGTTAATATCTGGTCTTGTCATGTCTGGCTTTGTTTTGTCTTGTTCCATCCTGTTTTGTTTTGTCTTGACCGGTAGTGTTTTGTTTTGTTTCATCCTGTCTTAGCTTGTCTAGTGCTGTTTGGTTTTGTTTTGGCTGTCACCTCTGGCCTTGTTAGTGTGGGTGGGGGGCGAGGCCTGGTGGTCAATAAATGTCACCATTTTGTGGTCACATTTATTTGTGGTGGTGTAATGTTGTTCTCTAATGGAAAATAAAATGTTATAAACTGTCTGTATACATTTTACTTTTTCTTCCATGTTCATATGCATGTTATGTGCATATGAGAACATCATTAACTTAAGAGCTTAATGTTCAGTCCTTCTTGTGTAGAAGAATAATCCCATATACAAAGACATACACCATCAGCCAGGAAATGAACTGTTGTAATACAAAAATGTATCAAACACAATTAGCTTAAGAGCTTAATGTTTAGTTCCTATAGCGTAGAGGAATAAATCCATATGCAAAGATATACACCACCAGCCAGGAAATTATCTGTAATATAAAAATGTATCAAATTACTCACTAATAAATGCACATTGTGATTATTGCCTGAAGGGTGATAACACTAAAACATAACAGACAAATACTATCAGTGATGCACACATGGAAAGTTATTTCTCATTTGTCTAAAAAATTCTTACAATACAGAGCCTGTTAATTAAATGTTTTGTAGTCATTACTCAACAAATCTGAGGGGGAAAAATTGTAGAAGCGCATAAAAATGTGCTCTATTTCTCAAAGCAGCCTTAGCAGTATTTTTAATAAGTAAATTTCAATATGATGGGCAGTCAGTGCCTATTGTTGCTGAGCAAACAGCACCAAAACCTGCACTCTTAAGAAAAAGAGATTCACTGATATAACGAAAAAAGGGAAAACAAACAAAGCATAATGAAAATGGAAATGGGCTAACCTAATATTAAAAAAATACAGGAAAAAACAGAGTGCATTCAAACATGGTTGTTTTTGTCTTTGGGTCTGGTGGCTCTCATTACCACTTATTAGCTCCAGTCTACATTAAAACAAGTCCCTCATTAATTTTGGGCCCCTGGATTAATTGGGCTGTAGCTTCTGCAATGTAGTGCTAAAACTTAATTGTAAACAGTGTGAGTTTGAATAAATATCATTGCAGAGGATTATTTTCACTGCTGTTCCATACATAAAACTTGATTCTGAAAATGTTGTATTTGCATAATTAGATGTGACAATCGATTCCTATATTGGAAAGATGTAAACATGCAGGTCAAGTTTTAAGTGGTTGTTAATAATGCTTTTCTGGGGATTCACATTCTTTACCTGTAATACAAATGACATTGCAATGCATTTGTGGTAGAGTTTGATGGGTGATCTGATTATCCTTGCCATTGAGGATATTTATATACATGTTTGCATATACAAATGGATCTGGTAACTGTAGGAAAGCGCGCCACATGTTTATAATAATTCATTTGCGTAGGCATTCTCGCCATCAGCCAGTTTGTATTTTGGGAATAATGAGGAATGTATCTGTGTTATGGACTGCATACTAGAGCATCATGTTTCCCTAATAAGGGAGTAGGTGTGTAGTTGGGTGTCCAAATGCCCACTGAGGCCACGGTGTATCTATGATGCAGTCATCAGAGCGCTGATGTTTTGAACACTGAGCTGGAGCTGTTTTCAGGGGAGCATTCTATGGGTTTTATTGACAGGTGCATTCGGTAGTTGTCACAGCTGCAGATGCAGCCTTATCTGAGCCAGCCTGGGACTAAAATAATGACCTGCATTGAAACCACATATCTGCCTCACATAGTAAGACAGAAATATTAAATGTTTTGTTCCCCATGGGGTCATGCTTTCATGCAAATCAAATCATATGTAATTAAATATACAATTGCTTTGAGGATACAACATGACCACAGTGGGCATTTTTCAAACACTGCATTGTATTCAACCGTCTAAAAGCCGGTAGGAATACTGACCCAGTCTACCATTTCACACATCTTCAAATTCATGCACATCCTGTTTAACTGCAGTCCCAAGTGAACTGCATAATAGAGTTATTGTGTGCACAGCTGGCCAATAATTAAACCGGTGCACTATGTTTTGCAATGGACTGATTATACTGTCAGAGTTTATAGCTATATAACATGCACAGCTAGTTCACCAACCGCAACGTCTTTTGTGCATACATTCTCATGTGACCCTTATTACCAATAGTATTAGTGTCCCTATGAGCAGCAAGATAAATTCATCAAGACGTAGCAGACAACATTCGGGTCATTGTCGTGCTAAAAGATGAAGTTCCTCTTCATCTTTAGCTTTCTAACAGAAGGCCAAAGGTTTTGTGCCTGGTATTTTGAACTGTTCATACTGTAATTCCATCCACCCTGACCACGGCCCCAGTTCCAGCAGAAGAAAAACAGCCCCAAAAGCATGATGCTGCCACCACCATGCTTCACTGTAGGTATGGTGTTATTCAGTGACGTGCAGTCATTGGAGGCCGGTGAGGCCTGGCCTCACTTGCCATCATGAAAAGAAAAAAAGAAATAAATGGCTATATATAACCAGTGATTTGTACTGTACATTTCTTTTTTTATTTCACTTGCCCATTTTAAAGTAATTTTTAATTAAAATCGCTGAATTTTCACGTTTACGAATCAAATACAGCGGAGATGCGCAGCGAGGCAACAGCCGGCTCAGCCTCGCTTGGTGATTGCGCAATCACTCCGCTGACTGCACTGAGACCATATCGCTGTCTCTCTGTAATGTTGCTATTAAAATGTTCAAACCTACTATATGAACTAAATTTCCATAGTTTATCTGATTGTTTTTTAAACGACAGTATGTGTGTAACGTGCTTTCCCGTGCTGAGCAACAAGACTTAAACGGCTGTTAAAGGCACTGTGTGAGGCACGCGGTTCTCCTCCCTCGTGGTAGGGGGTGCTGGTGACCCCAGCAGTTCAGTCACTGACAGTTAAGCTACAGTCATCAAGTCCAGTGGACTCAGACTTGACGCGTGTCCAGATTCTGCTTTGGTCGTATATGTTTTTCTCTGCCACAGCTTAATTGCCGATCTGTGAAAATATTGTCACACATTCAGTGGCGTGAAAAAGGTTTGGTCCACTGACCATTGTAATGTTTTTAATGAAATGCGCTGTTTTTTGTGCTGCAATTTGTGTGTGCGATCAAAGCTGATGTGAGATTTTAAACGTAACCCGTTAACTGTCAATCAAATATTGAATAAGTACTCTG
>JAPTHA010000005.1:2712791-2730493 GCA_029814585.1 Gymnapogon annona
CACCCAGGTACTTATAAGACCTCACCCTCTCTATGTCCCTTCCCTGGATGTTCACCGGTGATGGGGGTGCATGGGGGCACCAACGAAGGTCAACAACCAGCTTCTTGGTCTTACTGGCATTGATCAGGAGATAGTTTCGCTGACACCAGTCCACACAGTCCTGGATGAGTTCTTTGTATGACGTATCGTCCCCATCTTTAATGAGGCCGACGATGGCAGAGTCATCAGAGAACTTCTGTAGGTGACATGACGGTGTCTGAGAGAAATCCGCAGTGTAGCGGGTGAAGAGGAACGGTACCAGTACCGTTCCTTGGGGGGCTCTTACACTGCAGAGAACCGTATCTGACATACAGCCAGGGGTCCACATATACTGGGGGCGGTTGGTGAGGTAGTCTAGAATCCAGTTAGTGAGGTGGTGGTCTACCCCTGACTATAGCTAGCTTGTCCCTCAGGATGTCCGGCCTGATGGTGTTAAAAGCACTGCTCAGCTCCATGAAGAGGACCCAAAAAGAGCTCCCAGGTGACTCCAAGTGAGACAAGGCACTGTGAAGGAGGAAGATGATGTCGTCATCCACTCCGATGCCAGGCTGATATGCAAACTGCAGTGGGTCCATGGACAAACTCGCCAGGGGGCGCAGGTGGGTAAGGACCAGCCGCTCCAGGGCCTTCATAAGGTGTGATGTTAAAGCTACCGGCCTGTAGCAGCTAGGGTCTTTGGGATGGTGGTCTTGGGCACCTGTACCACGCAGGACGTTTTCCACAGATGTGGAACCCTCCCCAGTTTCAGGCTCAAGTTGAACAGATGTCCAACAATCCCACACAGCTGATCTGAGCAGGACCTGGTGAGCCTGGAACTAAGGCCATCCGGACCTGCAGCCTTCCCGGTCTTTATCCTCCGGAGCTGGTTTCTCACCTGGAGGGGTGAGAGGAACAAGCAGGGGGGCTGTGTGTCTCCATGTGTCAAGGGGGGGTTGAGAAAAACAGTGGGGGGTGAGGGTGTTGGAGAGCTGAGTACTGCACGGGGGGAGGGGTTTAGGGGGTGCTGTGGCAGGGAGTAGGGAGATCAGGGGAGGGGGGCTACTGCAGAGCTGACACAGCTGGGGGAGGGGCAGATTTCTCCTCAAACCTACTGAAGTAGGTATTCAGTTCATCACCCATGTCTTATCCCCTGCTGCCTGGACGTTGGGTCCCTGGTGGCCTGAGATGGTCTTCAGTGCCCTCCAGACACCTCGAGTTTTATTGTCTTGCAGCTTCTCCAATCTCCTCCTATATCTATCCTTCTCCTCCCAAATTTTCCTATATTCCCTGACCTAAAGGCCCTCTTCTTCTCCTTTAAAAGAGCCTTTATGTCAGGGTTAATCCAAGGTTTATTATTGGAAAAGCATCGCACAGTCATTTGGGTACAATGCTCTCCACACAGAAGTTGATATAACCCGTGACCCTGTCTGTCATATTGTCACTGAATACATCCCATACCGTAGACTCGAAGCAGTCCTTTAGAGCCTCTTCAGCGTCTTCGGACCACTTCTGTACGATGCGGGTCACAGCCGGTTCCCTGTTGTCAAGGGCTATGTAAGCAGGCAGGAGATGAACCAAGCTGTGGTCAGCTCTTCCCAGAAGGGGGAGTGGTGATGATATGTATGCCTCCTTAACATTGGCATAGAGTAACTCCAGTGTTTTATTGTCTCTAGTAGCACACGTGACGTACTGGGTGAATTGGGGCAGAGTGGAGGACAGGGAGGCATGATTGAAGTCACTGGAGATCAGTAAGAGGGCGTGGTGGTTCTGAGTCTGCAGCCTGCTGACCGTTGTGTTGATGATGTCACAGGCTGCGTCGGCGTTAGCAGAGGGTGGAATGTACACGACAACCACTATAACATGAGATAATTCTCTTGGAAGATAAAACGGCCTCATGCTAATGGCCAACAGTTCGATGTCATGGCAATAGTGTTTAACTTTAATGGTAACATGGCGGGAATCGCACCATTTCCTGTTAACGAACACTGCCACGCCCCCCCTTTCTTGTTACCACTCCCGTCCGTTCTGTCCACCTGTACGATGGAGAATCTATCCAGCGATACGATGGCATCCGTGTGCTGCTCCGTTAGCCATGTCTCCATGAAAGCTATCATGCTACACCAGCCAATACTCCCGTAGATGCCGGGTCAACACCGCTAGTTTGTCCATCTTGTTGGGCAGAGATCTTGCGTTCCCCATAACAATGGGCGGGAGAATAGGTCTATGAGCTCTCCTTACATTGCGGTGTTTAATCCCAGCACGGCAGCCCCGCATCCTCCTCCTTATCTCACGGGGGATGGGGGGGCGGTCCTCCAGCCACACTACACCATAGTACCAACAGCTGATTGCAAGTGTAAACAATGGCAGTCATTGTTTACTCATGGAGCCATGTGAGAGTCCGAAAAGTTCCTAAAAAGTCGCTCCCGGAGCATCGTACCAGGTGTAACAGATGCTCCGATGCTTTAAAAACACTCATGACAAAATCAAAAGGAAATAAATATAATAACAGAAGATAGAGGAAAAACACACACAAAAGACTAAGAGCTGCTGTAATGAGCTGCTATTATTATTATTACTATTATTATTATTATTACTATTATTAGAGTTAATTTATTTTCTTGAACTGAAGGAAAACTAATTTCCCCCCAGAGATAAATTAAGTTGATCTGTATCTGTAATAGTGAAATGACACGGCAATGACTTAACACTTTCACCCATGTACGGTCAAGATGATCTGCTGAAGGTCCAAACAAGTATCAGTATGAATAAGAAAGGTGCTGAGTGTACTGTGAGCAGCAGGTCTGTGGGTGAAAATGGCGTGTTGATGAGGTAAAAAGAAAACTACCAGACTGGTTTGTGTTGACAGAATGGCACCAGTATCAAATAACCAGTAATTACACTTTGAGTACACAAATTAGCGTCTCTTAATGCATATGCCAAACATTAAAACAGATGAACTATAACAGCAAGATATACATATTCTGACCACTTTATTAGGTACATTAAGTCTGGTGTAGTGAATGTAATGAAGTCCCTAGTGACTTTTCAACTTTTAGAGTGTAGTTTGATGTAACGGTGTCTGTCAGCATCTGCATTCGTATCTATTCAACAGTAAATATATCTGTAATTTAAGTACCTATGGTATTCTATAGGTGAATAGACTATCAGGACTGATGAGAAACATGCTTCGACATGGGCATTACATGCAAAACCTCAGTAGATATGATCAAATCGATAACATATTCAAACCAATAATGTATTCAAACCAAAGTGCTTTTATTGTGTAGAGTTGTGTACTTCTGTATATTTATACTGTATATATTTTTCCTGCCTACTGTTGTATTATACAAATCTATGTTGGCAGAATTGTACTATAGCATTAGATTGCATGGAAACTGGGTAACGCTTTACTGTGAGGGCTGAAGGCTTCACTGTAGAGTGCCATAATCTTTCAAGCTCAAGTTATGAGATTTCAGTAAACACATCTCCCTTGACTCTGGCCATAATAGGCAAAATCTAGCATCAGTTTTGTTTTTATCAGCCTATTCCAGTCAGGATAGATAGTAGAAGAGCTTATTCCAAAACTACTTTCACTGAGAGATATTACAATTCAGCAAGCAAACATTATTTTCCACAAACAAATGGGATCCAGCCTTGATGGCTGCATGAAATATAGGCAGGTTTTTCCACTCCCAGTGTCAGTAGCAGAGATGAACCATTCTAAACTCAATTATCCATCTAAGTGATAATGTCACACTTTAATGCTAATTATAAAGAGTGTTGGTAGATACCACGTGCAACATTTTTAAGTGTTCATCTGGGTCTGAGTTACAAAAACTAGGTTTCTTTGCATTCTGTGTCTGAATTTGAATACCATCGCCAGACACAAGTTACATTTACCCATGACAGTGAATGGTATTTGGTCTAAAACGTCCTTAAAATAAGTAGCTGCTAAGGTGTTATCATTTAAATTATAAAAGCAAAGCTAATCTGTATGAATGTAACACTCACGTCAGTATATTTATGCACTTTATTGTGGCTGCTTTTTTAAGCAGCCATCAGACTGCTTAAAAAAAAACTGTTTGAGCAGTGAAGCAAAACAGCCAAAGTTGTGCCATCCACATCATGGTTTTTTGTAAATTAAATCAATGGAGCTGTTTGTCGTTATATTGACTTTGGTTGATATTTGAAGCCAGAGAGAAAACATCTGAAAAAGAAATGGCCAATAGTAATATTGACAACACATGAATGAGATAAAAAGGTAGAACTCACATCTCTGTTCATGACCTAATTGTCCGGTGACATGTCCCTCTTTGACCAGCAGTGAAGGTAGACATTCCTTATGCTGAAGATCTGTTTTGATCTCTAATTGCCACAATCTCAAAAGAGACCGTTTCATCTTAAATATCTCTTTTTAACTACATGGTACTCACTTTGACACAGCCGGCTTCTGTAAGCTACACTCTCATTAAAAGTAAGTGTGAAGTACTGATTTGAGTCTTGTTAGGACTAGATATATTTTCCACCAATCAAATCTCAATGAGTTGCCCTCAGCAATCAGTTTGTTTGGCAAGTGTGGAGCAGAGTAAGATGCATTTGTCTCCGCCAGAGAAGCAGTTCACTGATGGTCTCTGTATTTGATCCTTCAAGGTAATATAACTTTTGTTGAAAGCATGAAACCATAGAAACAGAGCTATAGTCTTCGCACATCAAACATGGTGGGTGCGAAGCATGAAACCAAAATTATATCTTAGGCAAGTGACTATTTTTGGTCATTCCCACAAGACAGTGAAACAAACAATTCCAGTGAGAACATTGAGTTACCAATGGCAAGTCCAATCTGGTCTACAGGGTCTGTAAGGTCCACCTCTGCATGCACAGTGTATTTGCTTTGTTTGGTACATGTAGTAATGTAAGTAATGATGTTCAAAGGGTTAATGTGGATGTTGACAGGCGTCTGGATCAGTACTGATGTTGGACCAATGTTATAAAAGGCATGTTCCTTTCATCTTAGAAGTGTTTTACTTGTATTTTTTTGTATTTACTTGCATGTTGTTGTGTCACTTATGGTAAGGGACCAAATATGGTAACTTGATGAACCTTGATTTTCAACATAACAATAACAAATGTTGGAAAATTTCACAAAACTAATCAAGTATTATGTCTTTAAATAATAACACACTAAGATTGAAAGCTCAAATTTCAGAATATCTACATGAGTGACCTATAAAGGGAAACAAGTCACTGATGTTATTCGCACTTTTTTTCAGCCTAATCACAAGCTCTCAGTCGACATTATGCATGCATTATCCATGTTGCATTTGTTTCCTTTCAGAGTTCCTGATTTCCCAACGTCTTGCTTTATGACACATAGTTCATTTTTCTTGACTCGTCCATGTGTTCTTGTATACACGCGTGTAATTCTGGAGATGCAACTAAATATAAATACATATTCAGTCATAACGAGGAACAGAATTGCGGATTTATTGATGATTGGTGTTACTGGGGAAAAAATAGAAAAAGGAGTGAATCTAAAGCCTATCAAAATCAAATGGGGTTTCTGGAAGAAATGAAGCCATTTGTGAAAAGGTCTTGCTTTTCATCATTTGACAATTTCTTGGAAAAGTAAGCTGCGCTAAAAATAAAGTTGAAGGCCCATCAGAATATGGAGCCTGTTACTTTTTGTTACCCTTTTACTCATACAAGTGTCTATTGAGTAGTGGGAGCAGAGGCCTTTTATAGGTATTATAATAGATAAATGTGAACGGTCTTGTTTCTTTTAGGTTGATTTTAATCACTGTAAAGATTGCTTCTAATTGCACTTTTAATTGTGCTTCAAAGCTCTGTGAAAGTCTGAGGATAAATATTTCTCTTGCAACTTGAATTGCTAACATTTTGGATGAGCAGCATGTGGTTTTTTTCAGTCTTATTGCAGATCTAAAAAGCACTTTATTTACTGCAGGAGACCTTGTTCTGTGATGGTGTAAAATCAGGGCCTCCTTCCTTCCTTTTCCTCTTTCATCTTCATCACATCCTCCGGAGGTGTCTTTTTCGATTAACACAGCACCTCTTCTCTCGTAGCTCCTGCTGTCAGACCAAGTAAATAATAAACACATTTAGAGACCTGGTTAGCGTTGGATTCAGGATCTGTGCTCACTTAAACACCCACTGCACATAATTCATCAAAATTAGCATCAGTTATAAAAACCCAGAGCACTCCTCGTTTGTACTTGTCTTCTGTCATCCACTCTCTGCCTTAGTCTGTCTCCAGAACAGCGGAACAAAGATGATCGTGTGATATGAGGAATTTGTTAGAGAAACAAAGAAGTTTATAAACTACAGTCTGGCTCTGGCAAAATGTCAGGTGTGCAGCTGACGCCAGGCAGACTCATTCATCTATGTTTCAGTGTTTACTTGGTAGATAAAATGTAAGTCTTTCTCTACACATTCAACTTAGATAAAAACACTGCTTGGTTAAATGTCATTTCTGCAGTTGCTAGTGTGAGTGTGGGTTGAAAACCTGCACATAACTCCACATTTATGAGCATATTTTTACAAAACTGACATTTCTCTTTATTTTTTTGCCCTTTTATTCCCAGAAAAACACCATTTTAGGTTTAGGATTTTTTTTTTTTTTCAAGACGAGACACTGCAGACAAACATCAGTGTTTCATGGAATGATCAATTGTGACAGTTTATTCTTGTTTATTTCTTCAATATGTGTTATTTCAAGCTGCTAGAAAGAAATCATTGGAAATATCCATTAAGGTGTTTATTTTATTCCAGTTCCTTAATTGGCAGCAGTTTCTCCTGAATTTACCCTGAAACTGTGGTTCCACACCTCCATGCTGAGGTTGGTGTGTTTATTGAAGTCTGTTGTGTCCGAGTCCATGTAAAGCTCTGAGTCTCAACACTATGGAACCCAAATATGGACATTTCCTTAATGTCACTAACCAATGATCAGTGTTGAAAGGGGGTTTAATACTGATGATGAAATGTCATTGGCTACAAAACATGTTCAAAGACTTTTTTCAAAATATTCTTTTTAACCCTGCGTGTGTGGCACCTTAAACTCTTTATTGTTGCTGCTGACCTTCAGTACATATTAAAGCCTCTGTGTCCGCTGTATCTGTCAGATTTTTTATTGCCATATTGACAGATTATAAGAATCACAATTTCAAAGCCAATATAATTCTCGTCTTTACACCATTTACATTCTCACACATGGACAATGACTTTAATATTGTTCAATATTTAAAGCATGACAATTGATCAGGTTTCACCTTCTCAGCAGGTGATTTAAACAGAAAACAAGTCAGGATGAAGTTGTAAAACTAGTGTGGACTGCTTTAATGCAGTCAACACCCACAGCAATTCATTTCCTCTGCGTTTCTCCACCCACATAGTTCAGTTGAGCCCAAATGGTCACATCTGTCATCACAATATATAGTACCTGGTAAAATATCTCCATCCATTCCAGGACACGGATGCTGTCTTAAAATAATCATCCATTTCTGAGTGACTGCAGTGACAGTCATTCATCTCTGTGCTTTATTTTTCATAAAGTTGTAAAGCAGAGGTATGAAAGGCTGCTGAACCCCACAAAAGATTTTCTCCTGCTTTAATTTTGTGGATCCAGTGCGGTTCACTTTGATAAAGTCTACCGTCCGGTCTCATTGGCTTCACATCGGACCCAGAACTACAGCGGCGAACATGAACAACTATTATATATCACATCATATATTGACACATTAGGTTGCATCTCATTCAGTACCTTCCTGTCTTTTATAGTGGAAAACTGAATTTAACTTTAAGATTGACCATTAGTGTCATTATTTTAAATGAAACAAAATATCATCCATTGATCTCAGTAGAGGAAGGAGTCAAAAATTACAAAGTCTCCCCCTCAGTCGTCAAATGCTCGTCAGGTCACTAGACGACGGCCTGCTTCAAATCTTCTGCCAGAGGGAACACTTTCTCGAGAAACTAAATGAATTAAAGATGCTTCCGCCCAGCAGCAAGATGCTCTGTGACATTAAATCTGCAGGCCAAATTAGGATCTCACTTTGTAAAAAATATATCATCAGAAACCGAGCCTTAATGCTGCCTTATTGACTGATCAGAGGTCTGGTGTCCCTGATGTTTCTCCTTGTTAAAAAAATAATCCCATCTTTGAACAGCAGAGGGTATATTTGGAATAAATTTAGTTTTATTGGAAGTTCCTCACCTCTACTCTATCTTCTTCTGCAGTGGGTGGAAGAGGAAGTCTATAGCGATCATACATCATTATCTATTGTGTGGTCATTTCTATCTGAGAATTATGCAGAAACTACTGAAGATCATACACAGGGTTGGAGGTTGGCATTGTTTGTCACTCTGTCACTGTAGAATCAGAGGCTTATACACACATGATTAAATACAAAAATACAAGGCCACAGTGTGTATATGTCCACATAAGTGGGAAATGTTCCAAGTCGACACTGTCATTAGAGCCAATCAGTGCTGAGACTTTAATGACTATATTTAGGTTACGACTGGGAGAGACCGCTTAGGGTTAATGACCTGAACTCATTTACTTGCTACAATCTTTCTTTGCAATAAGAAAAGAATCAGCCGAGTAACCATTCATTCATTCAGTCATTTTCGGATTCCGCTTTATCCTTTGCAGAGTCGCGGAGGGGTCGCTGGAGCCCATTGCAGATACTCAAGGGCGAAGGCGGTAGTAACTCTGGACAAATTGCCACTGCGTCGCAGGCATCATTCACACATATTAATACACCGGTGCAGGGGTACTGGAGGCAAGGTGGGTGAAGTGTCTTGTCCAAGCACACAACGGCACATGACAGGGCAGAGTGAGTCAACCCTTTGACCCAGTAACCAACTTCCACTTATATAACAGATAAATACAACACAAACACATAAAATACAAAATGTGAAAATGAGCTGTAAAACTATGGAAATGTATAATCGAAGGACACATTAAAATGAGTGTGAGGTTCAGGTAGATGTAGTTACAGATATTTGATGATGGTCAAATGAAACCTCTACTTTTTTTTTAACTGAAATATTCATTCATTCCTTCATCTTGTGGACCTGCTTCATCCTCACTGGCATCATGGGGATCACTGGAGCCTATCCCAGCCACTTAAGGGTGAAGGCTGGGTTCACAGTGGACCCGTCTGTAGTCCATCACAGGACTGACACAGAAAGAAACAACACTCTCACATTCCCACCTATGGGTCATTTAGATTAACCAGTTAGCCAATCAATGCATGACTTTGGATGATGGGAGGAGCCAGAGAACCCAGAGAGAACACACATGCAAAGTCCACACAGAACGGTCCCACCACAGACCAGTGTTGGGAGTGAACCTAGGACCTTCTTGCTGTGAAGCATGAGTGTGATCCACTGCAGGTAAATGTGATGACAAACAATATGGCATGAATTAAAAAAAGTAATCTAATGTTCCAGACTGTGTAACTGATAATACTTTGATTAGATTTAGGCAGAGGTGGATAATCACTGCTCCATAGAGAAATGTGTGTGTTCCAGTCATTCACTGAACCAGGCACACCTTCTCATCCAGGGGGAAGGGATAGTGAGTGGAAACACCTGTGAACCGGTGGAACCAACACATGGCAGGACTGTGACTATGGAGCTGGGATTACCAACCTCTGGATTCAGATGAGGAGACATTGAGGTGTTCCTGAATATTATACCCACAAGGAAAGCCTGCGTTTGAACAGGTATTTGTGGATTTTGCTGCCACAGTCTGACATGTCCCCTGAGACGACCCCCTCTGCGCTGCGTTACTGTTGTCGTCTGCATTCACCCGCAGCTCACATTAAAGGGACTGAAACGGCAGGGATTCTAAGATCTGAAAATGTGTTACCTGATACCAGCTGGTGCTTGAACCAGGTTGAATGGCACAATGGTGTGGTGGTTGGCACTTCCACCTCACAGCAAGAATGTCCCAGAGTCAATCCACCATCGGACCGAAGCCTTTCTACACTGAGTGGAACTGCACTTCTTGCAAAATCAGGTCAATTTCTGTCTGGTCCCCTGGTTTCTCCTGCTGTTAAATATTGCTACATTTAGGTTCACTCTCATAACAGTTCCCTTGACCACGGTACTCATGAAGTTCTGGATTTGGTCCCAGATGGAAGTCAGTGGCACTGTGCCATACATTAATGTTAATGCGATGTAATGGGTAAAGTGCAGACCTACTTTCCCAACAGGGATGAAGTCAGTCAGTGAGTCCCTTCTCATCACCATGAAAATCAGATCTGACACATTTACATATACTTCAGAAAAATTAAATATTTGTCAATTTGGAAATCTCTGTCTGTTATTGGATTTCTTTCAGATACATACGCATTGATGCTGGACTCAAACTTACTGGTGTTGTGTTGGGCTGAAGTTTGACAATGTCACTTCAGTTTTCTGTGATTTCATTGTTTTTGCACGAGCACAGATGTGAAAGAACTAAATAAATCTGATTATCTTGTTTACATGTGCAACCCAGTTGGAAAGCTCAGTTGGTAAGGCACCGAGCTGGTGCTTAGTGGACCTGGGTTCGATTCCTGGGATGAGCACAACATGGTGTGCTTGACTATCAGCTTTTATTCAACACTGATGTTGAACTCTATGAATCCTGACAACTGTATCTGTTTTCAGATGGTGAAGGCACTAGAACTAAAACCAAATGGTTCTAATCTGCCAGAGTTTAATAACAGTTACCTTGAGCTTCAATGACAGTTATCAGTGTGAACCACTCATGTCAGGTCCTTGATGTTTCCAAATGTTCTCTGAATCTTCAAGGTTTTATACAGCAGAATGGATGTTTTACCTCAAATGAGAGATTATTGCCATGTTTAATTTGTTCGTTTTTTTTTTGTTTTTTTTTTATTTACTGTACCTGCTCTTTTCTTTTTTCGTATTGCCGCATGCCTTCTCTGTAGGGCAGGACTCCAATTTCATTGTACCCTACACTTATGATTATACAATAACAAAGATCTATCATCAGTCTGTTTTGAGAAAAGAGGGGTGAACAGAAATGTAAAAATACATGTTCATTAGCTTTGGGTCCATGGTAGGGCTACATGACAGGGCCGACTGTATAGAGCTGCATTAAATAGCTGTCATCTATCACAACACCTCAAACTGTCACCTGTGTCACAAAATGACCCTTTAGTTGATGTTATATCTCATCACTTGGTCATTAGGGTTATCTGTTTATCATGAAAACAAGTGTTTCCACAAAGCACTTGTTTATTCATTGAGTTGAACCACTTCTCCCTTGGCTCTCCATTCAAACTGATCTGCCTCAGCTCCCCCTTTTGAAGACCCTGAGGCTGTGACATGTTTACACTGGAAGATTGGAATCTGACATCTTTAGTCAGAAAATCATTGAGTTAAAACCCTATGTCCATTGGTGTTATCAGCGCTCACGCGTAGGTGCCATGGTCATGTGATGTGTCTTTCAGGCACTAGAAATAGATTTGAGTCACATAAGATGGCCATTTTAACCAAACACTGATTTACTCTCACAAGCTACTTTATTAAGTACAGCTTTTTAGTACACGGTTTAACTAATAAAGTGTCCAATGAATGCATATGCTGATGTCTCTCCAATGTTTGACCTGTTTTGCATTCTGAGATGCTCTTCTGCATATCTTAGTTACTATTGCCTCTCTATCAGTTAATGTTTGGTTATTCTCCTCTGACCCTAGATATAGACTATGTGCTGTATGTTTGTCCTGAGAAATGACACTTTTCAGATCATTCTCTGAAAAACATGTCCAGAGTTTCTGAAACGATCAGACCAGCAACACCCATGTCACTTCTGTCACTCAGGTCACTGAATCTGATGTTCAGTTTGAACCTCATGTCTGTGTTTAAATCCTACCATGTAACTGGATCATGAACTCTATGTCCCAGTGAGGGATAGATCTCAGAAGGCAACTTGTGAGCAGAGGTACAGAAGTAAAAGTCTTGCCAAGTACATATTTCAAACATTCACTGAACCTGCTCATTTAGATTAAAGCTGATGTGGTAATTAGTGAATTTAAGTGAACAGGTCTGTGACTGTGACTCTATGGAACTGGGATTCTCCACCGCTGCTTGTGAGGGTATAGCAAAGCTGCAAATTATACTTTTGTGTGTGTGTGTGTGTGTGTGTGTGTGTGTGTGATCAGAACTTGTTGATTGTGCAACCCCTTTGTTTACATTTGGACAGTACAGTCAAACAGAAAATAGAAATTACATTTTCTGGCCAAGATTTATTTCCCCTGTGGCCTTTCTTTTGGAAAGGTGAGTTGATCCCTCCATTTCTTCATACGGTGTCATTTCCCTGGAGCCTTTGACCTTCTCTGATTTTCTCTTACCACCCTCACCTCTTCCTACCTGTCAGTCAGGCAAACTGATTGGGCTCCCGGTCCTTTGCTCTTTTTTTTTTGTATTCCACCCACTCATGGAGAAGATCCCAGAGGCAGACAAGGAGGTCTTGCAGTAATAGCCTATTACAAGCCATTTCTCACACACAAAGTTGCTGGTTCTAAACTCGTTCTGTCAGTCAGTCAATAAAGACATAATAAACAGAAAATGGGTCAACTCTACTGTGAGACATGGAGCTCAGACTATCAACACATCACAATGGGTAACACATAAATGCATACAAACACTTGACTGAAAATGTGTGTAGGCTTCAGAAAATAATTAAAATCTTAAATAGATCACAGGCAAACATCCCTATTACTCATAAATTGGATGATCACAAACATTAAATGTACAACATTGAACTACAAATTGAAAACCTTTGGGAAAACACACCGTAATAAGGCACTAGCACTGTGTATGTTTGACCCTACAGTGTGTATTTTTCTAAGCCCTTAAAGCACCTATTCTTACACTAAATACTACATCTGATAATCTTCATCCCACTGCCACTCATACAAACCTTTAATCACAATGGTAGTCAACACATCAAATACTTATCTTTTAAATCTTATTTATGATACATAGGAAACAACCAAACAATGAATGTTAAAATGTTAATTGTTGAGCCTATAAGTTTTGTGCTTGACAATAAACAATGGGATAATTGGATACAAACACAACACAAAAGGGAGGGGAAAAAATATCACAACAGACTTGACCTGTAATATTCGTGCTGTGTCAAGCTGTCTGTTGTGTCATCGTTCATGCTTACATTTTGTTTAAGTTCCTGTCTTGTCTGTGTGCATCCTAGTGTGTCCAGCTTCACCCCGGATCCCCACGCACCTGTGTCTCGTCATCATCACCCCCAAGTGTTTCCACCTGCCCTTTTCCCTCATGTATAAAAGGTCTGCGTCTTCTCCCCTGTGTCGTCGGACTGTTGTGTACATTTGCTTCAGCTTTCCACGTTGTCTTGCCGTTCCTCTCCTGATTTCGAGCCCTGTGTGTAAGAAGTATTGTCCCTAGTCTAGTTTTTGTATTGTGTAGTCTAGTCTTGTGTGTGTTCTATGTTTTCTGTAAATTCATTAGATTAATCCTCATATGAGCGCTTTTTGTTGTTTTTCTAGATTCCCATTTTTCCCTCATAAGAGTGGTTTTGATTTATCCTTTGTATTATTATTATCCCGTTGTGGGTTTTTTTGAGTTAAATTATAGTTAGAATTATTCCCGTGTTTTTTAAAAATAGATTAAGAGGATTATAATTGATAAGAATTGTGTGTTCCTTTGGAACTTAAAAAAAAAACTTTTATTTTGAAAATTGAGAAATCCGCATCTGAGTCATCTGTCTGAGACTGCACGTTACATGACCCACGCATACAGTCACATACAGGCCACAGCCTGCACTGTTAGAGGCAATCAACAGCAGTTTTTACATTTGATACCAGCAGTAGCCAAATAAAAAGATCGCAAGGGCAATGATAATTTAATCCATACTAGACTCTTGAGCAAACAGTTTATTAACCTTGGTCCAGTCAAAACAGAAGAAAAGGACAAACAATGTGTTATGTTGAGTGAACCCACTTCACTACAGACAAGAACAGGGACATGTTCCATTGGATGGACAGGTTTATGTTTTAGTTTAGTTGGTCTTTGGCCCCACTTTGACTTTTGACACTGATCACAGCTACAGTCCTCCTATCTCCATGTCAGGGATCTGTCACTGGACGTCACTTGTTTCCAAACTGCTTACTTCCCAGAACAGACCAGGATCCTTCCTTCTGATCTGTTCACTATAAATGAAAGTTAAACAGGAATTAAAAAAAAGGTCCCTTGTCAAGTCAATGTATCACACACACACACTGACAGTGAACTATGAAATACATTTACGAAGGGAAGAGAAAGACTCAATCTTTGTATTCTGGACATCACAACTGTGCTCTTGGGAAACATGTTAATGCAAGTGTAATCTTTGTGATTGAGAAACAGGCTGTATATAGTTCCAGCCAAAGCCACGCATGGTGTAGATGGGCCCATCTAAAATCACTGTTGCATTGCCATCATATGGAATACACAAGCCAAGGTGTATTTTCAAAAAAAAAAAAAAAATGCAACAGTGAAAAGCACTGCAGTTGAATATTCTAGTAATTGTACCAGCACAAAAAAAAACCCAAGACACTAAATCGTAACACACCCTCATATCTTAATTCTTAATTCTAATTAATTATTTAGTCGTTTCCCACGTGTAAATGAAAGTGCAATATAATCAAGGCGCCTGCACTTTTGTTTTATTTATCATCTTCACTCTCTTTACTCCCGAGTCCTCCACTCTGCGTTGTCCCACCCACTCTATCTCTCATTTATTTCTTCATATTTATTCCCTTCGTTTATCCTCTCCTTCCTCCCCCTCTCCCTCCCTCAGTGCATCTAATACCTAATTGGACTCTCATCAGCGCTCATTTCATTCATTGATAATAAATAATTCATATGCGTTTAATGGGTGACATCTTTCTCCCGTTTCAATTACATCTTCTGTGACTTTTTCTTTGGGGATATAAAGAAAACCAAACAAAAGCAACTATTTAAAAAGTTGTTTACATTTTAACTAATCGAGCAGTACTCCTCATAAATATATTCAGGAATGCCTTCGGGCCACAGCTACCACACACTCACTCTGTGTAAAGATTCACTAGTTATAATTGATGTGAATGCCACGCGCAGCAGGATCACATAACCAATATTTTCAAGGCACATACATGACGTCACCTAAGTTAAATGAACATCACAAAACCCATTATCACAACAAAAAGAGAACCATTATTACATGAGAAACTCAACTCGGTAGAAGTCATTGTGTGTGAATTTCATTTCCTCTGTCTCAGTCCTGCCGTGACATCTCTCCCTCCCGTTATTCTTATGATGCCTGTCATTAGATATACTCTAGTCTGTCATTACGCAGGGATATGAGTGAAGGTACATTAACTGGCTTTATTAAATTTCCCTCCCTTACTCTCTGCTCAGGTGAATTTATTGATAGAAATTGAATCCACTTATAGTGAAATACCATTAAATTAGGGTCAATAATTCCTTCTCTCTATTCAACAGCTTCAGTTCAACAGAAAATGGACACCTTAGATGGTCAATGGCGTGTGTAAGATATGCCTTTTGATACCTGAAGACTAAAGTGCTTCTTATTCCCTTTTGGTCTGAATTGACAGCTTTATGTCACATTTAATCAGATGATAAAGTGCCCACTAAGTCCTGGGTGACCTTTGGGTAAAAATCCTTGTGCTGTGGCTATGGAGTCAGACCTAGACACTTTCACTTCTCATGTGTAGTGATCCGGAAAGAGAAGGACCCAGACGCAGGAGTGATTTACAAAAGAAAAGGGATTTATTTCCACAAGAACGATAACTTAAGGAGTCAGTCCACAAAAACATTAACGAAAGTAACGGTCCATCTCCAGGGACCACGGGGAAGGGACACGGGCGGTGGTACAGGGCTCCGTAGGAGGACACTGGTAATAAAGGACACCAACCGTTAGAAAACACTTCTGCAGTAGACCAATCCTACTGCACTCCGACCATCCAGTGACGCGGACCGAGGTACCGTGAAGAGTAGAACACTGACGGGTCGAACAGCGTCTCAGCCGCTCCTTAAAACTCCGGTACTGATGATCTGAACGTCACCCAGTGCGCCTCATTCTCCACTGCACCTGTTACCAATCACCCACTCCAGTCAAACCATCAGCACCACACACAACCAGGAAAGGAAAACACACAGAACCCCCACCAAAATAAAACCCACACCCCACTCATGCACCCACACAAACCAACAAAGCACTCACAAAGACTAAGGTCTGTATCATGAACAATCTCATCATGTTCACATACATACATATCCAAATGTCACCATTCTGCTACTGCTGCTATACTGTATTGCATTTGGCACTTTTCTATATCGTACCTTTTTATATGCACCTTCTACTACTGCACTACAACAATATACCTCATACTGACTACACTGTGGCATACTGTGATAAATTGTCTGTATAATGTACAAACACGTGTCCACTGTATGTCCAAAGATGTGTTTGTTGTTTTTTGCACTCCTCTGTTATATGTTATACATCTCTTGCACATGTTTGAGTATGTGGAAACACAATTTTGATCATCAGTGTAATCACGTGTTACATATGCTGATTGACAATAAGGTTCACATTGACTTGGGCTTGACTTAGAGTATTTTACCATCTTAGATCAGTTATATTTACTAATTACGTTATGAAATTAAATATTACCTAAAATTGTCAATAGTGTTATGATAGTGGTATAAAAAGTGATGAAGATGTGCCAAACGTTACACATGTAACATTTGGCACATCTTAGACATGCACTGAACAGGTTCAAATTCTCAGTGTCATTAAGTGGCAATGGGAGAACTGCTAACAAAAAAATATTACAGTCAAAGAAAATGACACGGTGATTAAAGCCCTGTTACTGTCAACTTTGGATACAGCTCAGCTTGTCACGTTTGAATCACAATGGTGAGGATCCAAATGCAGAGCCAAAGTTAAGATCGTGTTTCTCCAGACGATGACATTCGGCAAATTGATGCCCTTTATAACTGTATTTTAGCCATTAAAACCTGGATTGCAGAAAACTTCATGCAGCTCAACCAGGGCAAAACCTAAGTATTACTTATCAGTCCTGAGAACATGAGGGAAATACTTATCAAAACTGCAAGCATGTGGTTTAAACCCATCTCAACAAGGAAAACACCTGGGTATTATATTTGACTGTGATCACTTTTTTATTCCTCCATTACAAAAACAGGTACCATATTTTTCGGACTATAAATCACAGTTTTTTTTTCATATTTTGACCAGGGGTGAGACTTAAACACCAGAGCGACATAAAGTTATTCACTGTATCGACCCCACAAGGGAAAAAGTCGAAAGGACTCATCATTAACACATTATATAATTTCCTGTTATTTTCACTGACAACCGCAAGAGGGTGCTCTAGGCAAAAATGGCATCAAAAAGACAATCATATTCTGCAGATTACAAGCTGCAAGTAGTGAAATATGCAGTCGACTGTAAACCGTAATCAAGCATCAGAAAGAATGTTTTCTGGAAGTAGGGTGTGCCAGATCTCAATAAACCAATTGTGGGACAAAGAGCATATTTGTGTGGGACAATGAGGGACAGTTTACCAAAGTTTAAGCGGGGGGGGAATGAGAATGTGTCA
>JAPTHA010000005.1:2782001-2798609 GCA_029814585.1 Gymnapogon annona
TGTGTGTTGTCATATTTACACTGCAGTTACTCTCGGCTACATCAACTGTGCACTTTTCTATTTTCCATATTTATTTGGGTTATCAGCTGACAATTCTATGACATGTTGTTACCAGATTCATTGTGTGTGTCTGTGTAATGACAATAAAGGAAGTCTAAGTCTAATGTAAACATAAGATGAATCAGCCACTACCATCTGTGACATACACATTACTAAAGTCATGCTTTTCTGTAGCATTATATCTGTACAGATTTAATATTTGTTACCCTTTGACACCTTCAGGTCACACATTTCCCTGATTCTGTAGTAGCGGTATCAAAAGGTACAGAACTGATGAAACTGTCTGCAATTTGATTTCTTCTTATGAGATGGGTTTTTATTTTTCTAATGATTTATTTGATATTTTTTCCTGTGATATATCAAAATGATCAGTTTTCTCACAGAATTCTTATTTATTATCATTGAAAATCATTGAACTCTGCTGTAGATGCTGTGTGAGCAGATACTGTAAAAGCCCAGTAGATCTGAGGGGATTGTTTCTCCCCCACATAAGATCTTCACACTTACAAGAAACAGTCATTTGTCTCCTGTCTTGAGGCTCCCAGATTCCCATATTTTATCCAAAGGGAAAAGGTTGTTGAAGCATTCACTGCACTACACTTACAGTCAACCTTGAAATTGCTGATACACTTAAAAGTAAATTAAGAAAAACTGTAATCCAAAATGCTGAAATTGCAGTACAGGATTGCTAGTATCTGTCTTATCCATCTTTGAATTCCAATTGCACCCTGTAGAGAGAAAGCGGAGAAAGTGATATTTAATCTGTGATAACATGTCTGATTAAACACTGGATCTGAATCTGATTTATGCTTTTAACCAGTAAAATGATGAAGGGTGTATCGTATGTTTGGCATATATTTGTACTAAAAGAAAGTAACATTGAACAAGTGATGCAAGGCACAACAAACCCTGCCCATCACATGTATTATAGATGGCACTGATCCAGCTTATGTCATGTATATGCATATGGTGATATGAGCATATCAGTTGCCTCTATATATGTGGCAAGTTTGAAGTTAATTGAAATAAAACAAGGTTTTTATGGAGATTTGAAATTTCACTCTATCTATCTATATATCTATCTAGCTAGCTATCTCTCTCTAGCTATCTCCCTATCATACATAAATATTTTTATTTGTAGACAGGTCCTTTATTGAGGCACAACCTTAAATGAAAATCTTTGTAAAATTGGATTATAATCCACTCTAAATTATTGACCACTGGGATTCTATTTAAACTTGTTAGAAATACTTTAGCAAAGAGCTGTGCTGTGTGTCTTACCTTAAGTGATAGACAGGTTTCATAGCTGAGCTTTGGTATTCACTCATGTGTTTCATTTGCAGGGGGGTTATAGGGTCACAGAATCCCCATCTGGCCTTGTTTCCTCCCATTCAACTAAATTAAATAATCCAATCTGTCTCCCTCTACATTTCATATGCTTGCATTTCCTTTTCTAAATCTATACAAACACACAGGTTTGTGGAGTTTGCTTTGTGACAGTGAAGTCAGAGAGAAGAAGGCAAGAAGTGATTGAAAAAGTTTGCAAAGAGCAATTTGTCATCTGATGAATCGAATCCATTAGCTTGTCAGAGTGTAGAGAGGTGTGGGCCATTATGATACAGCTCAGGCTGCACCGACAAGCTGCAGCTCAGCTTTTCTATCAAGAAACCTGCTTTGTGCTTGTGATTTGTGCTGTAGGTTATGGAATGCAGATATCACTTTTCTCAGTCAGTGGTTTTATTTAGTTTCATAGTTAATGAAAAAAGTGAAAATGGGAGCTAAAATCAGTCAGATCAGACAATGGGGGCCATGCAGCTATTGGTTGAAAATATAAACGTAAGGTATAAAAGACCTGTGAGTTTTTCACTGAGTGAGCAAATGTCATTTGTACATATAAAGACACCAAAGCCACATTTTGAAGTATATCATGTGTACAGAATGTCACATCAGGGCTGACAAACTATTCAATATGTAATATGATTGTCTTAGAACCATATAATAAACATGTATCACTTAGAGGTAGAGTGTGTTGTATGGCAAAAAATATTCTCCATTCTGGACTTTGTAATTGAGGGGGGTATTGTGTTGTCCACATACAGTGGAATGTTGCAATAATACACTTAAAAAGGGGATTCTGCAAAAAAAATGGTAGAAGTTTTATTCTGAGTTTCTGTGGAAACATGGTGATGGATATGGCAAGATCCAGAGTCTGTAAATATAAAACAGCTGATTCAAAGGTGAAATCTGCTGCCATCCTTATTTTCACATCATATGTACTACATAGCATTCTGTAATTAGATCATTAAGTGTTGTACACTCAGTCTTTTTATCAAAGTTCTGAAATTTCTGGCAACTCATTGAGTCCCGCTCCACGACTGACGACATTTCAGCAGTTGCATACAATTTTGCTTCACAGTTCAGTGGCTGACAACAGATCATGCTGTGAAGGAGAAACTTCATCCATGAGAAATAAATAGCTTTTATCAAGGAAAAAAAAATAGAACAGTATAGCGTGAACCTACAGTGACATGTTCATTTTAGAGCCATTATTCAAATGAGGTCTTCCACTCACTGTTAGGTTTGAGCACAGCACTGTAAACAGCCCATGTTCACCTTCTCTGCTGTCAGATTATCTCTGAGTCCATTGAAGTCAGTTTAACACATACATCACATGATGATATGTTTGGCTTTGGCCCATTTTAGTATTGAATTGATTGTAATATGTATAAATAAAAGTTTAGGGTGTTGCTCTGATTGTGTGTTGTACTTATTGTTGAGTTTAGCTAACAACTTATTAGCAAGTATTTTTTTTAAATCTTAGCATTTGCCTAGGTTTGAACCTCTAACCAATATATTTTACATCTCCACCACCAAACAATAATCCCCTTTAAGGGCAATTACCTTCTGAACCGTGTTGTAGCTCTGTATTTCTGGGACCATGTGTGATATCTTCACCTTCATTTTGGGTTTGAGGGAGATTCTTCAAGCATCCGATCCTCTCATATTAGATTCAAGTTTCTTTTTTGTTAAGATCTGAGTTTTCTAGTGCCTCTGCCAAGACATCGGACTGTTGAAAACATTGTTCAATTACAATTTGAGTGGCAGGAAGTTGGCTTTTAAGCATCATTCAAACATTGGTAAAATGCACTCCCATGAGGACTGGTATTCTCTGGTGGCATTGCACTCATTGCTAGTTGCGCCTCCTCCCACCCTAGTTCCTATTTTGGATTGGATCCCAAAGCTCTTTGTTCACAGGTAGTGTACTGAGGCTTTCCGTTATCTCAAACATGCACACAAGCCAGCTATAAAGCCCTGCGTGAGTAGTGCATTGATTTGAGGACTAACATACCATATAGTGGCATATTAGAAAGCCAATTAAGGTATCTAAAGTTTTTCTTTAAACAACTAATTACACTTCAAGATAAGTGATTAGCGGAGAAAACCCAAGGGGATTTGAGGTAAGGGCAAAAAAAATAATGGTGAAAAGATCAAATCCTTTTCAGAAATGTGGTGAAGCATTAAGTGGGTGTACAGAAACAATTATTGCAGTGCACAGCAATCGTGGTTGGAAAGGCAAAATTAAGGAAGATGCTGATTAAGCACTAGAGTAATGAAAGTGATTTGTGAAAATAAAAAAAAAAATTGCAGTCTCTGCTTGGATTACTCTGAACTTCTGATCAGTTCATTTGTCAACCATTTTTGTATCGCATACATGTCATTATTTTATACAGTCATTATTACTGTGGTCAAATACAATTGTTTGGTATTAAATTAATTGGAAGGAGGGACTTATTCTTTTGAATGTTTTTAGTAGATATACATTGAAAGCGGTGTATGATACAAATAAGTGTTCTGTGTTTTGTCAGTATTTTGTCGTGTTATGTCTTTTCAGCTCTAAACGGATAATTGTCTCCTCACTGTGGTTTCTTTTTTTAAAACTTATCACCATTTAATTTGGAATATGTAAGGCACTTATGGTAGATCATATTAAATACTAGATTGTGCAGCTTTTCATTGGATCTCATTTCCAACACCATCTGTTTACCGATAGGAGCCAATGTTGCAGTAGTGTGGAGATGCTCTCTACTAAAATTGTTCTTTTGCATGAATAAGGCTAGGAGGGAATTGATTAAATTATTTTACAATGTTTTCTTAATTCTCTCTTTCTTTAGACTCGGGCAGGAAATGACGACAAAGATGACGATGAAAATGATGAGCTTCAATCGAACAAGTCCGTTAAGGATTGCAAGCTTACGAAAGGTGGGCTCTGAAACTTTGAAATGCATGACTCTAATTTTACGAAGTGTAAACTAAAGTTTACACACTTTGTAAACTAGATACAAATTCTTAGGGTAAATATTTCTCCGTATGGAGCATGCACAAGTAACTTTCCTCTAGTGTGTATCCACATGTCATAAGTTGGTGTGTATTCACAGCGCCATCTACAAGTGTTGGTATGTGTACTGGCTATTTGCTTTGGTTGTATTGGACTGGAAATGTCTTCGCAGAGATGAAAGAGCCTTCTTACTAGAATGCAAGTGGGATACACCAGCATTCATATACTGTATATGCAAATGTAGTCACATATTGATAATGGAGGCGGCAGGTCACTGAAGAGGCCACATAAACTAATAACCAGTCAGAACAGTGCACAAGTAAACAGTCCGGGATTCCACTGAAGGACCACAGCCCTTTTAATGAGCTTATTGCTTTAGGGAATGTAATACTTATGTCTTCTCTTTCATCCCCGCTAGATACATTTGATTACAGAAATATATTAATATAGCATAGAAATTGCCCTGACTTCATGCAGCTTTTCTCTCTCCTGAACTTTGTCATGTGGCCAGCTCTTTTTCTGCCCGTGTACTGGACTGTGTATTTATGCATTTCTGGTTTTACATGGTGCTCTATTTTACAGTTATCTGCTTTCTTATTCTTTCATATGATCTCCACTGACTATAAGTCATTGATGTTATTTTAAGCACTTTTTAACTACTAACATACTTTTTTCATTTGCTAAAGCATGAACATATTAAAACAACCAATGACGGTACATTTACTTGTTTCTAAGATATGTCTTTATTATCTGTACCTTACAGCCTCCTTTGCCCCAATCTGTTTTGCCATAAAAGTGAAGGAAAACGACATGCTTCCACTAGAGAAGAACAGAGTCCGACTCGATGACGACTCAGATGAGGACAAGGTTTGTTTAAACTGTTTCCTATCAATAGATTTTTTTTATCATGTAGCGAGTAAGTGAATCTTGATGATATATTGCTTCTAAGGATGGGTATGTATACTGCTTAGTGATCAGGCATTTTCACTGTATTCTTGTCATACTTTTCAGGTTATTTACAGTCTGAACAAAATTGAGAAATTTTCTCATTTATATAATTTTCTTTATTAGGAATGTGGAAAAACACAATTTTAAACTAATACACATCATACTTTTGCTGTGACTATAGTATGAAACAAATTATTTTCTCATCATTTGTAAGCATAAAACTGAATGCAGGACTGTCAGTATATTTGACAGTGTGATGGTTTTGCTTCAGCTTCCAGATCTCTAAATCCTCCGGGTCTTTATCTGTGAAAGACAGATGAGATTAAGACCTGACCATTTGACATCAAATTTAGTAACCAACCTATGGCGAAACAATCAGTGGCTATCGGTCATGTTTGACTATTAACTTACATTTGATCTCCAGGCTGCTAGCATAGGGGTGCATAGCATACACGGGGAATAAAGATGGGCTATGAGCTATAGGTGGAAATGACCTTTTAGCTAAACTCTGCCACCAGCATCTCTCCTTTAGGCTAATGTAGTGTTGTGCACTGTCCCTGCTTAAATAAAACCATACCATACATCGACCTGTTCAAACCTCCGCCTGCCCTTGGACTTTTATTAGGTTTTGGTGACAGATTGCTCATGTTTCTGCTGTCCTTGTGTGAAGAGACTCTTTTTGTAGTTATCTGTGAGCACCAGACAGTGTCTTTAGGATATCTGTGTTTGAGCTATTCACAGCTTCCGTAAGAGACAGAGATGACCTGTCCCTCAGAGACCCCAACTCAAGGCTGAAAATCACAAAAAGGCATCATAGATGAACATCTTACAGACTCGTTGAGAAAAATAATAGAGACAACCTTTATGTTCCCCGAATACATATGAGACTTGTCGGTGTAGATTTTGTCCGAGCCATCATCCTTTATTAGGGGACCAAGCCTGAGGCGGCACAGCAGTGGTAGAACCCTATTGTTTTTGTTCTGATTTTTAGTACTTTTCCACCACTAAAAGTGTGCTTGGTACTAGTGGTGGACCCTCAAGGCCAACGAGGCCTTCTCTGCTGGCCTAAACATAATCAAGAATAATTATGTTAATATTATTATTAAAAATATAACTTTAACGAAATATAAGTATTTGTTTATTTTCCAGTAAATAGTTGGTCTCTATCATCATGTTTCTGTGACGCTGCTTTGGGTGCAACTTGATTGATTTGATTTGACATTGTGCTCTGCGCTGTTTTGTGAACAAACTTGTTAAAGCTCACACTGTCGGTGGAATGAGTAAAACTCCGTAGACTAATAGAACTCTGTTGTACTTCATGTTAAGGTGATGCAGTTGTACTTTGTTTTGGTCTAAATGCATCATGTATAGACCCAAGGCATCATAATTATGGTGGATTAAGTCGGGTAGGGCATCTTTGCAAGCACAGGTCTGAAATGCAAGGCCCGCCACTGCTTGGCACAGAGATGCAATTAGGAGGTTTGTTTCAAACACCTGTGTATAGCTCAGATACAGAAATTCATATATGTACACCAGGAGGGGAGGCTATAATCAAGATCGATGCGCTTTGGTGTAGAACTCCCACACCAAATGTCATATATCATCGCCTATATTTTTTCGCCCCACAAATCGTGAAAACTGAAAGATATACTTTTTTCTAACTCCTCAAAATTTGGTCTGATATAAGTGAAACTGGCTGATCCAAAGTGATCACACAAATATATGTTGGTCAAAAAATATTATATCTCTTAAACTTTATATTGGTCCTATAGAATAGGAAACAATCTAGCATAAAACAATTTATGGATGTATTCCAGTAGGTGGCGCTATAATGGGTAGATATCAGTTTTTGCCTCTAACTTCTACATTTTAAAGGTCACTTTCATAAACTTTATATTATTTCATTCCCTGGATGGTCTTGAGTTTTCTGAGAGAAAAATATTGCTTTAAAAATATACATTACATACATTAGTGTACAGCCGTAAAGTTTAATTATGAATGGGGCCGTAGTTGGTAGTTGTTCTCGGTTCAACTGGATTGATTAGCTCTTTTGAAAATGTTTCGTCTCATTATCTATACAGAAAATGACCTAGAAGTACTTATGATGCTCATTTTTCTTCTTTCATTGTCTTGTACAACATCTGAGCTTAACAAGGCTCCAGTCTTGACTTTGGCCTATTTGGTACCAGGGTTTGGTACCCATCCCTAATCATTAATGCCTTTAAATTATATGTATAGACAAATAAAAATAATCTATTATTTTTTCAAAGTTGCTGGAGGAGGAGGGTCTGGAGGCCATGATAGGAGGAACAGAGATAATTGACAAGGATCCTCTTCTGGTTAGTGCAGCAGAAGAGAAGAAACCTTCACTCAGCCTGGAGGAGCTGGAGGCAAAACAAGGTAACCGTGTTTCAAAGAAATAACCCTTTGATTTTCTTTAATGTTGCTGCTCTCTGTGCAGAGGGTCCTTTGCTAAATGGAAGTAAAGTTCTGAAGGGAAAATTCCTGATTCTGTTGTCTTAGGGTTAGGTTTTCGTCAGGCGCAAGTGTACATGTGATATCACAGAATAGCATTTACATAGGTATTTTTGTCACAACATAATGTTAATGTCACTGTTCTGCCATTTTGTTTATATGTTTCTCTCCAGTCCAGCTCCATTTCAGTTTGTCCCGCTCCTCCTTTTGCTACTGCTCCTGTTGTCTACAGCTGTCTCTTGTTCCCTAATCATCCCAGTGTAGCCTACATGTACTTTGCCTGCTCATTCAGTCATTGCTAGATTGTCAACCTACCGAGACTGATTCTCAAGCTCTGACGTAGAACTCTAGTAATGTGTAGTTTGACTTTGGTGCAAATCTGTTAACTCCCTGTTTGATGCCCCTGTTCCGAGTTTCCAAGCCCATTTTCATATGAGAGAATTCCCCAGTGTTGGAGGACATTTTAGTTTGCATTATCAACCATATATTCCTTTGTTGAGTTTTAGCCTGTGCTGCCACATCTAGTTTACCTTTTGAAGGACACTTTCCATTGAATTAAAAGAGACTTTTGTGTGTGACAGCTTTCTTGGTGTTGCATTTGAGTCCGGTTAATGTGCGTGATAATTAAACTCACAAGTGTAAGGTAAGTGGTGGGTGACAACAAACATTTACACTAAAGAGTACACTAAATGGGGAACACCATAAAAAACATGGGAGGAATCCATGAGTAGTTGAAGAACTGAGCGGCATTCATGAGTTCACTGATTCTGTTTGTGTACAGAAAGTGTCATATTAATGAAGGTACTGTATTCAGGGGAAGGTTTATAGTGGTTTTCAAATTTGCTATGAATCACATTCTGTCGTGTTGAGTCTCACTAAAGTGTGAATGGAGGAAAAGTACAGCGATAGAGAAGGGAATACTAATCTAGAGTTTTAAGCGTGATATTTAATTACTTTGATTTGAAAGCAGCATATTTAAGCTCATTAAATAAAGCAATATGGCATATGCATTCTTGTCTCCATTTTTGATTGTTCATTTTGAGAATTGAGACCATGTCTTGTGTGTGACTGGCTGAATATGACTAAACCCTGAGTCCGATTGCAATACATCCCATTCCTTTCCCTCTGTCCATACTGCCTATTTAGTTTTTCTCTCACCTCATACACATGGTCACTTGATGTAGGCATGCTCAAATTGAATGTTTCTCTCATTGTACAAGTAGACGTGCCAAACTTCTGCCAAGCTTGTTAGACATTCTCGGAGGGTTGAAATGCAGAGTGGAAGAACTGGGGAAGGAACAGAGGATGAATAAATCTGTTGATTCTGAATTATGTATTCTCCAAACAGGGTGTATCTGATGGTAAGAAAAGTCTGTTGTATATCTCCCCCATGGGCCTAATGGAGGTGTTGTCTCTCAACCCTCACTGTTTTTCTGTCTCTGCTGTTCAGTTATAACACTACTAAAGGGCAGTAGTTTAAAGGCATATTCTTCACCTCCAGTATCAGATGACAAACCATCAAAATTAAAGTAATTACTAATTTGAGCGCAATCTACATATCATGTGCTTGTCGATCACATTTATTACATTATAACTTCACTGAAGTTATGTGCAAGATATTAAGCACAATAACACATAAAAACCACCAATTCAAACTATAGATGACAAAAACAGGATGCACAAACAATCATCATTGTAGGCACTGATGGTGACCAGTAGTTAAATTAGGCTTTAGAGCTAGAAACTAAGGCATTGGCCCTGTATGAACCACGGTTTCGAGGTCCTCAGACAGAGATCAGTCCTTTACCTTTTTGGTACAATCATAGGTATTGTCAGTTGAATAACCTCTCAGCTGCCATGTCTTGTTTCTGTACATGATGACACCCACTTCAATGACGATTCTGGGACATGGTTGTAAGGCTATTTTCCAAAATGACTAATATCTCCCCGAATATTGGTCCTATCTAATGTCTGGTTTTACTAGTCTATTCCTTGAACAAAGATATGTATGTATGCCAAAATGCTCCAATCAGTTCTACATAGATTGTGTGAGATACCCGAGACCCCCACCTCCCACACACACACACGTGCATGCAGACACACATACACAAAGTCCCATTCCTTTTTATAGTTGAGGATACTACTAGACAATCTTTACAAATACAATAGAGACCTATTATAGTGGCTGTTTGGTTGATGGGTAATTCACTCTTAATTCTATAAATTAATTATTTAAATAAGTTTCATATTCATTCATCATTATTTAACAAATTTTCAAGAGATGTCATTTCCATTCATTCGTCTGAGGTTTGACTGGCAAGATGCAATGATGTGTTTATTTGCTTTCTCATCATACCTGTGGTATCTCTAATGCCTTTGCATATTTTAGGTTATTTATGTCAAATCTGACCTTTCCGGGTTTTCTTTTCCTTTTGGAAAACAGCCAAGCAAATTTTTGAATTTGATCAGAATGCATATGTAAGTAAAATGCTATTTATGAGGACTTCACACTAGCTCTCAACCAGATCTTTATAGCCAAATATGGCAAGAAAAATAGTCAATGTAAAATGTATTCCTGTTAATTTTTTCCCCCGTCGCTTTATAGGGACTTAATGCAGTAAAACAGTCACTGGAAGTTTTTGGAAATATCTAGACATCGAGTAGTATCTATGTTCGTGTTGTAGTGAATATAACAGTAGTGTTTTCTAAGATAAGTATTGCGTAGCATTCCTGTCTGGCATCCATTCAGTCTGTTCAACTGTTGAGTTATTGTCTCTTCCTTCTCTGCATGCTGTCCAGTCCTCTGTGTGTTTATGGTTCTAAAAAAGAAACATGCGCAGCAAGGAATACTTTGCTGCGCATGTTTCTTTTTACTTGCTCCCTACATTCTGTTCTTGTATTCCTTTTTGTTTTATCTTTCTGTTGTGCACTAAATGAAGTTTCAGAGCTGAGCCAAGGCAGTCACTCAGTCCTTGGCGTCATAGTTCCAAACTTAAAAGAGCTGTCATGAGGCTGAGGTTGCCGATCACAGATACATGTTTAAAGAGCCTATCCACCTGTCAGTATTTCAGTCAAGTGTCATAAAGACTGTAGGTCTCATGAGGTTTGGTGCAATAGAACAAAAGTTTAATAATCTTAGTTCAAGCAAGTGGCTGGGAAGACGGACAGACAGACAGGTGAAGTGAATGTGTTACATTTCACCATCATGGATGGTGACAGATCCTGTTTAGCTTCAGCACAGCAGTCAGAGGTAATGGTCTTTCTCTGAGCTGACAGATGACCAGAGAAAGAGGCTGGAAAAGGCTAATAAATAGCTGACTGAATTGGCTTTGCTGTGCAGTAAAGTGGCTGTCAGTCAGCGGGGCCTAACTTGATCAGATAGCAGGAGAATCAGTGGCAGACAGTTGAACACTAATCTGTATTGATGGGCTGGAAAACAGCCACACACACCCAATGTAGTTTCCAGTGATAAGTACATGAGTGGTTTAGGCTGCAGCCATTTCCCAGTGGATGTGCATGTTTTATTGTGAAGGCAGAAAATGCTGCGTATATATTTAAGCAGTGAAGAGATGGTGCTTAATATCCTGCATTTTTTAAATGCTGACATTTCATTTTAAGGCTGAATAAGTTTCCAGTCTATTTCTTTTGTTCAAATAACGGTCAGCATATCCTGTCTGGGTAGAAATTTTCTAAGTTTTCCAAAAAACACAATAAAGTAATCCAAATATAAATTATATGATTTTTTTGGTTTTGTTTTTGGCCATTATTGTAGTGATAATATTCTGAGCACCCAATAAAGCAAAGTTACTGAAATTGATCTTTTTTTTGCTTGGTCAATGAGTTGAGTGAGTCTTAGTGTGGTTATTTTTATTTTTTTTTTTACATTTTGTCCATATTTAAATATATAGTTACTATAAGTAAACAAATACAATTCCCCACTAGAATTTTACTTCATAAATAGAACCTTCCATTAAGATGTAATGTTCTTTTACCCTAGCTGACATGGTTTTTGGAGCACCGGGAGAAGGTCATGTGGTCTAGTCAACTATTTGTATCCTCTTTGTTTAAACATTTTATTTATGCTGTTCACACGATATACCATTTGATCACATATTACAACAGCCACAGAAACATCCCCACCTGGATAAAACCAACTGAATGGTTTGTGATGAAGAGCATAAAGATTAGACTGGGTTTCAATGGAGGAAGGTGGTGGTCTGATGGGTACAGATAGACCCTCTTCCAGAGTGACAGATGCATCATGTGAGAACAGACGTGAATGAAGTGATTACCCACAGGCTTGTGGTGTAGGCACTAGGCATGATGGGTAGAGTGCTATGAAGTACAGTTGTTTCAATTGTTAAGATCTCGGCTCATTAGCTTTATGTGTCCATTAAATAAGGTCAGCTGGACCTACAATACTGGCCACTGAATGATTGGGATTTAACAAACAAGGGTTTTATTTCTCCTTTGATGACACAGATGTCCAAGATGATGATGATGATGCTCAGCTTCAGTAATATCACATTTGGAAAGAGTGGTTAAGGGAGCATGGGACATCTTTTTCACACATGGCTTGTGCACTACTGAGTCTTATTTAGAATACACTGTATAGGATATCATGGGGAAAATTTAACACAACCACCACCCTAGAATCAGTACAATAACTGAGCAAAAATATCAATGCAATTAAAGACAGAAAAAAAGGGTTGTGACATTTATTTTGACATTCTGTAGTCTAAACGTTGCAAACATATACTGTAGTCAAAGAAAATGCAGTCCAACAAATTGTGAGTTTTTTTCATTTGTGACCTGGCCATGTATATTTGTCTTAGTCCTCAACATCTTAATTAGAAATGCCAGACATTGTTTAGGTGTTCTCTGAGCACCTACATGTACCCAAATCCTACTGTCCAGGACCGTGCATTGTCAGCACAGTACAGATGGGATTCTGCTCCATTTGTTCACACTACACTCAAATATGATTCGTTTTGGCAGCTAGCCTATTTTAATGCTGAGCAGATAAGAGTAGCCACAGAGGTTGCATAACTTAAACAGTTTGTTTTCCCTCATCCTTCAGAGTTTTATGGGTTTTTTTTTTCTGTCTCACTCATCAAGTTCTTCTCTGTGGTTCATCTACTTGCTTTCCATACCTGCATATTTCCTGCCGTCTATCATATCCTCTTTACTGTACCTTCTTTCTCAGACGTGATCGTACGCCCCATTGTTACTCAGATGTCAGGCTCATCATACTTGGCTCCAACCCCCCCCCATACCTTACATGCATGAATCCAAAACCTATTAAATCAACACCTTATTTTCTCTAGTTTTTCTACCATTCCCTCAAGCCCATTTATATTGTATGAATAGAATAGAATAATAGAATAGAATTTTATTCATCCCCATGGGGGAAATTCAAAGTGGTATATACTCAGTGGTATATACTATATCTTTTAGGCTTCAGAACCCTAAAAGCCATTGTCTTGTCTGTGTTTCCCACTCATGTTTCCGTCCATAGCCAAACAGAAACTGGAGGATCGACTAGCAGCTGCAGCCAGGGAGAAGCTGGCTCAGGCATCTAAAGAGTCTAAAGAAAAACAGTTACAGGCAGAGAGGAAGAGGAAAGCAGCACTCTTCCTACAAACCCTCCGCAGCCCTTACGTCGGTGAGCCGGAAGCCAAAAGACCTGAACTCGACTCATCCGCACAGTTTGAGGTAAGTAAACGCTTGATTTATCAGTATTTGTCATTGGATGGACATGGTTATTGGCATTAATGAAAACTAATGGAGTAACTGAAAGTCAGAGTGGCAGAAATACAATAACTGAAACTGTGTTGTGTGTTTACATGCATAAGCAAGCATCTTGATCCTCTGAAAAAAAAAAAAGCATGTTCCGAATGTAAAATCTAGATTGGACTTGTCAATCCAATGCAAAACCAAAGCTAAACTTAAAACAACCAAATAAAATATAATGCTGTTCGCAACCATTCTACTCCTAACTGCAACAAGTTATTGGCAGTATGAAAGCTTAGAGTTGACAGTGTTATCTGTATTGTTGTGTTATTCTCATGAATAAGCACTGTGCCTCTTACTCATTGAATTAGTTCCATATTTTATGCATTAAACCAACACTTACTATAAAGGCATATATGATCCATCAGTTTTTGGTTACAGTTTTATGGCTTTTATGTCAAAATGTTAAGCTACCTGAAAATTTAGAGCATCATAGATCAAATGGCCTAGGTTATCTCAAGGCACTATACATAAAGAGATGGTCGAAACCAGTGACATTACGATGAGTAAGGGAAGCTGTTAGGTTGGATAATAGCAGTAATTATAGCTTTTTCATTCAATGGATTGATTTTGATTGAAACCAGACTCACAAGAAAACCTGTGCTTTCAGCCTGAATATATCTTAGATGACACAAACTAATGAATATCAAATGAAACTTTTTTGGGTAAAAGTTAGAGAATTTGTTTTCCTGTTCTTTGCTCAGCGCTGTTCTTTAAAAAGCCATAAAACAGAACATAACAGGTACAGTGCGAAATTTCAGATAATTTGGGGACGGGTGTGAGTGCTGATGACATGTCTTTGTAGAGTTCACAAAATGAGCTGACTTGATCTTTCTGTGTAAGCTCCCCTTGTTTCCCACAGTGCTTGTCATGTTTACGCCACATCACTGTTGAGCCAGTGTAAGGTATCATGAAGAAAGGGAAGTGGCTGAATACGCTTTGCTAAGCTTTCCTTTAGTTCCTACTGATTGCGTGCAGACACCACTGCAGTGTTCTTTGAGGACTCTCTTGTTGAGTAAGCACTGTGGAACCCTTGTGTTTAACGCTTGTCAATTGGTCAGTTTAATGTGGTATTTGTACACACTTTTGTATTATATCCATTTGTTTCTGTAAGCTATGGCTTTTCCATAGAAAGCCCGTGCCTGTCACAAAGTTGTTGAGACATTAGGTTAAATGGCTTTTAGAGTATTGACACTTTAATTTGTCCTTCTGATTTCTTCTGAGCTCCTTCCCTTTCAATAATTTCCCCTGGGATTAATTAAGTATATACTGATTGTGATTCTTGTGTCACATCTAACTTAACCTTTTAGGTTGAAATAAAAATTGAAAAAGGCTGATTGTGAGGCCAAATATAAAATGATGACGAGAGTCTTGGTTAACAAAAATTAATAGGATCATTTGTTGCAGTAAAAATGGTAATTTCTCCTCCCTTCATTCCTCCTCTCTCCTTCTCCTCTTCTGTTTCCTCTACTCTTTGTTTCTCCTCCCTTCACCTCTTCTTTTCATCCAAACTCTAGTATCTTAGCAGAGCAGGTGTAAGGGGCAGACATTTTCTTCATCTGGGAGTTGGGATAAGCTTCCCATATGTCGATTCTAACTTTAACCTAAAAGGTGCTTCCCATCATTTCATTATCTCTCCCTTAACCCAGACACCTGATAATAAGCAACCAGAAAGGCATTTATAAATGTTGTTTTTTGTCTCACTGCTCCCCCATGTGTTTACAGATACTTAATGATAATTGTCTGCAAGTTCGTCCTATTTCCCCTCCTGTCAGCACATCTTTAGCTCATTTGCTCCCTCACTTTCATCTTCTTTCATCATCACCCTATAGTCTTCTGTCCCTCCCTCTTTCTCTCTGTTTATGCTCCACCCATTTCTTTCCAATTTAAGCAGATAGTTATGGGGTGGGCTGATTGAAATGGAGAGATTGGGAGTTATAAGAGTGAACATTTAAATTTATGGAACTGGACTGGGACAGTTTAAGCTATTTGGTCTTCCTTTTTCATTTGCGCAGACACATTCATTTTCTATCTAGCATCCATGTTCATTACTTAAAAATGTACCATTTATAATATTGATGTTAACATTGGTGTATAAATATGCCATTTGACAGTTGTCATTGCAGAGACTCATTTCTGGTGCCATGAGTGCATGTATTTGTAACATGGTTGGACATAGTGGCAACTGAAAAGCTAACCCTTGAACATAAAATCTGACCTGGGAAGATTTATTGTTGTGTTTAATCCACTGATGGCGCATCTTTTTACATTGTAAATCTGTCAGCAGCCCAATCTAATATGTGAAGACAGATTCACATTGGGGCAATTAGACACACTTGAATAGCTGACAGGTAGATGTTAAAGTAAGTGTGTGTGTGTGTGTGTGTGTGTGTGGGTGTGGGTGTGTGGGTGCGTGCGTGCGTGCGTGCGTGCGTGCGTGTGACATAATTTCCCCAAAGACCAAGCACTGTCATAACAAGTCATTCTCTTCGCCACTAAATCATGATTGTCTCCTGACAATCTACACCAGATGTACTAATGTACAAAATCTGTCGATTCTACATTTTTTTATGGTTGAAGGCAGGTATGATACACTCTTGTCCTAAATTGTTATAATGTGATTCTACAAGCATTCTATGTTAAAATGACAATTCATAGTGGTTTTTCTTTACTCATTAAAAAATTAGACCTAATTGTTTGTTTCTGCAATATATATACAGTACAGGCCCAAAAGTTTGGACACCTTCTCATTCAATGCGTTTTCTTTATTTTCATGACTATTTACATTATAGATTCTCACTGAAGGCATCAAAACTCTGAATGGACACGTGGGAAATAACTGAAAACAGGTTTTATAGTCTAGTTTCTTCAAAATAGCCCCCCTTTGCTCTGATCACTGCTTGGGACACTCTGTGCATTCTCTGGATGAGCTTCAAGAGGTAGTCATCTAAAATGGTTTTCCAACAGTGTGGAAGGAGTTCCCAGAGATGGAGTAT
>JAPTHA010000005.1:2833603-2846879 GCA_029814585.1 Gymnapogon annona
ATCCTTTCATTTGCCAAAGTTTGCCATCTTTACCGGCTTGTATGTGAAACATGTCAGCCTTTCACTCTCCACATCACCACTATGAAATCCTACTTTATATTCTGATGTTGGAAAGACACTGACACAACAGCCTGGAGTAATATCACACAGATATAATGTCTCCATGAGATGTTTGGGGTATTATCCTGCGTTTCAGTAAAGTATCGTACCTAGTTCCAGCTTTGGGGATTTAACTGAATGCATACAGGTCATTATGCATCACATCCTTCTGAAATACAGGTGCTAGACCCTGAACTATGACAATGGAACACACAGTGTCCTCTAGATGCACATGGAAGCCCAGATATGGACAGTGTGGGGTTTTATCTTCCTTTCTACCAACTTTGATTTTTTTCTGCTTCAGCATCTATTTTACAGCCAGCTGAAAATGTCTAAGTGCCTTCCAATGCATGGTTCAATAGTTTCACTTCTTTCAGTGAAGCAGCACAGTGGGGGGGATGTCTTCCCTGGTGCTTTTAAAACCACTTAAAGTATACCTTGTGCATTCTGTACACAAAAGTTAGATAGCCATTAGTTTCCACCATTCACATTCATATTTGAGCTGTGATTATGAACATCAGCTTTTATTTTTGTTCTGGAAGTTATGACATTTACAGTATTTCCTTCTGTATTTTCTCTCCGAAAGAAAGGTACATTTTTAACCGCCCTAAAGTCCATAAATATATGTGCACCACTATCAAAACACACTTGTCCCAGAAAATGCAGTTATCTGTTAAACATCACACAGAACATCATTTATTATATCCCTGTATACATGATGAATACAGTAGTATCCCAGTCGATTAAACACGAAACCTTTTTTTTTCCCAAAACCAATCATTTTGACCTTCACCATCTCGACCTTTGATAACTTTTTGACTTTTGAAAACCAAAATGTTGTCAAATTCAAAAGTTGTTACATCAAAGCCATTCCAAGACTGCTTGGCATTGGTGTGTTTTGTTTCTTTCCAGCATTTGAACCGTCCACCTCTGTATATGCAGGGAAAGCATTCATTTATTTACTTCATACTTGAAGCAGCATTTCAATGTTTTTTTCTATAGTAAATGCCATTTTTTGATTACCCAGAGACAAACTTTCTGTCTCTTCATTGTGTCAGAAGTGAGATGCTTTCATCGCTGCACTGCGTATGTTCATATTATATAGCGTAATATGTATACACACGCTGTTGAACCCGGTGATGGGAAACTGGAATGAGATGTAGTCATGCACCATTTCAGTTTATTTCATAGTACTCTAAAATGTTTCTGAAACCTGGAATTAGGACTTAACCAGGTTTATGAAAAATGAAATTGTGCAAACACAAAAACAAAATACAAAACAAAAATATCACAACATCGATACTGGGTCCATGTAAATGCTCTATATGTAGTGTTCTCAATACCATCTTTCCCTTTCCATTGTACAGGCAAGAAATCACGTAACACAGTGAGTGCATTTCGTGTTGTGGTTAGCATGAATATAGCAGCAGCAGCAGCGCATCATGCTTCTCTTTTCAGCCCACTTTTATCCTACCCAGGTGTCTGTTAAAGTCTCTTGGCTTGTTCTCACAGACAAACAGGCCTGTTTCTCTGGACCCCACTCAGTGAGGAGCAACCATTGTTCTTATAAAACATAAACCCCTTCATACCAATCCTGTCAGCCTGAAAACCCTGGAACATGTGCAGAGCTCTCGACAACAATAGCCCCTGAATAACCATGACGCTGAAAATGCAGACAGTTCCACTGTAATTGGAAAAGACCTCTAATGAGTGTGGGTGAATGCCTGACAGTGGACCACCAAGCTCGAATCCTGGGAGTTTGTATTGTCGACTCCTCTCGGAGGGCTTTGAGTGAGTCCGTTTCCGCAACGTGTGTATGCATGAGTGTGTACATGTGTGGAATATTTTTAGAGAGCTGGTCATTTCCACAGTATGCATCCTTTCCTTTGGTCTCATCCAATTGGCATTCATTCCCAGGCTTGATACAGTCCTATTCACAGATCTGCTCACGAGTCACTCCCTGCATCCTAACGAGTTTTCTAGGAATTCGCATGCAGAAGCCTTTTTCACATTTTATCAAAGACTTTTTATATACCTTCCATTGTGCTTCTTTTCCACATTTAGATTCAAGTCTCTAGTAATGCAGTTGTTTTGATACTGAGTTTCTAGTTGGTGGAAGAGAACAGTCGCATCTAATATCTAATAAAAAGTCAGCGGTTGCTTCCCTCTGCGGGGAGTGCAGTCCAACTCACACTTGGTAGGAGCCTAATGTCTTTTAATAGGGAGCATGATTACACCAAAGGGGAAACTGAGGGGCCTATAAGTGTAATTTCCATGTCTCTCGTTAACCTCCAACTCCAAAAGGCTGTAAATTTCCTGTTGCCAGTTGCAGATTAAATGTGAAACGCCAACCTTTTCTTACCATTGTGACATAATTTGATCCTCTCTTACTGCTGATGCGAGTGATTTCACCAAAGCCTGTCCACGTACGACAAAGAATGAGTTTGCAACCTTTCTTAGCTTCATTCTGACTGGCATTTATGATGGCTCTGCTGGGTTTCCTGTAAATAGCAGTCGTCTGCATTTGATCTGGCTTTCAACCAATGAACAGTGTGTGTGTCTGTGTCTGTAACAGTGTAACCTCTACCATCATAGCAGTGCAGCAATAACAGCGCTGTGACACAGAGCCCTTGCGTGTTTCTACTGAGAATAAGGTCTGTGTTTTTTTTTTTCTTTTCAGTCTGATGACAGCTGTATTGGCCTGCATCTCACTGCAGTACCTGCATATTACTGTTACATAAATAAACCCTGTTGTCGGCAGTCAAATCATTTTGGATTCGTCCTGGCAAATCCTTCTGCTATGCTGGTTCAGAGACAGAATGAGGAAAACTCAAATCATCATCCCATAGTAAGCGTCTCCATGGCCAGCTATGGTCTCGGTCAAAAGGGACCACGGAGAGTTTAACAGCCATGTCAGGGCTTAATTAGTGAGGCAGAGAAGAGGAAACAGCTCGTGTTCCTTGTTAAACATGCTGAAGGGCATAAGCTCACTGCGCAGCTTTTCTGGGGTCAGTGGGTCAGACTGGAATGAGGACATTTCCTGTGCAAGTTTCCTGGGTTCGACTGAGGTAAGTGTCGATTAGTAGCATGTGCTGTTCCTCACTTGCTGCTATTATGTCTGTGTCAATCAAGTGGACACTCAATAGTGTTTCTTCCATTGAACATATGCACAAAACTTCAGTGAAATTTCCTGTTGGAAAAACCGCAAGTGTGCAATGTCGGTTTTCCACGGAATAACAAATTCAATGATTTGCCTATTATCACTAGACAAGTCATTCCATAAACATGCTGATGAGCAAAATACATTTATTTAACAGATATATTCATTTCATTTTTTATGAGTCTTTTGTGTTATTCATGTGAGCTGCTGGACACAGCAATTTCCCTACAGGGATAAATAAAGTATTTATTTATTATTATTATGCATTACCCCTCTATCCTGCACTAAAGTCATAAATGACTGAATACTCTGGTGTGTCCACGCATTCATGTTTGTTGAAAAACTGTCCTTTGCTTGTTGTAACATCCGTGTTTGTTTTGTTCATGTGGCTCTGGTTGTGGCTAAAGGTCTTTCATTCCAGTTTTGTGAAATATACCAATTTCGATACAACCAAAAAACACCTCTTGCCAACCCAAACAGCTAGTCACATAAAAAACAAGACTTTTAGTGAAATCATCATTTTATCATGAGGCAAATTTTTGTGCACAAGTTGGATTTGTGTTATTGGATGAGTGTCAATGGGAAAGTTACCTTTGAGACCATCTGCAAGACCACAAATATCTGATAACGGAGTAATGAGCTGACTGTAATCGGGTAAGAATACTCAAATGTGATGTAAAAACCCGGATTAGGACATTTCAGTCAGTTGTTGATGTAGTGACTCAAACTTCACTCCTGTTTTCTAACACTTCTTTTTTTATTGTTTTCATGCAGACAGATGTAAAATAATGAAAGAAATCAGTTTAACAGTTGTACTGTACATAACTGAAAATATTGGAATATTGTAGAGAAATCTAAGTGTTTAATGTGATTTCTTTTAATTGACTTATTGCAATTATCTAGTAAATCATATTCATCATCATATGTTGTTTACATAATACACAATCACTTAAATAAGCAGGTAACTGCAGAAGTTGGATAAAGATGAGGGTATTGGTGCACATGTAAACAGGAAAAATGACAGAACACTAGACAAAAACCATCGTGTGCCATATTATATATTTAGACCGAGCCAAAAACTGTTCATGTGACCTCATATCGTGACTTCTTTGACTAACTCAGTGTCCTCTACTCCCATACGACCAGCATATTAGCACACAGAACAAAGATCTGTAGGAAACAAAGATGACTGCAAAATTGGAAATTGTTTCCTGCCTGAGCAAATTGAGGAATCTGTGTTTATTGCATCAGCACTTCCTTCATCTTGACTGACAGACTATTCACAATATTGCAAATCTATGGGCTAAATTAACTTTTTGTACCCCCAGCAAAATGAAATGAAAGACTGTCAGAATTACTGAATGAATCATCGTTAGTTGCACCATGTAGATAAATTAATTAAATGCAAACATTATAGAACCATATAAAGTCTGTTTATTTTAACAAAAGGTATAATCTTCTCATATTTGTGTTTTGCAGCTGTTTTAGCCTTTCTTTGACTAATGAAAGTGATTATGTCAAAGCTGCATATTTAGTGGAAAAGGGAAACCATCATATCATGGTTTTGGACTTTTTGACACGCATACAAGTTTTAAGTCTATGACTGTGGTGACATACACATTGTTCATGTAGACATAATCTCATTTCAGTAGCCTTGACAAGACCTTGTACTGATTTTGAGAATCCTGGACACTAAGTATAAAACATATACTTCTTACACCAGTTTGTGACAATGTCAACAAACATCAGAAAGCTGAGTGTTTCTAGTCAATTAACTCCACCTCTTCCAGACAGAGATTATTCGCAGTGGCATCATATTTATTAGAAAGTTTTCACATCAGATATTCTTCATGATGGTGGGTTTTTATCAGTCCCACTCAAACAGGTTTGCTCTCACTTCATGTTTCTCACGTTTGCTGTGAACATTCCAGCCAATCATCAGCCGCAGGGGTATTTGTTGCTGTGGCATCTGTCTGTGTGTCTGTATATTAGTGCCAATGTAATTTCTCTTCACCAAATAGTCTGTTCTTCTTCCTGTTTGGTATTTGGGTTCAACTTGTGAAGATGTTGGATGTCCTTGGGCGTTGAGAACAACCTTGATTTTTGAGAGCAAAATTAGGTTTGACGAGTCAAATCCTGTGTGGGGGGGGGGGCTAGCTCAGGTGGTAGACCAGGTGGTCCAATAACCGAGGGGTTGGCGGTTCCATTCCCCATTCTGTCTTGATCATGTGCAGTTGTGTCATGTCCCAGGTGTATGAATTTGTGTGAATGATCCCTGCAATGAACTGCCAACTTGTCCGGGCTATTAACATAGTTATGTTTATATGTTTTCAGTGCTTGTATTGGACTTGGATAAAAGATGTTGCTGAATGTGGAGGTGTGGGTCTGGATGGATCTGTACCTCTATCCCGAGGGCAGGCTGTGTCTGGGATGTAAGCTGTCAGAGGTGATGCTTCCGTCCCTGGTGTTATAGATGTCTGACAAGGCAGCTGTATTCCGATGAAATCTCATTGTACCTGTTACCGTGACAATAAAGATGTTCTATACTGCTAGAGGAACATGTGTAATAACATAGGGCATAAGATGCGGGGCAGCCTCATCATCAAAATGTCACTGAAATGTTCAATGTCAGTCTCAGAACAAATTACAGCAGCCTTTTAAAATACATACACATGTATCTAGCCATTTAAAACGATTAATCTTAAATAACCCCTCATCACATTGTAACTATTTTATGTAAATGTATTATGTTTGACATCATTGTTAGACTGTATTATTTCTTGTTTGTCTGATACACCATTGCTTGTTTTATTCTATCATTATAAGTCAGTTAGCCCTAAATGGTTTGATGATCATCTTTCCACCCATTTCTGGCAATGGATTAGTACTGTCAAGACAAATCCACACTAGAGGAATGTCTTAGAGTTACGTTTGGTCTAAACTTAAGTTGTTTTTAAATAAGTAAGTTCTGTAGCTGCAGAAACTTGGCAGCAGCTACTGAAATGTCAGATTAAATGACCGTGTTATGCTGTAAACATCGCAGACACCTCACCAAACAGCAGCAGCTTAAGAAATACGCAGAATACAAGTGTATGTCATGTATACAGGGATGGGAGGACATCTCTTTGAATGTCATGTAAATGCTGTATGATTATGCCAAAAAAAGGACCACAAGTCTCCTAAGTGGTATGTAAATACAGTCTATGTTTTTACAAGTGTTGAACTGTACATCAAAATTGAATAAGTGCATCGACGTTGCCAGCCTGGTTTGATCTGAAAGTTCATGTAGAGTTCATTGGGCGGCTAGCAGTGACACAGACAGGCTGATTCACAGGGCAGTTCCACACACTCGTATATATTTTACCTTCTCAACTGAAGCTCCCTCGCCCAAAACACAATTGTTGTGTGTAATGACCTGCTGTCCTGTTACTCTTGGCTGATCCCTTTCTAGCATCCCAGAGGCGTTTTATTTTTCCAGCCTGATCGAGCCTGTGCAGTCAGTTGGATCTACCAGACAAAACCAGACAAAGAACACTTTAATCCGGGATGAATGGTTGTCTTTTTTTTTCCTTTCCCAAAATCAGTGCAGACGGATAAGTGCCTCTTTATATGTATGTAAAGTATTTCTATCATTATTCAACTCTCATCGTGCTGTTGTTAACTTGTATCGCTCAAAGAGGGAAATTTGCTCTGGCGGAACAAAAAAAGAGAAAAAGTTAATTGTTTAATCCTCAATTGATTAATGACTAAAATGATATTTCTCATGATGAACTGTTCTCAGGTGTACAATTCTTTTCCGATCCTTGATGGGAACAAGTGTAATTGCTGCTCAGATGTGTAGGAGGCTATAAACTACAGGAAAGTTAAGTATAGATCATTTTAGATTATTCTCTTGGATACAAGGATTTACAGCAACTGAAGAAATAGGCACATATTGCAATATTGTCATTTCACTCAACACGTGGCAGTTCAATAAGTTTATAGTTACAGTAAGATAAGTTCAGAATTACGGGGTGAAATTAAATGAAGCACAGAGACATGGAGAGAATCTGAACAGCAATCGCATTTAGAAGAAAGAGAATCTCAGTGCAATTCAGGGGTGTGTCATAGAACTGAAACACAACAATCAGCTCAGAAGACAAGACTAGGAGTGACTGTGCTCTGGACAAAGGGAAAAGGTCAGTTCAATATTTGGCAGCCAGCAAGGAGGATAGGCAGGGCTGAGGGATCAATCCATCGCCTTTCCAGACAGGAGAAGACTGTTTGCTGGGGTTTTAAACTACATCAGAGCACAAGTGGTCCGGGGATTGAAGCCAGCAGCAGAGGTCTGAACTTGACTGGAGTAGTGCATAGCATGGAAGGCTTTTGTTTCTGTCGTGTTCATGTGAAATTAGAGTGGCTGACTTGAGTTCAGAAAGCAGGCCAGGACAGTGTTCCTATACAGAGGGGAATTATAAAACACAAAGATTATGGGTAAACAAAGCACCAGGAAGTATCTGGTGGAACAATGGACCAGACTTGTTTGAAGTCTTTACACCCCCAGAACCTCTCACTGATAAGAGATTTGTGCACATTAAGTATTTGTCAAAATTAATGAATATGCATACGCTTTAGATACTACAGCCTTCAAAAGTGTACATTTCTAATATGAACGCAGCCTCCATAAAGTATTAATTGAGTAAAAGAATATTATATTAAAGACAAATGATAATAGTTAAAACGTTATAAGAAATAAATAAGAGTGAGACTGAAAAACTGAAGCCTGGAAATGCTTATGAGGCATACATTATCTGCAGCGTTTCAATCAAAGTTCTGCCTGTCTACTGACCTAAATAAGGGTTGAAAGATATACTGTATATCTGCATGTGGTAAAATAGGCAAACCAGGGCTAAATTTGTAGGGAATATATAAATACTTATAAATTCTAGTGCCAATGCAATGATATGTGTGCTTGTGCTAGTGTGTATTAGATCATCATTTTTAGCAAATGGTTTGTAATAGGGTGCTGTAAAGGACAGATATCTCTTTAAAAAAAAAAGTGATGATTTATACAGATACAAGTATTTGGACACACTGAATTCAGGTGCTTCATTGGTGGGCTGCAAAACAAATGTCATAGATGTAGATGCTTAATGCCCCAGAGTTTATTTCCAAGCTAATGTTTCTCAATTTAGATTTTTAGAATCATTTTAATTGGTGTGAATGTTCTAACCCTCTACCCTTTGGGTTAACTAAAGAGAATCTAAGGGTGATACAGAATATGATCCATAGATGCTGATGCCTTACGCAAAACCATTTTTTTTTCACCCTTTTATTTTTTTCTCCACTACACACTTACTTGTGGAAAACATAATGTATCATCTTCAAACACCAGAGATGATGAGCTGCAACCCCAAGACTGGAGGGCAACTTGATGTATTAGCAATGCAAAAGTGCATACATAATACATTCAAGACATCACATAAAGTCGCAGAATTTTAAAAGTGAACTTACAGGATGGAAATGATCAGCTTGTGTGTAAAAGGCTTGTCATGGGGTCTTCAAGGCATCTACTGTATTCTTGATTCACTAAAATGGTTAAAAGGTAGAAAGGATTCATGGATTGATTGACATCTTTGGTCAGTTTAATTCCTCTCTCTTTTATTACAACTTTATACATTAAATTGTTCTATCCAATGCCAGTAAATACTGATGTTGAAAAAATTAAATATAAAAGACTGCCTGCACTGAATGTCTCCCTCCCAACTACAAAAATATAAAGTGACTCTTTTTAACAGACATTTCACATCATCTATGAAGTTGGCTTGAGGCTTGAGAGCTACCCCGGATCTGGCAGGCAAACGCATTTTCAGTTCTAAATGGAAACTTAATCAAAAGATAATGAAAGCATCAGAAGACTGTGAATGAATCAATCTGCATTCCAATCTTATGCTCATGCTGTATTGAATTAACTGTGCAATGAAAATAAAGAGGGTGGTAGTTTTTGTAAGTTTTTCCCATTTCTCCAAAAACTGTGTTGCAATTGAAGGGCTGGGTCTTGAAAAATTATTTTACAATTTTCAAGTACAGATCCTAGAGCCGAGTTGAATGCTTTATAACAGTGCTTAAATACATCTTTACGCCGATAGTCCTTGGACCATCCTTGCAAATGTCAAGGACAAAATCTGCTGAAATAGCCCTTGTCAAGTGTGTAAAGCAAGGACTGCATGCAGAAGTTGACTGGCACGGAAGTGAAGGGATGGGAGAAGAGCAGTCATATCCTCTCCTGTGATCCCTCCGATGTTTAAGCTTAACGCTAATTGAGGAGGCGCTCACTCTGCAGCTCATGAGTCCCTCCCATATTACCCACTTAAACAGTTCTCCTTGAGCTGGAAAAGATGTCCTTTTACTCCCCAGTGTCCTGCTGTCAACTTTTAAAAGATCAATTGTAATTTAGCCTGAATAACCTCAACGACTTCTGATGGATTACTCACATGGGCTCATGGGGATCAAGGGATCGATACATTTTAGAAAATGAAACAGGTGAATGATTGTTCCATGTTTACTACTTTCCAGTTGAAACCCATACTCTATTTAGAAAGATCCCAATTGAGCCTGGCACTCGGTCACACAGGAGTGCACTCGCTATTAAAATATTGGCATAAGGGCATGTCCTTTTCATGTGAGACTGATGGAGTTCGCTGTGTAGTTTGACGCAGCCCGATGACGCTGATAATGATTTGGTTAGATGAGAGGATGCGGTGCTTGGAGGAGTTTTGTTGCACAATCTTAACTTTCAAGATCATGAAAAAAAAAATTATTACTGATTGTTAAGCTAAATAGAGAAAGAGGCTGTGATTTTTTTATGCTAATACTCTTGATAGGAACACAGAATGTGTCCTCTTCACTTGATAAGGTGCCTTTAGCGAAAGATTAATCCATAAATACCCAAACTTTTATTGTCAGTCTGATCTATCAGGTTGACTATTAACTAGTAACTATTGATCTAAACCGTTTAATACCTGTTGATCCACTAATATTATCAATACATGTAAATAATGTGTAAAATGCAGTTATCCATCATTTTATGGTCAGATTTTATGGGTCAGATATGACCCATTTGGATATTCAGAGGCTCCATAGTTACCATGGAAACACCATCATCTTCTACAACATTGATTCAACAGTAAAACCCATGGAGTTGAATCAATGATAGTGGATGAATACACATTTTTAAATTCAGTTAATGAGATATTTTTTTGCTTCTTAATTTTCTCTTTTTCTGTAGTGAGCCTCAACTTCAACACTTGTATTATGTTTTTGTATTATTTGTATTTCAGTTTTTGGGTTGACCAAAGTACTGGTTATCTTTTCTTTATCTTTATGAAATTTTGTGACTTTTCTACAACTAAGGTCAGGAACTTGTGTGTGAAATCTGGACACTTTGATGTGTAATGTCTGTGCAGAGTTTGTATACAATGATGTTACGGGTCATTTTGACCCGTACACTTTAATGTGGGTAAGTAGCTGCTCAGATCTAAAACAATTATTTGGATTTTGATTCCCTTTGAGGAGCCATTCAGACCCACGTGTGTGTAGAGAAGGAACTTTCTCTCCCTTGTCCTTGTCACTTTTCTTATGTCATTTCTTTGACAAACACACCAAAAATGGGCTCCAGAAGATTTATTGTTGAAGAGGCTTTATCACAGATTTTGAACTGGGAAAGTGATTTCAGAGACAGAGGGCAATGTTATTGATGATCCAGATTGTCAATTTTCCTATGATGAGGATGAACAGAGGACGAGTCTGCTGTTGTCTCTCCATCACATGAAAACCAAGAAATGCTGCAGTCATCATCCACAGAGGGGACATGGGCATCTAAACATGGTAATATAAAATGGTCAACATCACCACAACAAAGCCAAGGCAGACTGTCATCTTCCAATATCATCAAAATGACACCTGGTCCTACAAGATTTGCTGTTATACGAGTTGATATTCATTCGGTATTTCAACTCTTCATATCCCCACCTTCATATACTGGACATGACAAACTTGGAGAGGAGGCGTGTATTTCAAGAAAAATGGCATGCTTGCATCTGAATTCTGGTATTAGCTGGAGTGTACAGGTCAAAGGGAGAAGCAACTGCAAGTTTATGGAATGAAGAGAATTGATGGCCAATATTTTGAGCAACAATGCCTCTGGAGACATTTCACATGATATCTCATGTGATCCGATTTGACGACTGTGACATCAGAGCTGGTCAATGTGAAAGAGATAAACTTGGTACAATCAGAGATGTATGGGATAAATGGGTCAAAAATTTTTACCTTTTGTTGCACAATCCTGGTCCCCACGTTTCTGTAGATGAGTGCCTTGTTCTATTAAGGAGGCGCTGTTCTTTCCGACAGTACATGCCTAACAAGCCTGCCAAGTATGGCATCAAAATACGGGCAGCTTGTGATGCAAAATCTAGCTATGCATGGAATATGCAAGTATACACTGGAAAGCTTCCTGGAGGAGCATCTGAGAAGAATCGGGATGCGTGTGGTGCTGGAGATGAGTCAAGGGCTGCAAGGTCATAACATCACATGTGACAACTTCTTTACATCCTACCACCTTGGAGATGAACTGTAGAAGAGAAAGCTGACTATGTTGGGAACAGTCAGAAGAAATAAACCAGAACTTCCCAGCGAAATTCTGAAGACGTCGAGCAGACCTTTGCATTCCTCAATATTTCTTTTCACTGAGACAGCAACACTTGTTTCATACTGCCCAAAGAGAAACAAAAATGTTCTTGTAATGAGCACAATGCACAAAGATGAATCTTTGAGCACAAGAAAAGGCATGAAGCCACAAATGATCCTCTACTGCAACTCCCCTAAAGGAGGAGTTGCAAAATCACAGCAACGTACAGCTGTCAACGCAAAAAAAGTTAAACGAAATAGTCCTTAAATTTAGTTTTGGAATTTAAAAATGTATGTATCTTTGTATGTATCTTTTCTAAATGTTTATATAATCTAAAATACAGTTGTTATTGGTTTAACTTGGTTTTTTTTTACTGTTTTGAGTGGATTTAGAGAGTATGGGTCAAAATTACCAGCAAGACAATCAATGTATTTTTTTCCCAACATAATACAAGGGTTAACATGAGCTTTTAAGCTTCTTTGAACATCTTCATGATCAGAAAATTAAAAAAAATAATTATCGTATAAAAAGATCAAATTATATGTAGTGATAGATCACTTAAGAAAGGTTAAAAATAGACCAAATTTATTTGTGAACGCCTGTAAAAGTACCACTGTGTAATGGTTAACCACTGTGTGAAGGATTGTTTTAAATGTGATTTTTCCATCATTTACCTCTTACACTGTACTATTTGATCCAAGATGCTGCCACAGATGTCTGCCTGGGCTTTTGGTGTGCGTTATTTTGTTGTGTTTTGTTTAAGTGTGTTTCCTGCACAAGTACCTGACTCTCTTTCACCAGAGAAGAATTGGGTCATTCCCCTGATGTTTAAAATGTGGAGAAGGCTTTTGATGTGGTTGAATGGCCATATATGTTCAGCGTCTTGGAAAAATTTGGATTTGGTGAAGCATTTATTGCCTTGATTAAAGCCTTGTACACTTTCCCAGGCCCGAGTTATTTCTAATGGCATCACCTCAGGCCCATTCCGCCTGTACAGAGGTAACAGGCAGCCCCGCCCTTTTTGCGCTGGCAATAGAACCACTGGCAGAACCCATTAGAAAATACCCTAATATAAGTGGATTTGAGGTTGGTACTAGTGTACATAAAATCTCACTTTTCGCAGATGATACTATTTTATTCTTAATCAGCCCGGAACGTTCTCTGTTTCATCTCCAGGAGGTACTGAGTGATTACAGCCTATTCTCGGGTTATAAGGTGAACCTTGATAAAAGTGAGATACTGCCTCTGTCTGTCTTTGACTTCAATAGGGTCAAACATAAGTTTCCCTTTAAATGGTCTCCTACGGGTTTTAAGTATCTAGGCGTATGGGTGGACAATAACCTGAAAAA
>JAPTHA010000005.1:2850398-2865550 GCA_029814585.1 Gymnapogon annona
GGTGTGGGGATCAGGGTAAAGGTCGTGACACACAAGGAAGCACACAGACAGAAAAGGAACTGAACAAAATAAAAGCATGAACGAACACACAACAGACAGCTTGACAGGACTCGAATGTAACAGTGATCATGTAGCGACAGTCTGAGATCCTATCTTTTTTTTTTTCAAATCCATTACAAAAAAAGCACATTGTATTTTAATCTTTTCGTGTGTTTGGTTGAGTTGCAGAATTGTAGCTGTGGAGGTATTCATGGTATTTGTGAGTAGACCGATCGTCAGTAGCACCACTGAGAATTATGGTAGATGGAAGAAAGATAAAGGTGAAGTTTTGTCTCTCTGCTTGGAGTTGGAGCTGTGTGTGTGTGAGTGTGTGGACTATTTTATACATGCTGTTTGATGCTCTACTCAGACATAGAAGTTAGGATGGTAATTAAGAGAAAAGCCGCATCCCCCCTCTAGTCGTTTCTGCTGTGCCCCACCCTGCCACTTACTCCTATCCAGCTGCTAATTAATGAAGTGCTATGGAAGGGTTACCCAATCAAATCACAGGATACATAAATCAAAGCCTCCTTCTTTTTCCATTGGGATGCAAGCACTATCACTGAAGCAATTGTTCAGCAAAGAGATAAATAATGCTGAGTGTGCTCGGACGGTTTGTATAGTCGGCAAAGCTGTTTCGAATACAGTCTATGCACATGCATGTGAGTGGGAGAATGCAGGTTTGTGCTGTACGCATACATTTTCGTGAGAACTGCTCGAAGGTTGAACCCATTAACTACATTAATTTAGGAGATTGACTGAACGCAGATGTGTGGAGGATGGGAGAGATGGAAATAGCAGAGAAGCAGAGGGCAGGCGAGACAAGCAGAGAGAATGATGGACAGCGAGATGGTAAAGAGAACCCGAAAAGAAGAGGTGTACAGAAGACAAAAGGAGAGGAGGAAAATCAAGAGAGCTGGAGAGAGTGAGTGAGAACAGGTAGGTGGCAGAGGAAGATTAAAAAGTGAGATAGACGGAAGGAAAGGGATGTGGATACTTCTTGTGGAGGATAATGGCCTCCTTCTCCTCTCCTCTCTCCTCTATTGCTCACTGAAGGGCACATAAGTGTCTGTGGGCAAATGTGTATCAGGGTCTGGGCAGCTTAGGCAATTTCATGGAGCTAAAGAAGATGATGATAATCCAGTTAAATTGAAAAATGGGAATGTCTATGGATACTCATTCATCCTGTAATTAATCCTTTCTTACATTCATGCACCCAGATAGTTTATATGATTAGGATTGACTGAGGATAATACTCCCCTTGGTGCTGCCCTAGTGAAATGCCTCTCATTGCCATGTGACATAGAGAGGAATGTTTTTTTGTTTTTTTTTATCAGTTATACATTTATTGAAGTTGGCTTGTATTTATACAGCCATGCTCCCCTAAATAAAGTACTTGTGTTTTCAGTCCTTCTGGTGTTTAATGGAACAGTTAAATGGAGTGTCACCAGGACAGATAGAAGTGCTGCTGAGGTTCTGCACTGTGTCTATGTAGCTCAGTTATGTGTCTCATTTAGGGACCAATTTGGAACTTGTAACCAGTAAATTGAAGTAGTGGAACTAGGGACAAATCTGAAGCTGCCAATGTCTATGCACTTCACTTGAATCCACCAAAATAGTCGGGTAAAATAGTATTTTGTGGGTTCAGAATAATGTTCAGTCTAAAACGAACATAATATCTTCAAAAATAGTCAGGGTTATTGTTCATTTAGTCCAAGAACTGTCTGTAAACACACTATTTATTTATTTATTTGTCTATTTACTTATGTTGCATTTCTTTCTAAGGTATCTGTCTTTTATTTATCCTGTGGCAAACCACAGGAAGATTCTATTGAGATACAAGATCTCCTCCAGAGAGTCACAGCAAAAACAACAACAACAAAGAGTCACTTAGAAAACACACATAAAACACACTGAGAACATAGAAACAACATAAAACGATAGCAAAAATAAAAAAAAAAGAGGAAGAACAAAACCTGCAAGAAAGAGGCAAATAGACCACGACAGTCATATCCATAACTTACACTCCTCTACTGAGGTTTCTGTAAACTATAGCAACACATCTCTTTCATGGTGCTGTGTGAACTTTCTTTAAAGGTATTTAAAGAAGGCAGTGTCTCAAAAAGAAGCATGTTTTTCTGTTCATTCTGAGTTCATTCAAGAGTCGTGAGATAGATGTAGTAGTTTACCTAAGAATAGTGTTGCAGTGAAAAGCAACAAATGCATTCTTCTATTTGTTTTCCAGACAATTCAACAGATTTGGATAAAAAAAAAAAGGTTGGGGAGAAAACCACCATTAGTTATAAAGTTAAATATAGTGTGTTTTGTTGGAATATAATTATACTATGTATAATTTTATACCAATTTTATATATTGGTATAAAATTTTGTTGGGTCAATTCACAATTGTATAAATATCTTTATGAAAGGACGTATGGACGGACAGACAGACAGACAGACAGACAGACAGATAGATATCTTGGCGGTATTTCAATCCAGATTCAAAACCCTTCACATAATGACATAGTCCTGTCATCCGACTGTGGTGACTATGTGATACTGGTCCTACTTGACCTAACGGCCGCCTTTGATACAGCTGACCGTGGCAGTGCTCTGGAATGGTTTAAGTCCTACTTAACAGATAGAACTATACTGGTTTCCCTGGTTTTGAGTCCTGCTCTGCTCCACTGCCTTGTGGGGTTCCATAGGGCTCAATCTTGGGACCCCTACTCTTTACCCTTTATCTGCTTCCTTTAGGAACCATTTTTAGAATGCATGGGATCTAGTTCCATTGCTATGCTGATGATAGCCAAATATACTGTATATGCTTTAAAGCAGAAGGTTGCCTTCTCTATTAAACCTCTACTTGAATGTCTTGACGACATGAAAGCTTGGTTATCACTAAACTTTTTACATTTTAAGGAGAAGAAGACCAAAGTGTTGGTGGCTGGACCCAGTTGCAACTGTGGGTCTCCTCCTGTTGACCTGGGGCCCTTGGCAGTGCACGGTCCACGGTTACAAATTTGGGTTTTAGGATGAATAGTGGTTTTGATTTGGACAGTCAAGTGGTGAAGTCTTTTTTTTATCTCGGGTGACTGGCAAAGGTGAAACCTTTCCTGTCTAGGCAAGACTTTGAGAGAGTAATCCATGCTTTTATTACATCCCATCTGGATTACTGTAATGCACTGTACACTGTCATCAGTCAGTCATCTCTCTCACATCTCCAGCTCGTTCAGAGAACTGCTGCACATCTTCTAAATGGACCATGGCAACAAGAGCACATAACTCAGATTCTGGCCTCACTCCACTGGCTGCCTGTATATATTAGTATTAATTTTAAAATGTTTACATTTGCTTTTAAATCCTTGAATGGTCTTGCCCCGCCTTATCTCTCTGAGCTGATCCACCAGTATACTCACACCGAAGAGATCTAACTAGAAGCTCAGAGGGATAGAGCCTTTTCTGTCGCTGCACTGAGCTTGTGGAAACACTGCCTTTGTATGTCAAACATGCAACTGGACGCTCGATTCTGGAGATGAGTGTCCAGTGGGTTGTGTCAGGAAGGACCAAAGTGCCAAATCAAATTGGATTCTCTGTGGCAACCCCGGAAGGGAAAAAGCCGAAAGAAATCATCATGTATGTCAAACAGGCACCGACCCTATCCAACTTAAAAACTCGCCTTACAAACACATTTCTACTCCCTGGTCCTTGACCAAATGACCTACTGATTTTAGTTATTTTATCATATGTTAATTATCATTTGTGTACTTTTAGTATTTTATAGTTTAGTTTAACGTTTATTGCCTTGTTATCTTTTCTCTGTATTTTATGCTTCTTTGCTATAGTATGCAGCACTTTGTGTCAGCTGTGGTTGTTTTAAAGTGCTTTTATAAATAAACTTGGTATGGTATGGTATAGATCAGGGGTAGGGAACCCTGGTCCTGGAGAGCTATAGTCCTGCATGTTTTAGATGTTTCCCTCTTCCATCACACCTGGATTACATCATTACCAGGCTTCTGCAGCTTTTAGTGATGAGCTAATCATTGAACCAGGTGTGATGGAAGAGGGAAACATCTATAACATGCAGGACTATGGCTCTCCAGGACCGGAGTTGCAGACCCCTGGTATAGGTAGGCTGACAGACGGACGGATAGACAGATAGATACTCTATACACTATAAATATTATAGATAGAATAAATTGATTGATAACAATGAGCAGAATCGGTCCTAAAACAGGTCCCTGAGGAACACCTTCATTAAATGATTTCCAAGGCACCAAAATAAAGACTTTCTGAGGTGTTTTGAGTGATATATTTGTGTTTTCCCCCATTTTAATTTTCAGACCAACTTTTGAAAAAAATGTAAGCCCGCCTTATGAAAAATTGCCATTTTAGACATTAATATTTCTGTCCAAACTGTCTTAAATGAATGCTAAGGCTCCAACAAAGACACTCTAAGGTGTTTTCAGTGATTCATCATTGTTTTCTGTGTTTGAATTTTTTGAACAAAAATAAAAAAAGAACTTTTCATTTTCAAAGGATAGGCTCCAGTGACCCCCGCGACCCTGCAAAGGATTAAGCAGGTTTGCAAGATGAATGAATGAATGAATTAATTTGAAAAAAAAAAACAAAAACAAAAAACAAATCCCCTAGCGGTTTTAAATCTGTGTTATGTACTTATTTTATTTCTTCACAAATGGACCAGTCTTCTGTTCATTTCACTGGTTATGAAGTAGGTTAAAAAAAAGGCAACATGATGAGTTTGTGTATGGAAAAAGACACTCCCTCTATTTTTTTTGGTTTCTGGTGTGTGTGTTGTGGTGTTTGGGTTGTGGACATCCATGCCAGCCGAGGGCACGGGGTTCTACTGTGGGCACGAATGGACATCATGCAGGGGCAGCTCAGAAATCAAATGAGCTACGGCCTCAGTGCAACGTGTGTCTCATCTTTCCACAGCAGTGACGTGCTGTCATCGGAGGCAGGTGAGGCCCGGCCTCACCTGTCATCATGAAAAAAAAAAAGAAATAAATGGTTATATTTAAAATAAATAAATAAAAAGAATAAAAAAAGAAAGAAATGGCTATATTTAACCAGTGCTTTGTACTGTACATTTATTTTTAATTTAACTTGGCCCATTGTAAAGTAATTTTTAATCAAAATTGCTGAATTTTCGCATTTACGAATCAAATACTATGGAGATGCGCAGTGAGGAAGGAGCCGGCTCGGCCTCACTTGGTGATTGTGCAATCACTCAGCTGACTGTACTGGCGCTGTGCACTGAGACCATATTGCTGTCTCTCTGTAACGTCGCTATTAAAATGTTCAAACACATCTCCTATATGAACTAAATTTCCATAGTTTAGCTGACTGTTTTTTTAAACGACAGTAAGTGTGTAACGTGCTTTCCCGTGCTGAGCAGCGAGACTTAAACAGCTGTTAAAGGCACTATGCGAGACATGCAGTTCTCCTGCCTCATGGTAGGGGGTGCTGGTGATCCCAGCAGTTCAGTCACTGACAGTTCAGCTACAGTTAGCGAGTCAAGTGCACACATCCTCTTGAGTTTTCCCTTCGGAGGTTGTACGGTCATTTATTTTTAAATCTACCAGTTATTCTCTGCCGCATCTCAGTGACTCAGACTTGACGCATGTCCAGATTCTGCTTCGGTCGTATATATTTCCGTATCATTTTATTTTGTTTTGCAACTTAAAGGCCGATCCGTGAAAATATTGTCTCACATTTGGTGGTGTAAAAAATGTTTAGTCCACTGACCATTGTAATGTTTTTTAATGAAATGTTCTGTTTTTTGCGCTGCAATTCGTGTGTGTGATCAAAGCTGATGTGAGATTTTAAACATAACATGAATGCGTGCCGCACCATTTTGTGAGATCGCCACTTTTGTACTGGGATAACATCATTATTTTAAGTTAGTATTTAGCCAGCATTATTATTACTGTTTCTAGACAGTGAAGTTCATTTGTATGATCTCACAAGTAAAATGATCTATGGTCTGACTGCAACGTGTGTCTCGTCTGTCCACAGCCATAAATTTTTACTTACGGCAACGCAGCTAGACCAGTTGTGTTCCGCATTTTGCTGCCCAACGTACCCTTAGAGCTGGTAAAAGCATTTATTTGCATGGAGGGCAGGTCCAACATCTGGCACACACACATAAAAAAATACATGCAGGTCTCAGCTCCAGCAGATAGTAACAGGTAACCAGGAAAGAAGAAGAATACAGGGGCCCACACTCCAAATCACAAGGAGGGATATCTTGGCATGCCCACCTCATCCAATCCTCCACCCAGATCCTTTGAACCTCCCATACAAATAATATCAAAAGAAAACAATACAAAATAACAAACATACATAAAAATGTCAGTGGAGATTGCCAACATCTATTTCTCTGGTACACTCGAAATAAGAAAAAATTAGGAATTTGGGCATAGGTTTTCCATTTGTCTACACTGTCTTAAACGATTGCTAAGGCCCATAGTCTCAGGTGTTTTGAGTGATATTTTTGTAGTGTTTCCTGCATGGAAATTCGAGACACAAATGTGAGAAAACATAAGCCCATTATATGAAAAAACAACAATTTTGGTCAACTTTATTTTGCATTGTATTGACTGACTTCTGATTCTGGACAAATACAGGTGCTGGTGATTGACTGTTGTTTCCAGAAGTTTTTCTCCACCCCCTGCTGACCTGAGGCGAATCCGACCACCAGTGGCGCATCTACAATCAGCTACTGCTTAAGAGGGATCCAGCGGACTGCTTCAGTGTCGGAGCATTGTTTCGCATACCAGCGGTAGCCTTCAAACAACTTGGAAGACTTGGAGTACTATGTCAAGGAAGAACCAGAATTGCCATTTATGACTGACTATGTTTTGTTGGGCTTTTTTTTCGCCTTTAGTGACTTCCTAGCAGATGCCCCACATCCACGCCAGCACCAGAGACCACCTTTGTTCACATCTTGTTTTTACTGCACCTTTGGAATGAGGTGATTTTGAATTTCCGTACTGAGCCCAGAGACTCTTGATTAGAGTATCCTTGAGAAATGAAAAACTGACTCTTAACATTTTTTGTTTTTTGGATTTATGTCATCGGACTTCCAATCGCTTTTAGTTCCACCATTTTAACTCTTTTCGTTATATGGTTTTTGCTATCTTTGGTTGGATTAACGCTGAAGAATAAACGCAGTTATTCTTCATAACCTTTCCGCTTCTGGATCCTCTTTCCACGTGGGACATACTTTCTAGTTTCTGTGTAAACTGTCTTAAATGATTGCTAAGGCCCCAATAAAGACTCTCTGGGGTTTTCTGAGCGATTTATAAGTGTTTACTGCATTTTCATTTTCAGACGTTAGTTTTTTGTCTTGTCATTTCCTGCTTTATTTTATTAGATTTCCCTTCATTTCTTGTCTGGTGACTTTACTTCCTGTTTTCCCACTTTCCCACCTGTCTGATTATCCATCCCTGCCCTGATGTGTTTTACCTGTGTCTCCCCTGTTGTACTGTAGCTCAATTGGACTGACTCTGGACCCGAATAACTGCTCGCCTGGATATTGGATTTTGTCTCTGTCTGCCCCTTGTCGGTACCATTGCCTCGTGGATTCTCACCTCTGGAACACGGACATCTGGACTGCCCCCGACCACGATTCTGTCTGTTCCTTCTGGTACTTATTCCCTATTCCTTTGCCTCAATTGGATTCTGACCTGGACCATACCCAACCACAATTGTGGATTACCCTCTTTGGAATTTGAGAGACATTGAGTATACCGCGAATAATTACATTCTCTGTATACCCTACCTTTAAATAAACTGTGAACCTTTGTACAGTCTGAACCTGACTACACTTCTGCATTTGGGTCCTCATCTCCGTGTGTTCGGACGTGACAGTTTTCTGCATTTTAATTCTGGACCAAAATTTGAAAAACAAAACAAAATGTAAGCTTGTGATGTGAAAAATACTGACCATTTTGGACATACGTACTTTTTAATCTCTGTCTAAACCGTCTTAAATCAGATATAACAATCACTCAGAGGTGTTTTGTGAGATTTGAGTATCCCCTGCATTTAAAGAATAATTTTCCATTGTGTGTCTGCTTGAGTGCCATATATTATTGTCTTACAAGCAGCTTGTTGTCAATTATAGCAGCATCTACAGTATATCACAACTCACTGTGAAGCACTGTGGTTGTCATGAAGAACACTGATATAAATGCAGACCATATTAGCTTAATGAACGCATCAGTGCCATCAGAACAACACATCCATGTAATTGTCCCCAACGCCAGAGTCCATGTCCTCACTTTAACAGTGTACTCTAATAAGGCTAATCTTTTGATGATTGAAAATTATAATTTCAACATGGTTTTAGTTGAACTTCTCAGTGCCATTGCATCATTTTCAATGGCACATAGTTACGTCTTGCTGTATAATATATGGGCAAAATAATGATGTGACGTAGGAGATAAAAATATCACAGTACAAGGATCATGTGCAATATTAGTAATTAACGATGGGACCCGTATGATTGAGATCTGCTTATGTGCATTTGTGAAGTTTGTGTTGGATACTTAGTTGCAGCTGACAGTAGCTAGTGTTACACAGTTACTGCAGAGAAGTAAATGAGAACTGGGAAGGGAACATAAAATTAACCTGTGTGCCTAGAAATAGTAATCCAGCATTAATAAAGTGGCTCTTACAATATATGTTTTACATTAAGAGATAAGCATAAATAAATCATATATACTTAATCTTTAATGTGATTTGAAATGGAGACTGAGAAAAATATGACTGAAATCATTCCCCATCCCCACTGGGAAGAGCACAGTGGCTCTGGGGACACAGAGCCACACAGAGTCTAAATCTTTCCATTGAGCAGCTCTGTGACAGGAGTCTGCCACTGAACAGGCCCCTCGCTTCATTATGGGGCTATTTTTCATGACAGACAGCAGTCCGAGTTCTTGAGTCCACCGCACATATATTTTATTTGGCCACCACTATCTCCTTCACTGTACATTGCAAAACACACCGCAGAATGAAAACACCCACAGGTGAAACATCTGCAGGAGTTACAGATGTTGAAGGATCACAGACTCCTAGAGAAACAGAGGCTTCTTTGCCTTTTCCTGTATTGAATGTCCATGTTCTGTGATCTGGTCCATTTCTTACCCAACTGCAGCCCCGGATAACTATCTACCTCCACATCTATTCCCTCAGTGGACACTGGTTACAGGACTACTGTAGCTAACACTTTAAAAACCCAATTTCTTATTCTTGGATGCATCACCTGTAGTCTTATAAAGTTTCTATACTTTTCCATCCAACTCACAACACCACAAAACCCAGGCTTCTGGTGCCGAGTGGTCAATCTCAGATAGATTTATTTCCCATTTGGGTTTGGATATTTTTTGTATGATAACTTTTAGCAAGCTAGACTAACTTTAACAGGATATATGCATTATTGACCCTGCTTGTGTTTATGTATTTTTGATTTGGGTTGATGACTTGTGTATCCTTTAAAAATAGCAAGAAAAAGTGAAGTGTGCAACCTCCAGAGTATCCCCAGTGAAGTTTAGGAAACTGCTGCAGAGTGTAGATGCCTATAAAACTTTTCACATAGACGCTTTGCTGTTGGTTAAAGCTAGACCCGTCTTTCTGGCATATAGCACTTGGTACAACTTTGAATATGAACAACCGACTCACAAGCATTGACAGTGGTAGACAACTGATGGGATGGCAACAGATGACAGACAGGAAGCTAATTATTTTATTTGGAGAGAAGAAAATGGACAGATTTTTATCCAAAATATAGGAGAATTAAAATTTTTACGTTCAAAATTTGGACTTTTTTAATATTTTAGTCTTCACATGGCTATTTCTAAGACAGGTGGAACAATGTAAAATAAGTGACAACATGACAGTAAGTGACAACATCCTTAGTGAGAATGAGAACCACAGTAATTGTGTCCTTATGGCAACTCAATTTCTTGGCTACTGTAATGTGTATTCTCCAAGACCCAAGAGCAGATCGACAAGATTTCAAAATAAAAGTCTATTTTTTCATTTGTACAGAACATACATGCTTAATATTATCAATTGCCTTAATCTAATTTGAAATAACAAAAAGCTCCGTCAAAACCACGGGAATAATATTAACAAGATAATAGATTAGAAAACCCACAATGGGAAAACCATAAATTACAAAAGTAAACTCAAAATTACTCCAAAGAGAAAAAAACTAAACTAAGGTATAACCGGTAAGAATAAACACAAAACGCTCTACAGAGGATAAATTCTGAACAGGTAAGTATCAACAAAAAACGCTCTACTGAGGATTATATTAATAAATTTAGCAACATAAATAACCATCAGGTTCTCGACTAGAAAATACAATATTTAAACTAAGGACTAACCAATTCTCACAAAGACACGGGATCACAGGACAGGAACACTGGACAACGATGCTCACCAATGGTTCACGACAAGACAATCCAACAAAACAGGGGTGAGGACGCAGACCTTTTATACAGGAGGAAAAAGGGCAGGTGAACACACTTGGGAATAATCAAGACAAGACACAGGTGCGGGAATCAGGGTAAAGGTCGTGACACACAGGGAAGCACGCGAACACACAGGAACTTAGGCCACGTTCACACTGCAGGTCTTGATGCTCAATTCCGATTTTTTGCTGAGATCCTATTTTTTTGCATGGTCGTTCACACTGCAATTTAAATGCGACCGCCATCAGACTCCAGTGTGAACAGTCTGCGGCTCTAAAGTGACCCGCATGCACAGAAGAAGACGTGACGCCACAGCCAGCAGTAAATATGGGCGCAACACAAGTCAGTGTGTGCGTATCAAATTTTAAGTTGATGTGCAATCGGAGCCGACAAAATTACGAGCAAATGATAAAGAGAAGAAGAAGAAGAAGACTAATCTTGCCGCGTCACGCTTCCTCTGGCACAGAATTGTGATGCCCGTCTCACTTCAATGACGGAAAAGTCGGATGAAATGCGACATGACCGTTCAGACTGCGGTCGCTTTGAAAAACATCAGATTCGTATCCGATTCAGGACCACATATGAAAACAGCCTGTGTCTGGTGTGAAAAAATCAGATCTGTGCTGTTCACACTGTCATAAAAAAATCAGATATGGGTCACTTGTGACCAAAAAATCGGATTTTTTCTGCTGTGTGAACGTAGCCCAAGACACAATAAAAGCATGAACGAACACATGAAAGACGACTTGACAAATACAAACATAACAGCTACATGTCTATGAACGTCTTTTGCTATTAGATGGAAGAATTTGAATAAGCGTCCTTAAATACTTGACTTGATGTGCATAGTGAAAAATGTGTACCTTAGTTAAAAGAAGTGTTTCACTGGCATGACCCATCAGTGCACTAATCACCGGCACCTTCCGTATTCAAATAAATCACTAAAGCATTACTGAGGTAGTGGGGACTGATGCTGGTTCTCTCTGTTAAATAAAAAAAAGGCCTTGACACACATTGTAAATGTAAGTTTGTGACTGTGTGCCCCACTTCTTCTACTGTTTATTATAGTCATTTGTATTGTGCCCCATACTGTCACTAGTCACAACACCAAGCAGCCAAATTTATTGCTGGAATGGAAATGCACATAATTAGCATTTTCTTTGTTTTTTCTTTTGTTAAAATTCAGTATATAGGGCTGATGCAGATGGGCATAGTTCCATGGAGTGCTCCTGCCAACTGCTAAATATCAGTGTTTCTCTTTTATTGTGTGTTCTATTGTGGTATGTTGTGAGTGCGATCCCCAGCATAAATAATTCTAAAATATATACAAATAAAATATTTAAATATATTTCATTATTTATTCAGAGGTTGTAGTTACAAAGGGCGAGATAGTTTTTTCACTGGAATCACAGTATCCTTGAGAAGTTTTAGGTCTCCATCATGTAGTTTTTATCCCCTAGATGCCCGCGACCATGCTAAGGATAAAGCAGGTATGGAAGATGAATGAATGTCTTCATGTGGCCCTTATATTACTGTAAAGTTGAGTTGATGGACTCAAAACAGTGATGAAGTTTCACAAGCTCAGTAAAAGAAAAAGGGAAAAAAAAGCATCCTTTACCTTTATTGAGAGTGCATTTGGTTTATGAGGGCTGGCAGGAGGTGTTTTATCTGCCTAAACTGCACTGGTGATAAATACACTAAGTTGATAAACACTCACAGATGTGAAGATCTCTTGAATGTGAGAGACAGGGAAAGATGCATGAATCCTCATGTGTTAAAAAGCTTGAGATGACCATCTTACGCTTTCAGAAATGAAGAATCAGTGATAAATTCATTAACAAAATGCTAAAAAAACATTGCAGGTGCTTTATTTAAAATCATTATGCATTCTCCTTGTGAATAGACCGAGTCATCTAAAAGGGGGAAAAGTCTTTGAAGCTTTTTAAGCTAAACTGAATTGTGCAACATTTCTGTAGCTCATCATCACAAGGGATGAAAGCTAGAGGTGATGAGCTATACTGCAACTAAAAACTCCTTTTCAGATTTACTCTTGCTCTTCTCATTTTCCCCTCAAAGAAAGCACAGAGGACATTTTCTAGATTTATGGGGAACGACAACTTTCTGAGAGTGCCTGCTTAAAGATTGCCAGTGGGTTATGCTTTACTAAATCTGAGAAGTGACATTTGAAGGTCTGACCCCTCTGAAGAGTACATTTATCTTCCCGAACGCTTCACATGCTATTTGCGGGGGCCACTGTGCGTCATATCAGGTTATTATGGGAACTCATGAAACGTCAGCTTCTATACATGAGGCATATGAGGCATTTTCTACCATGAATTTTCCATTTAATTTGAGGAAAATGTAATTCATACTTACCGTACTATCCTATGTTCTGAGATCCTGAACTTTGTCCCACAGTTTGCTAGACTGTAGCTATAACTGAAATACCTTCCCACACACATGGCTGCAACCTTCAAAAAACGCTTTGGTCCTACTGCAGAATTGTTCTTAATGGAATCCCCTTAAAGTGTAACGCATGTGTCAGGCTCTTTTTGTCTTAACTCTTTGACTGCTGGCCTGTTTTCCCAGTGTAAACCCCGAGACTGCCAGAGGTTTTAGAGCATTTTCACTGATTTTAGAAGACTCACAGAATATTGAGTTATTTGTCTATATAAACATGGCATACATCAAAATAAAGTGTAGATTATCTTCTTTCATCTGGAAAAAAAATGTGTTTCTACCCTTTTCGGTTCTCAAGCAATTGACAGTAGAACATAGGGTGGTTTCAGCAAAAACACAGGGTTTTGACCAAGAAATGGAGAAAATGAGCTTTTTGTGCTAGAAGTATTTCAATCTGATCAGGGACTGTGAGGTCAATATTTATCACTTTAGTGACACCTCACACATCTAAACAATAGAGAAAGAGATTTTTGATGGCAAAATATATTTTTTTATTCACACATATAAGCAATACTGCTATATACAAATTGACAACAATCGTCCATATGTGGTGTGTGTGTGTGCGTGCGTGTATGCGTGTGTGCTTGTTAGACTTAGACTTTGTCATTGCACAGACACACACCGTGGGTCTGGCAATGAACTGAAAAGACACGGCATAAATACAAAAACACAAAAGTGCAAACGTTTTCAAAGCCATGAGTGCACGACTGCAGTTCAAAGACCACATCATATATCTGTCTGTGTATATACACATATATACATACAGACCTTACATATCTATATATACTTGTATATTTATATATACACCGCTGTATATTTATATATATATACATGCCAGTGTGTATACGTCGGTGTATATACGTCGATGTGTGCACGCCGGTGTATTTATATATAAACCCCGGCCGTGTTTATATATAAACATATATAAACATGTTTATGTATAAACATGTCGTGCTTCAGGCTGACACACAGAGACCGCTGCGCCCTGAGCTATTTACACCCTCAGCTGAGGGTGCTGTTTACACCCTCAGCACTTCCTTCTTCGTCTCTGATCGGCAGACCAAAATACAAAAGGGATCAGTGCTGCCCCCTACATGTTGGAACTACAAATTACAGCTTAAAAGTTGCCCCAGGTTGTATCCTAGCAACCCCCGCTGTAAACAGTCATTGACGTCTATAGACGTCACGGCGTACTCCGCAAAAATTCGTGGTGACATCACCAGCATACAAAGTTAAGTAAAGATCATAAAAAAAGTAAAAGATACGAAGCTCTCGGGAGTACATTGGTCTTCTTTAAGTTGAGAGTATAGGAAAGACTGAGAAATGGCTGCCTGCCCCAGAACCTCGACATATATCCCAATAGTCTGCTTCAAAAGGCAACACAGATCCTCAGCAGGAGTCAGTGAACTCACCAGTATCTCTATTACAATCCCTCAATCGAGCATTTGTGGTAGAGTGGCATGATGGAAAACATTGCAGAGTAAATGGCACACGACAGCCACCTGGGATTTGTACAGTACTCAGATAGCATGAGGAAAATCACTTCTAGCCTGAAAGCTCAACGTTGAGATAAAATCAGGGACTGTGCATCACTGAGCTGTATAGTCCCAATGGTGGAAATACAGTACTGGGGATGATGTAATGGAAACAGCCCTGTTGGTTTTCACTTTAACCACACTGCCACTCAATTTGAAAGGAGTTGAAATCCTGCAACAGAGCTGCCACACTATTGTAAAAGAGAGAGAAAAAATAATAGTGGAGCAGCTATGGGACAAATCGATGAACATACTTAAGTAGAACTCTTAAAGCTCGGACATGTTCTCTTTACATGTGTTATGTCTGGAGAGACATACAAATCACAAGCAGTTTATTTGTTTGTTTGTTTTTACTGCAGACGAGAGAGCTTATTTTAAATGGAAAATTTGAATAAATACAAGCAAATTAAGAAGATACCCTCATCAATTAGACGCCACAGGTGTGGCGGTAGAATAATGTCATAAAGAAGCGAGCGTGTACAACTCCTCTCCACGCGCTCGCATTTCTGCCTTCAGAGCAGAGACACAGTCGCGTGCGTGTACGCTTCCTCTAAACGCTCAAAGTTAAAAAACACACGCTCTCCTCAAAGGTATTTTTGACAGTTTGGGGGCGG